>OX424573.1:80991836-81419336 GCA_949152435.1 Gastracanthus pulcherrimus | reverse complement strand
ATATTCTTAATATATATGTTGGTTTCTACTAATGATATTATTAATATATTGTCAATACTTACGCATTAACAATTGTAGCCACATCGCCGACACCAATTACTTCACTGCATACTTTCTTAAACAAGATTGGGCAGTCGTCCTTTTCCATTTTCATGTTGTGTATTGCTCAAAACCTGAACACTGACTAATAGAGTTTTCGGCAATACTGCAAATACAGTATATAAGGAAATATTCTTCGTCCTTCAATAAGGTTCATGATATTCATAGTACTACACAAAACAAAAACATTACAATCAACATAATATACTTTACAATACACGAATCTACTATACAGGGGAAATATATGATGATACAATCAAATTTAATATTTTATAATTCATTAATGAAACACAGTATAAAGAATATTTATTGTAACATAAATAACTTCATTAATTGTATATTGATTTTAAAAATACACTTTAAAATTCAATTTCACGATTCAATAAAGAAATAAAACTTCTATTACATCAAAAAATCTTTTATATTTTAAAAATGCTTTTTATAATATAATTTTGTTTAACAATATATCACTAATAAGTATATATATTATTGATAATAAATGTATTCACACACACGTAAGAAGCACACTCTAGTACGCCTATACATAGCAAACGCCATTCTCACTCTATCACCAACATACACGCATATAGACGAATCACACATACTTATCCATGCTTGCAAATGCATACGAAATTGCCTCTAATTCTCTCTCTCTCTCTCTCTCTCGCTCTCTCTCTGTCTCTCTCTCTCTCTCTCTCGGACAATCAACGGGATTGTAACGGAGCATTATCGGAGCAGAATATCGCTCCACCGGAAACAGAAAATCTGCCAAAAAATATCGGCGCAGACAAGGCATGACTAAGTGAACGCAGTGCGAGAGGGGGTCATCGTAGGAGACTGAGAGTAGAATTTATCAATGTTACCTCACTTGGAGGTCGCATTGATATAATCTGTCAACACCTTTTGACTGGTTCCTGCTACCACCTCTTTAGGGTGGCTGAGACGCACCTTTCACCTGATGTCAAGGACACTCGCGTTCAGATTAAAGGTTACTCAATAATTAGATTAGATAGGAATGAGTTTGGGGGTGGGCTAATACTATACGTGCAAAACACTTTTAAAGCCAGTATATTATGCGAATCTAAGACTACATAAGCAGGCAAACCAGGCATTCCTGAATACATTATGTGCAGTGTTCAATCACGCGACCATCCCCCACTCTTTGTAGCACTTATTTACAGGCCGCCGCACATTCCTATCCTACAAAAGTCCAATTTCATTGATAAGCTAGCATTATACTGTCCGGAGTTTAATCATAAAATTATCATGGGTGATCTGAACGCGAATCTCCTTAAGACATCAGAGGACCCTAAATTTGTCAAGCGACTAGCAACTGATCTCAATTTAAAAATAATAAACTATGGTGCGACTCATCACCTCAAAAATTTTCACAAATGGATTGTCGTAATGATGACAGATGAAAATGACATAGTACTTAACTCATGCAATCAGGTGGAACCATTCACGAGTAATCACAATTTAATCGACGTTGAAATTGCACATGGAGCTAACTTATTCCCGAAACCGGGAACTTTCAAGTATCGGGACTTTAAATCCATAAAACAGGATGACCTTCTGTCATACTAATAAATTGTGATTGGTCGCCGTTTGATTGTACTGACGATACAGAAGTTAACAGACTGCTGGAGTGCCTCAGTATCAACGTATTGGAGGCTATTGACACCTTAGCTCCTGAAAAGCAATTTACGCCGAAAAACAGGGCAAATCCCCCATGGGTTGATGCTGAGCTGTCGCTCTTGCTTAAGAAACGTGACGCTGTACGGAGACTTTACGCACGGACCAAGGACTTAACCTTTAGACATGAGTGCCACGCCCTTGCCACAAGGGTGGAGGGGTGCTTCAAGTCTCAGCGCGAAGCCTATATACAAAGTAGAATATCTGACGCCCTTGATAACAAAAGGGATATATGGAAAGAGTTGAAGGGCCTGGGACTCTTGCCAAAATCGCAAGACGAGCTTCATGGTTTCACGCCGGACGAGCTAAACTCACACTTTGCGGGTGTATCGATCTCCCAAACTGAAAGTGGCGTAGATATGGACGGCATCTTAGACCTAGCCAGTGATGACGGCTTTAAGTTTCAACCTGTGACAATGTTAGATGTACTCCTGGCGGTTGCCCATTTCACGTAGCAGGCAAGAGGTGAGGACGGTATCCCGTCTCTCCCTCTCTTTCTCTCTTACCCCTCTCATTATTCTAAAATCCTTTTCAATTTTTAACAATTACTCTCTGTAAAAACAGAAACAGGTGAGAAACATAAATTCATTGAATAACAAAAATTCATTGAATATTTGTTATTTAAAAACTGATGATAATTTAATTTTTTTTTTCATTTGACACATTATATATTTGCAACATTACGTTGAATAGTTTTTTTACGTTATTGTTATTTATTGTTTCTATTTTCCTATATTTTTTGCCACCTTTTATTCCTCTCTTTGTTTTATTTGAAAATTATATTTAAATTAAACAATATTTATTTAAAAAAAAAAAAAATATATATATATATATATATGTGAGACGTTTCACGTCAACCGGATCATCAGTGCACCAAAAATTTGGGTTAACCTATCAAGAGGTTTGAACTCTAAACATGTTCGTCTGGTCAAGAGCTTTCGAAAAATTGCTGGCCTTTTCAAAAATCCAATATGGCGCATAAAATATGGCGCCTGGAAGCCACGTTTTCATGGTACAATCAACAAAAACGATAGTAAAAATGTTCTAATTTGTGAAATATACCTCCAAAAAGAATGTAATACTTATTCTGGGACTTTTTATTGAGAATCCTGAAAGAATTCCAAATTCAAAAATGGCGGATCCAAAATGGCAGACATTATACAGCCACCAAACCCGTTGTACCGCAACAAATGATTTTAGATCAGTTTAAAGTATCGATATGGGGATTTTCGGGGGCACTGAATCTTATTTTTACCTCGAAATTTCAAAATTCAAAATGGCCGATACAAAATGGCGAAAATTACCCTCACTTAACTCATCTTACCGCAATAAATGATTTAAGATCAGTTGAAAGTATCGAATTCTAAATGTATCATCGGAATTAGTATTTGTGCATATGATTCTTATATTTTTCCGGTCTATTCGATTCAGAATTATCTGTTTGTGGTTTTTGTACGTACATTTTTCTAGTGTTCTGTATATTATGCCTGCGTGGATGAAAAAAATATAGAAATTAGGCAAATGAATCAATATTTAATGACATTTTGTGCAATCATCTTAATTGTGGCTCCTTGTTCGTGGAGCTTTTACTGGTGATAAATGGATTTCGCCAATATCATACATTACTCTGTTCCTAGGTTCGTTGGCATTTGTGTAATGCATGACTTTTAATGTTTCATTATTTTCTGGGATAAATCCATGCCCATTGTATGCCATTTGTATGTTTGTGACAGGTGAACAGTTTTTAAATCTCTTTGTTAGGAATGGCTTTATTTTTTGAATCTTGTAAGTTCGCTCTCGTAGCTTCTCTCTTTACTATCGCTCTAAGTCCATCGCAACTACGTTTTCCGTGTGCTGGTGCAAAACAATGACATTCGGCATCAACGCCAAAATCTCTCTTATGGCTCATTAAACTACTCATTTAATAAGCACCATCGATAGCATATATAACCTTTTTTACTCTGGGACAAACCTTGCGAATTTCAGGTATACGCTTTTGCTGCATTATGTATACTGCAGTGGCATCACGAGTAGTACAGTCGGACATAGATACTGTACCGAAATTCTTTAGCTTGCCTTCAGAATTATAATAAACGTCAGCAGGAAAAATCGCACTCTGATCATTATTAAAATGCAATGCCTGTGCAGCATCTTGGGCTGTAAAGCATAGTTCTCAGCAAAATCCAATTGAGCAAGAACCTCTTCATCTGAAAGGTTATTTTTCTTCTCAGAAATAAACTTTGATTGTTCCTTAGCAATGAAGTGATGAGGTATCAACTTTTCTAGGGTAGAACATAAAGTTTCAATAAATTCTTGCGATGTTAGGCATTGTTTTATCAAAGTGTATCTATCGGTTTATTGCCACGTGCTGAAGATGACTTGATAAATATTGTGCTCATCCATAATATTCTCAACGTAATTAGAAAACTTTTGAATGTCTGGACAAAATTTGCATTCATTTAAATAACAACTTGGCTTGGGGTCCTTACATAAAAAGAAGTTCAAACAATCTTTATAATTCTTCAGAATATTGTTTGAGATTTTTTCTGTATTTACTGCATCAATCATCGCCTTGAAATTTTGGTGTATCGTACATACACATACGATGTGTGTACCAGAGGATCCTGTAAAACCACAACATTTTGGTCTCAGTTCCGCAAACTTCGTAAGCCCAATCGGATGTTCAGGAAACTGTTCTTTAAATTGATTATGAAGGTTCTTAATATCAGAAAGTAATAATCTTTTCTGCACTTTTATTTTTTCATCATCTACATAAATATTGACGGTATCTTTTTTATTTGGCATAATTCTGCTGTTAAGATCATTTTCGTAAAAATTTTCAACTTTGAATAGTTTCTGCAGGTAAAGTTTTTCCACTTTTTGCAACAGGAGAAGCCAAAACTCCATCTGATTCTCTTAACTTTTTGGCTTTACGAGCCATTCTATAAGACACACCATTTTGGTCCATCATTTTACGTATAGCCCAGTATTCGGGCAAAATAGTAAGAATACTCACACGCAATGGATCGTTCTCCGGCAGAGATTGCAATTTGTTTTAGAGTCCAGTTAAAATATCTGTAAGATCATCTTGCGTAAGTGCATCCGTATTTGAAACAGAAGGTGAGTCAGTAACTGATTCAAAATCAACACTCATATTGACGTTTGGTGATGACAAATCATGTAGTCTGTTAAAAGATTTTCTACATGAATCACAAATCACTGAGGAACTCGGATAATCAGGATAGACATCTTGAATTGCTTTGGAGATCTTCCTAACTTATTTGCTGTGTCCTTTATTAATATCAAATGGATTTAAACATTTATCGGTACGGTATTTTTTCGCAGGAGAAGACATTGTTGTAGGATATGAGAGAGCACAACCAAAATAAAAGAAATGTTAGAACGAAAGCAAAAAATTGAAAGTATAAAAAAACTATAAAGGACAAAATTACTGCTCGTACAGTTGAACAAGGAGTTGCCGATAAAGTAAGACTTACTCAATAACTGTCCTAAAAAGGACTATTGGAGAAAAAGTCGTCCATGAAGAAAGCCGCTGATTGATCTGCTCACTAACTGTGTGTCCGTCATTTTGTATCGGCCATTTTGAATAATGAAATTTCGAGGTTAAAATAGTATATTATGACACTGTTGTGGGAGATGGTTTTCTACCTTGCTCGAGGGTTTTCGCACGAGCGAAGCGAGTGAGAAAATCGAGCAAGGTAGAAAAACACCTCCCACAACAGTCTCATACGATATTTTATAGCACAACAACCTCAAAATCGACAGTAAAGTTGGCATTTTGAGGTTAGTGTGCTATAATATATAATAATATTCAGCGGCCCCGAAAACCCCCATATCGATACTTTAAACTGATCTTAAATCATTTGTTGCGGTAAAATGAGTTAAGTGGGGGGTAACGTCCGCCATATTGGATCTGCCACTATGAATTTTGAAACTTCGAGGTTAAAATAAGATTTAGTGGCCCCGAAAACCCCCATATCGATACTTTAAACTGATCTAAAATCATTTGTTGCGGTACAATGGGTTTGGTGGTGGTATACTGTCCGCCATTTTGGATCTGCCATTTTTTAATTTGGAATTCTTTTAGCATTGTCAATAAAAAGTCCCAGAATGAGTTTTACATGCATTTTGGAGGTATATTTCACAAATTAGAACATTTTTACTATAGTTTTTGTTGATTGTGCCATGAAAACGTGGCTTTCAAGCGCCATATCTTATGCGCCATATTGGATTTTTGAAAAGGCCAGAACTTTTTCGAAAGCTCTTGACCAGGCGAACATTTTGAGACCTCAAACCTCTTGATAGGTTAACCCAAATTTTGGGTGCACTGATGATCTGGTTGTCGTGAAACGTCCCATATTAAATCGTCCAATATTAAAATTTTTATATTGTACATAATAATTAATTAAGAAACATGTTAAACTTACGAAAATTTTAATATTCCCTTCATGGTTCATTAAATGTTTGATTATGGTATTGACGATAATTATAACCATGATAATCTACAATATATGATTGGTTATTAAAATGTATCAAGTAACCGTAAATATAAATGCTTAAATTATAAGTCGAATTTTAAAACTGTGTATTTTGATTTGGATTTATTATTAATTTAAAACATTTTGTTTATAAACAAAAAAAATATTTTATTTATAACTGATTTCACGCCTTGTTTTGCTTAGGCAAATGATTTTTGTTAATTACCTGAAAAGAAATCAAAAAAATATTACACAAAGTGTTAAGTTTTAGATACATTAATAACAATATTAATTGGATAAATTAATAATGAGGTAAAAACTTACCTGATGTTTGATATTCTATTAACTTACTTAAGTTCAGCCACTATTCATACATTAACTTTGTTTATTTTTTGTAGGTTAACTTCGTTTTTGAAGAAGATGTAACAAAATAAGACTTTTAATAATTAAATTTAACTTTGAAAATCAATGGTTCACTGGTATCTCTATTATTTACTTCTTTATGTAATTAAGAAAGTTCAACAAAACACTAATATGATTTATTAGAAATGTCTACAAATATCTATATAAATTTTGTATATATATAATATGCAATAAAACAGACGAAAAGAACGTCATCCAGCGGACAAGCACTATATACTATATGATAATATACTGTATATATATATATATATATATATGATAATATACTGTATATATATATATATATATGATAATATACTGTATATATATATATATATATATATATATATATATATATATATATTATATATATATATATATAGTAGCGCTATTCATACTTATACTTACCAGCAAGTGCTACCGCGCCCTTTAATAATAAAATTAATTTTACAATTTTTAACAATTTAAATGTATCTTTCACCTTAATAATTGTAATTGTATAAGTTTACAATCTTTTAAAAGTGTTAATTTATATTTAATTAAAAATGCATAACCAATAAATTACATTTATAATATACAGTTATTTAAAATTTATATATTTAACAGAAGCAGCAGCGAAGTACAACCGAGCGAGCGAAGGCGAGCGAGGCGTTTGCTCCTAGTCTTTTTTATTAATTCTATTGCCGATTGTTTCTCGTATAATTGTGACGCTGGGGTTGTGGGATTTCCCTGGTTACGTCGTTCTCCGGGAACCCGTTTTCATTTTCCTGTTGCATTTCTCGCATTTTGTTATTATATGCAAGATTTCTACATGCGCTCTTCCAATGACCGGCCTTTTTGCAATAATTACACACTTCAATAGAGCTATTTTGAGGTTGGTTTGGCTGAGGTACATTGGCAGAGGGAACATAGTTGGAGTATTGATTTTTGTTTTCATGTGTTTTCCACAGCTGCGTGACACGTTGCGACCGCCTCTGTGAGTTAGTTGGTGTTGATTTTTCACGGTCAGGTGTGGCCCAGGTGCTTCTTTGAAGAGTGGCCGGCGCCTTCGGAGTGTCGGCGCCATTGGTACGGTACCAGAAATTACACGCTGTGTGACCCAATCTATCGACTAAGTTAATTTGTGTAGATTCTTTTTCATTAACTTTTGTTTGTGTAGGAGGCTGCGGTATTCTTATTTGTTCGTCTGTATTTTGGCATGCATAATCGCGCTCTATGTCAATTTCTTGGTCGATCGTGGTGTCCAGAGACTCAGGTGGGCCCATTCACCCTTTCATAAGCCATTTCAAACCGCGAATAAAATATGCTACACTATCTTTTTCTAATTCTAATTTAAGATCCGGCCAATGCTTTTTTTATATTTGCAATAAAAGTATAATTTAGAAAGTTACTATGATAATAAATGTAACTATTTATAGAAATATTTGTAAGATGTTTATACGAACATTCCTTTATTAAAAATGACTCGTTTAATATAAATGATTGTTTATAACAGCAAATTGTAGATGAAATTGTTAAAAATTATATAAATATGTTGACAACGTTTCGAAGGTCTTATATACTTTTCATCAGGTTCAAATACAGTAATATATAATTTTCTTATAACTAATCATCTTAAGATTAAAAATACATATCGAAGCCTCGACGTTGTACGTTCTTCTGTAGTCCGTAAGGGTCGTGTATAGTGTTATGAGGCCGTCAGAAAATATGGTCAATTGACGTTGCAGGGACCACTGATAATTTTGTGACCTTTTTTGTGACCTACCTACACACCATATGATTGGGTGTGTTAGATTTGATTCAAATGCACCCATATTCATGCAGTGCTGTCATATCAAGCGTTTGTACCGAGTAAAGGCGCATTTATAGTGAGACACGCAATTAGCTCTTGGCGAGAGAGAGAGAGAGATGTATATATATATATATATATATATATATATATATATACATGGGTAATTCCAGCCAACTTTTAAAAAACGTTTCAAAAAAGGATTTCATCGTCTTTTTACAACCAAAGTCTTATTTTATCCCGTTGATTGCAAACATTTTTGTGGTCAAGGAAATTTATTTATTTTGTGTAAATGTCTTTTTTATATGAAAAATTGGTAAAAAATGCAAATTTGAGCATTGCAAAAATTTTACATATTTTCTTTTTTTCGGTCACAAGAAATCGGTTGGCATGTTATTTCTAGTGGAAAAATGTTTCTTATATTTATGAAATAGTACTCAACTTTTTCAGAATTTTTCCTTTTAATATAAAACAATGTTATGATTTCATAACGATTTGGCAAGAACGTTCTAAAAAAATCAAAGACTTTTGGAAAAATAAGTTTATACAAAGAGTAAGACTTAGTGAGACTAGTTGACTTAAAATATTATTATTTAGTACTTAATTAAAAAAAGGTTTGGACGCTCTTCGTAAAAACGTTTGCTGCATGTAACATGTTTTTTATAATAAAAACGCTTTGAATAAAATGAAATTTTGTATTAAACATGATAAATATTGATGTTTTACATAAGAATTAAACAAAAATTCATTGAGTGTTAATTGACCGTCATTTTCTTTGTCAAGTGACCTATAGTAAAAAAGTCATTCCACAGTACTAGTCGTGTATCATACATTTGGCACCAACACCACATTTCAGCACTAATACTATAAGGCATTACTGTTAACTCACGATATCATACATGAGCGGTAAATAGGATAACATTTACATTTTGTAATAAACTAAATTGAAAAGGCATAAATCCTAATAATAATAAACCAAGATACTATTATAACATGGCTTTAGATGTATAAATATTTTATGCGTATACCTATAATACAGGTAATCAAGGGGCGTAATAGCGCCTGATGGAAAGTATTAGTGTAAAACGGTACGAAGCTAAGCAGGCGCTCCAACGCCCTAATATACGTCTAATTGTTCTGTTTTAACCTCTTCAAAATTTTCAAATTCCTTATCTAAACTTTGATTAACAAACATGCAATCTATCGGCAATTGTTTAAAAGATAATAATTTAGTCTATCACGTAAAAAAGTTTCTGTTAAAAAAAGATTCATCTAATAACGATATAAACCATTGAATATATGCTCAGTTTTCTTCATTTCGATTTGTTCTCCGCACTTCCGTTTTCTCTTCTCTGATATATATATATATATATATATATATATATATATATATATATATATATATATATATATATATATATATATATATATATATATATATATATATTCATACGTTTGACATCAAGCTCAAGGGGAAGAGATGAGCGAGAGAGAGAGAGATAGATAGATAGATAGATAGATAGATAGATAGATAGATATATTTTTTATTCGACATTATGACCAAAATGTATAGTTGTATGTATATTTAGTTAAAATTAGTTATCTCATTGTTAGTCATTGCATTTTAAAAGTTTTTCTCTCTCTCTTTCTCTCTCTCTCGCTCATCACTACCCCTCGAGCGCGTCGTCAAACGCATGAATATCTATACATATATAACATTGTAGTAGAGAAAACGGAAAGCCATATGTATATATATATATATATATATATATATATATATATATATATATATATATATATATATATATATATCAGAGAAGAGATAACGGAAGTGCGGAGAACAAAATTAAATGATAACAACTGAGCATATATTGAACGATTTATATCGTTATTAGATGAATCTTTTCTTAACAGAAACTTTTTTACATTATAGACTACATTATTATCTTTTAAACAATTGCCGATAGATTTTTATGTTATTTTGTATGTTACGCATATTGAGCACTACACTGTGCACTTACATTCCTGTTGAGGTCCCGCTTAGGTGAATACTGCAGAAGCGCATTTAGCGTTCCCGTATATACTGCGAGAATATCCATTGTATACTATTTACTAGTAGAAAGGATAAAGATAAAGTACTGTTGTATAAATAATCATTGAAAGAATGTAGACGAGAAGGCGACTGTATATTTTTAAATACCATACGAAAATATTATATTTTTAAATACCATACAACATGACATATCATAATTTACATTTTAAGAAAATAACAACAACGTCGTTAATAGCAGTAACAATGGGCAGTCATGTGCAGAAAATGCGGATGTCTGTATTGAGAATGGTGGTAGCAAAGGAGTTCCAGGCAACAACAGGGAATAAGCGAGGTGATATGCAAGCAGGCGCAGGGTCTAGTGACACTGATGGTCTTAGCAGCAGCAGCATGATCAGCGAGAATGAGCGAGGTGATGTGCAAGCAGGCGCTGGGTCTAGTGATACCGCTTGCTACCAGCAGCGAAAGCTCGACTGACCCGACGATCGGTGAGCTTTTTCTAATATTAGCGGAATCGGAAGAATATTTTTGCTAGATTCGCGACGGTAGTCAGAAATATTGAAATGAAATTTCGTGAATCAGCGATAACTAATGACGAATTTATGAATTTAGGCATATGCATTCGTAGACTATTTGAATATATTACGCGAAATTTCGATTATACTGATTATGTAGGTTTAACAATTTCCACTGATACCTTACTTCAAGGGCCGATTCATTATTTTAAATGACTAAGTAAGTGCACGTTTGAAGAGCTTTGGAAAATAATAAATTTAATTTCTCAAAGTGCGCGTAAATTTTGAGTAGATCAAAGTTTTAAAAGTAAAATTGCACGTATGCGAGCTTCTTTAGGTAAAGGTAGACAGAAAAATGTTGCATTATCATATGATTTAATTAAGTCGAAACCCGTTGTTAGTATTATAAACAATGATGGAAAATGTCTACCGCGAGAGTTAGTCGTAGCACTTGCACATGCACAAAAAATGAAAAATAATAATAAAGACACGCAGAATCACGTGGATAGAGTACGTAATAGTAGATGTAAAGTACAGCTAGAGTTAGCTGATAAATTTTTTTTTTTTTTTTTTTTTAACGTCGCCATGTTTGTGCTCCCATGTGGTGCTAATCGACGACGGGGGTCTGCGGTGTGTTTGTAAACAAAGCACATGTAATTTTTACAGTGGTGCTTGTATCAATCGGCAGAGACTAGGATTCGAACCCGGGTCACCGGCGTGGGAATCCGACACTCTACCGACTGAGCCGCCGCAGGCCCTTAGCTGATAAATTAATAAAAGAGGCTGGTATTAACTTTGATGAGAAAAGAGTGTTCGGGTACGCGGAAATAAAAAAATTCCAAGTTTTTTTACACATAAAAATATTGCTATTAATGTTTATGAAAAAAGACATGTAGGTACAGGTGACGAACCTTTGTTTAATGGTTATCGACTATAATTAGATAATAACATAGACATTGATTATACTTCAAACATTTTATTTTTACGGAATGAGTCTCACTATGACGCAATAACAAGTTTTACAGGGATATCCGCATATGATAATTTTTGTAAAATTTGTAACAAAGGTACAGAACGCGTTTCTACACATAAATGTCCTTACAAATGCGATAGATGCATGACTAGTCCTATGTGTAATAGAAATGCTAAAATAATCACCTGTCCATCGTGTAGACTACAATTTTACGGTCGGATTTGTCTTGAAAATCACAAAAAAGATGATTCTTTTAGAAAGGATAAGTCAGTATGCGAAGCACAGAAAAGATGCAGTACGTGCGGTAATTTTGTTTCGATTGAGCAAGCTAAGCATAAATGTGGATATAAATACTGTTCAACATGTGCGTGTTTTAAGCCATATAATCATTTATGCTACATACCTACAGTAAAAAATAAAGAATCTATCAGTGATAGTAGTGTAGAGGATGACGAAAAAAATCGCAGAACACGCTTTGCTTTTTTACGATTTTGCAACCACTCAAGAGAAAATAAATGAAAACTCTAGCAAACCTTCGGTAATCCATGAAATTAACTTTGGTGTGGCACAACTCTGCTGCGAAAATCGTATGGATTCTGATATGAATTCATTTTGCAAATTTTGTGGTGGAGGTATATCTGTAGTTTTCAAAGGTGAAAATATTTTACGAATATTTCTAAAATGTGTTGTAGTCGAGAAGAAAGAGCGTCCAAAAAATATTAAACGGACAATATGCATTGTTCATAATAGTGAGAGCTTCGATGGACAATTCATTTTAAAATACATTGTTGAAAATACAGAAATCGTGTCTCAGCTTGTTATGAATGGAACAAATATAATGATGATGTATCTAGGAGAAAAAATAAAATTTTTGGACAGTTTAAATTATTATTATCTGAAATTAAGTGATTTGCCTAAAGCCTTTCGATTTGATGATAATATTGTAAAAGGGACGTCCCCACATTTATTCAATAAGAGAAAATATTTTAATTACAATGAGAAAATGCCTGAAATTAAATATTATGCTCCAGAGACTATGACAGATAGTGAAAGATATAAATTTGAAGAATGGTATAATGTAAAGGTTACTACAGGGTATAAATTTAATTTTCAAAAGGAAATATTTTTATATTGCAAGGCAGACGTGGATATCGTAAGAAAAGCGTGTTCAGCATTTAGAAAAAGTTTTTTATGTGTAGGTAACACATGTCCATTTACTGAGGCAACTACAATTCCTAGTGCATGTTCACTCTAAAGAATCGTTAGAATGGTTGATTCTTAAAGAAAAGCAGACTGATGGTTTTCATGAAGCGGAAGATTGTAGGCCATACGTATATCAATATCATGGATATTTCTGGCGTGGTTGCCCTTCTTGTTTTATGGGTTTACAGCGATCTAAGTAAACGTATAAAACAACTTTAGAGGAACCATACCTGAAAACTTTGAACGTTTGTCAACGCATTAAATCAGCAGGTTATATTTTAGAAGAAATTTGGAGTTGTGAATTTGGAAATTATAAAGAGAAACATCAATTTATAAATTCTCGAGATGCAGTCTACGGTGGCCATACTAAAAATACCGTATCATTAGTCGAAGTTAAAGTGAATGAGACTATTGATTACGTTGATATCTGTTTATTTTATCCTTATATTTGTAAGATAGGTAAATTTCCAATACGACATCCTAAAGTTTATGTTGGAGATAAATGTAAAGAATTAACGGGAGAAGCATATGATTTAAACCGAGTAGAAGAATTGGTCAAGTATAGAGTATTACCACTGCGGGATCTATTTTTACCTATTTTGCCAGTATAGATGCACAATTGATTGATGTTTCTATAATGTAGATCCTGCTGTGAAAACTTTAACCAAAATATTGCACCCATGAAGATATTTACGATAGAGAATTCACTGGTACCTGGGTATCAGATGAATTAATTAAAGCTGTGTCGCTCGGATATGAGATATCTGCCATATATGAAATATGGCAATATGAAACAACTCGTTATGATTGTAGTAATAGTGGGGGGTTCTTTGTTGAGTATATTAGTACATTTTTAAGCTAAAAGTATAGGTAAGCAATTGGCCTGTAAATTGTACAGATGATGATTCGCGTGAGGATTACATAAAGGAATATAAGTCGAAAGAAAGGATCAAACTCGAAAATGAAAAAATCGAGAAAAACGCAGGTTCACGTTGTTTGTCAAAATTATGTTTGAACAGTTTTGGGGGAAGTTCGGTCAGCGGGAAAATATGAATGTCACAGAAGTAGTTAACGATGGTACTAAATTAATTGAAATTTTGCAATCATGTGATAGAGAGTTGACAAATGTATTACCAGTCAATCAAATTGTATTCATACCTAGAGAAGCTCGATAAAAGGGTCCTATATTATGACACTGACAACTGAATTTATATAAATGAAATTGAGCCTAGAGTACTCTTCATACATTGTATACTATAAGGTAACTACTGGGTTGTTATTAGGTGACCGTATAATGAGCTTGAAGGTTACGGACAGAATAGTCACATATTTGCATTCGTAACAGCAGGCCCATGATTAGTAAAAAAATTTGATGGGTCATTCCATGAGGTATGTAAAGTAAAAGGAATAATGCTGAATTACTCTACATCGAAAAAATTAAATTATGACAATATTAAGTCACTAGTTTTAAAGACTAAAGATAAAATTACAAATTCGTTCAAAACAATCTATCGTACTGCACTTCACGAGATGATTATGCGTGAAGAATCGAAAACGTGTAATGTAAATAGCGCAAAAATACGTGTGTTAGATAATTGCACATTACTACCTTATGGATTTCAAAGAAAGCGTAGATAACATTTTTGTTAAAAATATTTTGTTAAGTTATAGTAAATTTTATTTTTACTATTTTGTTTTAGATTTTTCGACCGGTAAGAATAGGGAAGAATGTTGCGAAAATTGTTGGATATCAACATGCAAATATTTTCCAAATTATAAGAAAACATTGACGAAGTTAGCGATGCATAAAGAACTTCACTATTTATTGAAATAAAAATGTGAAAAATATATAGCGGAATTTCAGTTTTCTTTGAATTTATTTAAAAGATTTACAAGGCTGTATTATGAATCACTATGTTATCAAATAATCGAACCGAGCGAATGTGTAAAATGTGTAATATGTAACAGTAGCCAGTGCGATGCTGAAGACTGCACAAGACCGATAATTACTTTTAAATACGATGATACATGTACATGGAAAAATTCATGTTTGTACAAACTTCTATTATATATTGAACGAAATGATATGAAATATAAACTTTTCGAGACTTGGTTGTACAGATTAACACGTCGGTGAATATGATTATTCGGATAATATTTTATGTCCCGGTAATACCAAAAATCATAAAGACTATATTATAAGGTTAAATAGCCAGACAAATACTGTTGAGCGAGTCTAGTTTCCGGAATGTATGCTACTATTGTAAATATTGTAATATTTAAACAAATGTGTAAAATGTTTAGAATAAAATAATTTTTATTTTTCCCAAAAAATATTTATTTTAATTTTATTTATTTTTTCGTCTTTAGTCAGTATCAAAATAATGGACTCTTGATATTTCTAATTTCTGCAGAAATTGCAGTATACCAATCTGTGAGTTCTTTCCAAAGTATAAAAAAACCTCTGGAAGGTTTAGCTTGGCATCGTATGCTGCAAACATTAATAAAATTAAAAAATGCAAAAAAGTCTACAAAACAATACGAAAAAATGCTCAATGATATAAAATATTTTTCGAGTTTTAGTAATATTCTTTTTTCTTATCAATGTAAATATACTGTGTATGACTGTAAATTTAATGTTAATGGTAAAAGTGTTAAAAAAACGTCATTGTATTTAAACCTGCAAAAACGAAACCATGAGTAAATTATTACGTTTTATAGAATTGTCTGATGTAAATTCGATACGATTTATGGGTTCCAATGATGAGTAAGTTATATGGGTTATCAGAAAATCACTGCTGTCCTATTCATAAGGAAGAATGTGAGGTACTATTACAGATGCTATGAAGATCTATCATATAGAAAAAGATTTTTACAATTCGAGAAAAAATCAACTTAGCTAAAAAAATATGAAAATTTATTCATTTTGTACCTCTAGATTTTAAGTTAATTAAATACATGTGAAATGTAAATGTTTGTACTTAATTTGTAGTGTAGAATTTTCCCATACATGAAAATATTATACCCCCTAACACACAATACTATAAATAGTCGAAATAAACATAGAAAATGAACAATATAAGTTGATATATTTATGCTGTAACATAATAAGCTTATAACGTCGAATAAGCTAAGGAAAATTGATCAATAAGCTAACAGTCATCGACGCGGATGCACATCTATTAGCTAATTTTTGTAACCGGAAGTACGTTCCCACATCAACATAATAAGCTGATCAAATAAAATAAATACCATTCGTTTACTTTGGAAATATTCTTGGACTACGATGATTTGTGGTCCTACAGGATGCGGTAAAACACATTTTGTGAAACGATTTTTTCATGATATTAATTTAATGTCTGACACTCATTTTGCCCGTAAAATGTTATATTACTCAGAATGGCAGGACGGTTATTTGGAATATGGTAAAAATGTAGAGTCTTACGAAGGTCTACCACAAGATGACGATTTTGCCTCAGATTCGCGTTCAAAATTAGTTGTGATTGACGATCTCGTGCGTGGTAGGCACCACAAAAATATAAGTATAATATCGATTACACAAAATTTAGAGGATTTTAAAAATAGCATAAATAATTCTCATAAAAAATCTGAACAAGACGTAGAAAATGGTATTGATGTTCAGACAGTAATAATGTCTGTACCAGTAACATATAAGCATAAAGTTCCGTTCTTGAAAATGAAAATATTATAGATCTTATAAATGATGCTGTACGCAGTGGGAAAGATGTTAAAGCGATTGGTCGTGAGCATTTCGCTTGGTTTCTGCGCGAAGTTGATGTACCCTTACAGTTTATTGGAAACACAGCTCTGTATAAAGAGGCTCAACATTTCTCGTTAAATAATTTACCACATATACACAACAATAACTCATTTTCATTTCCTAAAGTGAGTTTTGACAAGATCTCCAACACCTAACGTTTACATCTCAACATTTAGACCTAAAAATCTTACCCAGTTACAGCAGCATGAATGTAATTACAGACAATACAACCTCTTGTTCCACCATTATATTACCTCAGGAGATCAATTTACTCCAATATTTAAAGATAAATATGGAAATAAAACGAATGATATAGAGTTTAAAACTATTAGCATTCCTTACGGTTTATATGTTAATATTATAGAGTTCTTAGAACGTTTAAATGACGCATTAAGTAATACACACATTATATTTAAATTTTCAATTGAGCATAATAACACTTTTGTTTTTGCTGAATGAAAGTGTAAACCTAACAACCGTAATTATGAGCACTCATTGAAATTGACTCGTGCAGTTTTATATATCCTAGGATTTGCTGAAGTAAAAGATTATCTGAGTGTAGACTATGATCCATGTATTGCTACACGTCCCGCTAATATTTTAAATGCTTTACCAAAACAACTGTACATTTATTCAGATGTATGTGAGCTTTCTATTGTAGGTGATGTTCAAGTATCTTTATTGCGTGTCGATCCTGTACATTACGAAGATTATATTTTTGCATCAAAACAGTACCAAGTATTTGCACCTATAAACTATATACCTCTTTTTAGAAACTGTTTTAGAACAATCACTGTAGATATAAGAGATCATCTTGGTAGTGTTACACTATTCGAGTGTGGGACGTCAACAGTAACACTTCATTTTAGACAAGTTGAATAACAACTATCAAAATGAGTCACTGCATTCAATACTATGACTCTCAGGTCGGTAATGGGGGAGTTGAACATGTTTATATCGGCTCTTCATATCAAAAAGGACATGGTATAATAGGGAGATTTCTCTGAGGGCTTTTACGAAGAGCTCTACCGTTTTTGAAAAGCGGCGCACGTGCAGTCGGTAAAGATCCTCTCAGAGCTGGGATGAATATTATGGATGATGTAAGTACACATAATGTCTCATTCAAGGAAGCACTATGAATTAGAGCTCGGGAATCAGGAAGTAATTTGAAAAGAAAGGCTGAAAGAAATTAGAAAGCCTCATGGAAGATTCTAGATATAAACGTAGACAAACCAAAGGAAGAAACGTAAAAAGTCAAGTATGAAAAATAAAAGTGGGAAGATAAAACGGCTACGTGTACAAGACATTTTTGGACCTGCATAATTTTCAAAATGGCATTCTTGAATGCACATTCCTGTGAATATGCAAAATCAGAACTTGATTTATTTACTCTACCACCTATTCAAACGTCTATAAAATCCACACAATGGGTAGAATGTAAACCAGTAACTACCATTTTTGAAGATTCATATTTAGAGTTTCTTATACCCGGTAATACTGATGATTATATCGATTCAGCGCATACAATGATATGTGTTAGTGTACGTCTTGAACAAGGAAATGAAGTGATAGCTGCCGATGCTCTGGTTACCCCAGTTAATAACGTTCTACATAGTTTATTTAATCAAGTAGATATATTTTTTATTCATAATCATGTCTCACCACTAAATAATGCTTACGCGTACTATGCATATATAGATACACTACTTAATTATTCAGAAGAAGCTTAAAATCACATTTAACTACAGGATTATGGTACGATGATACTGCAGGGTATGAGAATGACCCTCTAACGAAACCTACTACCACGAATCCACTTACGTCAAATAACACTGGAGCAATCATACGTCGTCATTTTGTTAAATGTGGAAATGTCTGTGATCTAACTGGACACCTCCGCTGCGATGTAGATAATCAAGAAAAGTTTCTACTTAATGGTGTAGAAATCAGAGTTCGACTCATACTTTCAAAAGATGCATTTTGCTTAATTTATTACGAGGAAGAAAATATAAAAGTAAGAATCATGGATGCACCTTTAAGAGTAAGCAGAGCTAAAATAAATAGACAGAAATATCCATTAATTCGTGTAGAAGCAAAATCTTTTTCATTATACACAGGTATAAGTGGAGAGACTCTCGATAATATTATCGTTGATCAAATACCCAAACTTATAGTAATTGGTTTGGTATCAAATAAAGCCTTTAATGGTAATAAAAGAGAGAACCCGTTAAACTTTCAACATTTTTACTTACCTTATTTAGCTCTAAATGTCGATGGATTACAAATTCCTGATATCTAATCAATGCGAAACTGATGCGACACGTCAAGTCATCGTCGATTTTAGCAGTTATTCTCTAGTCATAATACTGTGTATAAATTGGTCAGCGCTTACGTGAAATTCAGTTAGACAGCTGCGGTATTCCAAACCCTTCACAACTAGGTATGCAGGAAACATGGACTATACCGTTCAAGGTTTTCGTGACAGTTACTACAAGTCCACGATAAAAGAGGTGACAGTTATAGCCCTAAATAAAGAATACATAGCTCACTGGATCGCTACTGCACCTCATTCATTTTCTGATTCACTAATAAAAATACGAATACACAATAATTGAATTACTAGCAACTGCCACGGAATCGAATGGTTTGAAGGGGACATAACATATCGACAATTTCATGCAAATCTACGTGAATTATCATGAACAGCACGTCAAATTTTTGCACGTGGATCACAAGAAGCTAGACTTATACAGAGTATAACGACTCGATACGTTGAACATTTAGAAGATTATAACTGCCTGTCGACTTATAGCTTACCCAAATTTGAGACTTTTCGCTGTTTCCATGCATCTCTGCATAAAGGTTTATTTATTTGTACATTAAATAATGCTTTTAAAATAAAATCCTGGATTAACAAAAATATCTCTTATATCAGCTTTGAATATTCATTACGAATATTCTGAACCAAAAATAATTTGTCGAACAGTCGCTGATGGTACGTCGGACACTTTACGTACAGGATACTCGGAACCTTTTGCTCAAGATTTCTCTAAAAGTAAGTCGAAAAAGTATAACAAGAATTTCAAACTTCCACGTCCTCAAATCTGTGGTACTATTTCTGAATAAGAAAATATATATGAAGAAGTTCACGAATATTACACAACTCCATCAAATCATACACGTTCCACATATATACAACAAAATGAACACTCTCGAGATTCGGGATGCTATTCGCTTATTAAGAATACCTTCGCCGAGTGCATTTCTTGCAGACAGGACACCCAAAGCATTGACCCAACCGACGGGATGTCTGATTAATACAGATATACATACTCAACCCGGATCTCACTGGATTCCTATATGCATTGATCGTCGTGGAAGAGGTATTTTTTTCGATAGCTACGGATTACCTCCTATAGTACCTCAACATATGAAAACTTTACAAAGAAATACTATTTTTTACTAATGGAACACTAAACCATTGCAAAGTATAAATTCGACAATAATGCGGCCAGTTTTGTATAATGTTCTTAGAATATATAAAGCGTGGCTATTCACAAGAAAAATTTTGTAATATGTTTACATTTAATTATTTAAGAAATCATAAAACTGCTGAACGTTTCTCAAACGTATTTGTGGTATTTCTACTAAATGTAATTATACAAATAAATTTAAATATCATATAGGTAATGGTCATAAAAACGTCCATAATATTGTGTTCAATCTTGTTACTTGTAAATATTTGTGTACATATATATTCATCCTATTATTAGTACTACGAAATAAAGATTGTAAAATATTGTATGATTTCAAACAAATTTTTATGAATAAATATTCATTAAAAATAATTTTTTCTCAATAGCCCACCAACACTTATCTATGCTAAATAATACAATAGACGTGCAATATACATACAATACAATACATCCAGTCAGTAATGATTATGCAAAGGTTGATTTGGATAGTTGTTGAGATTAGTTTGTTGATTATTATTATTATTTGGTGAGGATATTATTGTTATTGGAATTGTCTTAGTTAGATGGGGTTTTTGTTAAAGTTAACGTAGCGACGGGAATGCAAGATTCGCGAGATTAAGATTTGCGACCACGAGGTACCACTTCGTACTAGGCGGCACTCGACTTGCAAGAAGGACATTTAACTGCGGTAAGTGGATCGTAAAATTGTCGAACCACTTTCGACATTTCGACAGAGTGGTAACATATTTATTTATGTATTTATTAATATATATATATATATATATATATATATATATATATATATATATATATATATATATATATATATATATACATTTATTGCGATTATCGTCGTAATTAGACTGTTTACAAAAGGTAAAATCTAGTCCGGTTAACGGGAAATCGGGAAAATTACATGGTATGATCGTAGGTGATTAACTAGATAATTGACTCTGAAACGCGTGGTCACAGCCGTGGGAAAAGTGACCCTCGCGGGCTTTTGCAGGTATATTTAAGCATGTGATATTGCGAAATTCACACGTAGTGGTGTACCTTCTTGCGACCGTTTATGATGATTAAATAAAGCTTAGGTACTTAAATGGGATAAATTATAGTGTCATTATTTGTAACAAATTATTCATCCTGATTTACTATGCCTCACGGAACCTCATCGGGGAGAAACTCATACAATGCTAGCCGTACTTTACCTGACACCCTTTATTATAATAGATAAATACAAAATTTGGTAAGGTAAATGAGGAGTTACTGAAGCGGAGATATAATCATTAATTGTGTTAATATACGTAACAAAATGCAATGTTACGAGGTTTGCCACGCTGCGGCACCGAACACTCGCTACTCGCATGACACGGACCCACGCTCCACGGCGCCGATAACACATTACACGCCTTCCTATGCA
Organism: Gastracanthus pulcherrimus; assembly: GCA_949152435.1. Taxonomy (NCBI): domain Eukaryota; kingdom Metazoa; phylum Arthropoda; class Insecta; order Hymenoptera; family Pteromalidae; genus Gastracanthus; species Gastracanthus pulcherrimus. Next base: position 81,397,434 of record OX424573.1, on the reverse strand, counting down.
TTCTCGGTCAGGACCTACATCCCCCACCACTACCGATCCACCAGGCGTCAGGCACCTCGACGCGCGGGTCGGTTCTCTATAATGACTGAGCCGGCCATCACCGTCATACTTTTTATATCCTTCCTCTAACCCACGACCGCTGTCATCTTGTTTCTACATTCCCTCATATACTACTTATAGCATGCTCTTAACCGTTACTTTATTTGTTTAAAAAGAAACTTATCTAGGGTTATAAAACTAATGTGCTTGAAAAATTGATTATACTACAAATAGATATACATCTATAGATATATTTTTCGCTTAAATTGTTTAAAAAAGTTGTTTTTAAGTAAAAAAATCCTTAAAAAATTGCGTAATCGGTAGATTTTATTGTAAACTATAAGTCAGTGAAAATCAAATGTGAAATGTGTACGTAAAGCACATATATTCTTATTATTATTGGCAAATTATCTCGTATGATACAAAAATTATTAAATGACCATAATTGTTTCTATCGAAAACTGGTTTCTAATTTAAACTTATTTTGCAGATTACATAATTAGACATATTCGATAACTACAGATATTCTGAAAAGCCTGGAAAGAAATCATGAAAAGTTAGACGTAAAAATTTGACAACATGAAAAATTGATTTCGAATCGTACATTATCGAGCAGTATATTCGTACTAAGAAAAATATCAGAAGAGAATTAGAAGATAAAATTATGACATACAAATATGTTTATTGTCATAATAATATGATGTATTTCAAGATTTATAATAATTATTAACTTATTGTTTCCATTTTAATTTTCAAATAAATTTATTATTGTTAATAAATTATAATTCAAATAATAGTTACTCGTTTACCTTCAAGCTAAAATAATTTTGTGAGAAAATTTTATTCACAAAATGTCAGCGAAAGGACTATTTAAAAGACGAGGTATATTTTTACGATAAAATTTGCTTCTATTTTGGCGCCAATGTTTAAAGTAAACATTATATATGTACTAATTACGTTAATAAAATCGAAAAGCAAAGATAAATTAACAATTTACTTAGCAAATGTACTAAGTATAATAGAGAAAATTCAATTTAGGATTCATTTTGTTTGCTAAAAGAAAGTTAAACTGATATTATTTTGCAAAAATAAACATTTATAAATTAATAAAATTTAAATGACATAATATCTATTAAATTAACAATCGTTCATCCATCATTTTCAATGACAAACGATTCACTGACAAAAAGTGTTAATAGTTTACACACATGTTTTTTACCGTGTATGTAATTATATATGTACATATGCAAAATTTAATAACATATGAACATACGTAGTGATGATCATTTATGAACATAATAGGTTTTATATAATCATATATGTTTCTATATTTTAATTTTATCAAGCTTTGAATATGTACATATGTGTTCATCATAAGATAATATATGGTGAAAAATGAAAGTTTTACATGAATATACGTGGCGTTGGGTCACCCAGGATAAATTGTTTTGGTTGAAACATGCATATTCATATTCTACTACCCTTTATTTATAAATATAGCTCATCCAACGAGTTTTATAGAACATATACAGTAGGATACTTGCGCAACATCTATAACCTATGCTCTATGTCTTTTTCGTCTTCGATTTTTATCTCCGCTATATAGGCATAACAAAAATTAAAAAAAATTCAAGTTAACGATTTATTTTTACGTAGAAGGAGAATACATTTTTTTCTAGAATCGTAACCTCTATATCCAAGCCCTAAAACATTTTAATTTTCAAATTGTTCCCATGGTTAAAATAAAAGGGGGCACTAATTTAAAGAAACATTAATTTTGCTCTTTTGTCATTATTTAATAAAAAAAAAATGTTGAATCCCGCACACAATCCGCAACAAGTCGACACAAAGTTAATATAGCCCAAGAAGCCATTAATTCCATGTTTTTCTGTAAAAAAATGCTCCCAAGCGATTCGACGCATTTCTAAAGTTTTTTAAAGTTTATTACAATATTAAAATATTTACACATTTCTGGACATTTAACATAACATATAAATACTCTATACACATAGATAAGCCAATAAACTATACACAAATACATATTTTGGAAGTTGCTAGCGCTATCAATTCCTTAATCTAACCTCAAAATCGCAATCAGCACCATCGAAAATATGTAGGTTATTTTAAGCAAAAAATGTTGTTACATATTTTTCCCTAAATTGTTTATTTAAACAATAATGATTTTTTAAGTTTTATTTTTACGATTTTTAAGCAACTTTGACCAGTCTTAAATCTACGGATAATTAATAATTCTTAAAAATTCGACAACGCACTTCATTTTTAAGGTATAAACAACACTTTACATTGAAAAACATTGAAACCATTACACACTCAAATTATGTGAACGCAATACACGACGCGTATAGATAAGAGCAGTGACCTATCATGACAATCACGCTTCAGCGCGCATATTATAAATACTTATTAAATAAAACGTTGTGTATATATATATATATATATATATATATATATATATATATATATATATATACACAACGTTTTATATTATAATATAAAATTATATATATATATATATATATATATATATATATATATATATATATATATATATATATATATATATATATATATATATATATATATATGCATATAAATACAACGTTCGATTAATATTCCTAATACTCCCACTATTTGTGTATTTTGTTAAGCATTAAGGTGGCTCTCTCGCGTAGTCCCGTAACAACGCGGGGCCCTGTGGAGGGCACATATTTTTCTGTAATAACTAATGAAGTTTTCATAAAACTGAATACGCATATATTTTCATACACAAATACTCATTTTACTTATATATTAAATATTTTTTATATTTGACTGGCATCCGGTTATTTTTCTTAAATAATTTGAATCTATAATTAAAAAAATATAATCTCATATGGTTTCATAAAGAATTACGTAAAAGCCCATGTTAAAAGTTCTATTTTTTAAAAAATTTTCTCTATAGTTTATCGAAAAATCTCACCCAACCAAAAGTGCAGTAGAATGTATAAAATGTTCACTATCAGATGGATTTTTATGTTCTGCTCATCGAGAACAAGTTTGAAGCAGGTGATCTGTATATCAAAGCCTTCAAGCATGCCGAAGGTATGATTTTCGTCGAATCTAGCATCCCTTTGTACTATTACAATCTTCTTTTTTGAATAGTCGTAGAACGGATAATTTTTTGAGTCTCCTTCGTACCCACCAAAAATAACTCTCTTGCCTTTAACATCCATCTTACTTCAGAACATTTTGGGTATATGGATGAAAGCCGGAGATCAACAAACACTTAAATGGGCATAATCCGGCTTTTTAGCACGTATACAGCTGTATGCACTGCCTCACCCCATAAAAGTTGTGGAACTGTACCTTGAATCATCATTGTGCAAGCACATTCGACAATTGTTCTATTATCTCTCTCTCTCGGACTTCCCGTTTTGCTGAAGGATGTACGAGAATTTTCATTGGGCGGTTGAATCTTTTGCATACTAACCATTCAAGACTTTTATTGATATTTTATTTTGGTTTTATAAGTATATGTTTGCACCTGTTCAAAAGCAACCACAAGGACGCGTGAAATCAAGACATATATTACGTAAAGTATGGTGTGTACCTAGGGTGAATGGTCTTTCTTGCCCTTGTGTGATTACAGTACTCGTCTTTGATTCGCAATACGCACTCGCCTTCCGCTCGTGATGTGATTGCTTGCCTTGACTCATACTGCAAACCACACGCGGGCAAAAGAATGCTACTATTCAAATAACTAGCCCGCCCCAGAACAACCCAATAAATATTGATATCGAGGCAAGGAAAAGGCGGATACGCGACCATACATTGGACGCAGGGAAACCACAATTTAGACGAGAAATTACGGAAGATGAGTCTAGCGACACTCGTTTAGAGGCCACGGAGGACGAAAAACGACCTACTGAAAAGCAACCAACCTCTCCAGTGCTCCAAAAACACATCAACCTTTAAGTCCGCACTCGACTACGGCACGGTACAGGAGCCCACTATACAAGCAACATTACCTCCAAATCATACGGCGCCTAATAAGGAAATCAGATCCGTGAAAAATCATGTGATGACAACGACGATCGTACCTAGTAAAGGGTATGAAATTCTGCAGGAGGAGCTCTTTAGTAAAGTTCGACAAACACTACCAAATAAAGGGGATAAGATGAGAATAAAACCGTTGGTGGTCATCGAAGTGCAAGAAATCCACGGAAGGGCAGGGCTCATAATTAATAGGTAGCTGATGACGAGGAACCAGATTCACTAGCCAGAACGGACTGAACAGCGATTTTGGAAAGCCATAATAATAATTATAATGGTATCTCTAGCAGCAAAGATAGTGACGAATCAATAATTTCATATATATTCCAGAAGGGAACACACCTTCACATTTACCTAGCCCTATCATAAGCCCGGTACCAGAAGAAAACACCTTAAGTAAACCAATTGACCTAGAACAGAGCTATGGCCCTCGAAAAGATTTCTACTATATCACACTAGAAATCAACGAGGGTGTAGAAATGGCGTCACCGTGCAGACCTATAGAACCTTTGCCCGATCAAAATCCAACCTATAGAACCTTTGCCCTATCAAGACCCTAATTTCGTGCCCTTATCACCTAATAACGAAATGATTAAGGAAGTTCAAATCGAACCCGAGCATAATGAGGATAAGGAAAAATCTGAAGGAACAAATACAACTGGTACCGATACCAATAAGGAAGACAAAGAGCCCACCTCCTCAGTGGTAGTAAATCAGACGGCTGCCCAACCTTCATCGAGCCACCAAAATACACCAGTAACGGAGACCAAGGAAATCCCCGCTGATCCATGGGTCCAACTATATTCTGTCTACACCGAACACAATAGATGCACGCAGCTTCACATGTCGGTATTTCACGATATAGATATTCCAAATGAACCAAAGGACAATTGTCAACACGGTACAAATGTCGTCCTATTCTATTAAAAAATTAAACATGTATACCTCTCCTGGAGCGATGTGTTTATGAACGTTTTATTCCAAATTATTTAGTGTTCAAAACTTTAAAGCGTTTTTCCCAAAACTCAAGTTTTCAAAGTCGGTGTCCATCATAACTTCAAAACTATTGCACCGATCCTTTCAAAATTTTAAACACTATTTCTTTACATAATTTATGAGGTAACGCTGGAGCTTTTTTTCCAAATTAGTTTATATTTTTCATTTTACAATAACAAATTAGCCGTTTTTTTTGGCAAAAATAGCGTTTTTTAAAAACTCTTAATTGGCAAGGAGGTTCGCCCATGCATTCTCTCAAGTTAAGGCAGGGTTTTCATGACATTATAGATAAGGCTAAAAGAATCGGAGATTATAAAACCTACTCGCAAAGATTTTCCTCTTTGCAAACTTCACTGGCATATTCAGACCGGAGATGACGGTTGATATTTCTTACCACAGCCATCCGTGGACCACGCTGCCGTCTGTTTTTACTGCAGTTTCACGAGTCAGTGTGTACGAAGGACGTCCCTAACCTCAATCACTGTTGACACCTGTTGCTGCTGGTTGCTGCTGAAGAAGAGTCTACTGCTGGACACTACTTCCTGGACACCGCTAAGTATCACCCTATATTGCTTTCGCTAGCTTGCTGCTTGCTGCCTACTCTTCTTGCTTTTGCTTGGTTTACCGTTTGCTTCTATTATTTTACAATGATTAAGCCAGTGGCGATTTTGATCGCTAACCAAAAGGCCACCGCAAACTCTATTGCTAAAGTAATAGTAAATATTGACAAAATAGGTGCTCCTAATATTACGGTTGAAATCCTCCAGCAGAGATTGTTGCAGCTGGAAAGTTACTGGAAGAACTTCTACGACAAGCACCAACAGATTTATGAATTTTATGAGGAGATCAAGGATGACACATACATAATGAATGACTTTTTTCAGAAATTGAGGACCACTACATCAATTCTAAAATTGATCTGTCCAGCAGACTAGCGGCGAAGGTGGGTGCTCTACAGCCAAATGTGCACCTAGCAGCGAGTGACCCTATGGGGCTAGTGACGCAGATGAGGACAACAGCTTCCTCGCTGCCCAAGCTCCAGCTGCCAAGGTTCAGCGGCAGACAGGAGGAGTGGGAATCCTTCAAGGAGCTCTTCTGCTCAACAATCAAGGACTCGCCCACGCTGAAACCAGTACTGAAGCTACACCTTCTGGCGTGCCTCGACGGAGAGGCTGCCCGGCGCCTCTGCAACTTGCAGGTACTGGGGGTCAATTTCGAGGTTACCTGGAAGGCCCTGGAAATTAGGTACGACAACAAGAGACTGCACCTCTCAGTGCAACTCAGCAGGCTGCTGAGCATGTCCCCAGCTGCATGCAAGTCAGTGGCAGAGATAACGAGGCTTCTCGACACCACGAACGAGAGCATCAGAGCGCTGCGCAACCTTGGAAGAACAGTCGATCACTGGGATGATTGGTTTGTCCAGCTTGTCATCTTCAACCTGGACCCAGACACACGTGAGGATTGGGAGAAGTCGCTAGAAGGGGTCAGTACGTTCCCCACTTACGACGCACTAACCAAGTTCCTCGAAAACCGCACCAAGGCTCTGGATACAGCTCACTGCAGCGACATGCAGTTACACAGCCAGACTAGGACATACTCTACAAGCTTCACACCTACAAGTAAGCAGCAACCTTCCTCCTTCAAGTGCTTCTCGTCTCATCTTGCCAGTGTGCCAACAGGTGAGTATTACATTGGGTACTGCCCCTCGTTGCAGCAAGCCACTTACCCCAAGAGGCTGGAGCGCATTGACAGGTTGAGGTTATGTCACAACTGTCTGCGCTCTGGTCACACCAGCGCATCCTGCCCATCTAGAAGTAGGTGCAAGCAGTGCAACAGGGAGCACCACACCATTCTGCACCAGGACGCAGGGTCTATACAGGTGCAACCCCAAGGAGATGGAAGCCGAAAGCTGCGCGTCGTCTTCGACGCCTCGCAGAGCACGAGCAGTGGAAGATAGCCGACTGAGAGTCGGAATACGACTCCAATACTCGTTCTTAACGCAGAACGAGAAGCACCCGATAATGGTGGCCCCTAGCTTATCCAGAACCACTTGCTTCGCAGTTTGTGGATTCCACAGGCACGCAATAAAATTCGGATGTACTGCAAGCAATGCATGCGCTGCTGCCGCTTTCAAGGTCGCACCGTCGAGCAGCAGATGGCCCCACTCCCAGCCGTGCGTGTCACTCCAGCACGCCCCTTCGAGATTACAGGACTAGATTACGCCCATTCGTAATACGCACGTCGAAGTACCGCGGCCAGCGCTCCTTCAAAGGCTACGTAGCGATATTCACTTGTTTCGTCACGAAAGCAGTTCACATTGAGGTTGTATCTGATTACACATCAAAGACATTTTTACTAGCTTTCAAGCAATTCGTGGCGAGAAGAGGCTTGTGTCGCCAAATTTTTAGCGATAATGGCACCACCTTTCAAGGCGCAGACAATGAGCTGCAGCGATATTTTCGAGAAGCATCGGCCTTCAGCCGAGAAGTCGCTGAGGCCATTCAATCCGACGGGGTAGCATGGAACTTCATTCCACCCAGAGCACCACACTTTGGCGGCTTGTGGGAAGCTGCCGTCAAATCCTTCAAGCACCACTTGAAGAGAGTCATCGGAGATGCCAAACTGACGTTCGAAGAATTTTCTACCTTGGCTGCGAGCATCGAGGGCTGCTTAAATTCCAGGCCGCTCAGCCCCTTATGCGCCGACTCCACCGACATCGCTGCGCTGATGCCCGGCCATTTTTTAATCGGCACAGCTCTGACAGCTGCGCCAGAAGCACCTACGTCTGATTTGAATGTTTCAGGTATTCCGAGATGGCAGATCGTCACACAAATGCACCAGCACTTCTGGCGCAAGTGGCACAAAGAGGTGCTGCATCATTTGCAACAGCGCTCGAAGTGAATCGAGCCGGACTACAAACCGACTAAAGGAGATATCGTCCTGCTGACCGACGACTTGCTGCCATCACTCAAATGGCCCCTAGCTCGAATTGAGGCCCTACACATGCTAGAGTAGTCACGCTCCGGACTGCAACAACCACGCTGCAACGACCTTTAAAAAAGGTTATTCGACTACCCCTCAACGGGGCAGCTGCATCGCACTTCTCGGCCTTGAGCGCCAACTCCAGCATCGAGAAACGCAGTGTCTAATTGGGACGTGTCATGGCGGGCAGCATGTTCGGAAGGTTTAAACACCTTCAGTTTTCGCGCGCTTTGAACGTTGACACGCGCGCGCATGCAACTCCGTGCAACTGCGAGGCCTCCCCGTTCGGCCTAATTTGAACGCGGAGCCGGGATTCTCCGTATTAAAGGAGTCTCCCCATTTCACCTGAGCAACTCTCCGACGCTGGACAAAACTCCAGCGCTCGGAGTTGCTTGCTCTCTTCTTCCGGCTGCCTCGAGATAAGTAACAGTAACTACGTGCTTCTATCTCACATTGTAATTTTACCTTAGAAAAAGAATAAATCTTTGTTGTTTTTTTGTTACCTAAAACCACGTGTCAACTTACTTCGTTTCCTTTCCACCGTGAACGCCAGCAGTTCGTCGGTTATTAAGCGAGCGATAATCATAGACCAATAAAGATTCCTTATTTAAGTAAACATGTAGATCCAATGTCATATACGATTATGTATTCACTTCTATGAATTTGAATAATCAATCACGAACAAAGACGCCGGATTGGGAAGGTGATAAATCCATGAGCCATATTTAGAACGGAAAATGAAGATTCTATTGAAACGAATATTAACGATGCATAAACAAAGACTCTCTGCTGACGTATCACTCGTGGGTTCGGTGGTTCGTTCGGCTCCGCCCGCCCTGTCGAACGAACGGAATGCCACCTTGAAGCCGGGCCCCGTGCTATGCCATGCGATTGTGCGGCCCGTGTTATCACTCGCGCACTATCTACAATTCACTACATCACTGAACTACACTGACACTTCACTAACCACTGGCGAAGTCGATGCGCATGCGCGCAGTCACAGTATGCACTCGAGACGGGCAGCTGGTGGTGCCGTTGACCGCTGAAGCGCCGGAAATGAACTGGCCCAGGTATCGCCGCGTTGCCGCTGATATAGCCACCGCGGCGTCCGTGAAGGAAGATGGCAGTGGAAGACTGCGCAGAGTAGCGGTATATTAGAGAAGGATGATCAGTGAGAGCAGTGCTGACTGCTCGATAGCTCAACGATAACTGAGCGGAGCGCTGCCGCGTGGCTCCTTATATAGCCACTCGCGGCGCTATCGATGCAAGATGGTGGTCAAGATGGCGACGCGCGCCTGCGCAAAGTAGGGGTCCGACGGAGCAGGGCGAGCAGTGAGAGCAATATTGACTGCTCGAGAGATGGAAGCTGACTGACAGGAACGCCTGCAGCGCCGTCTATGCAAGATGACTGCCAATATGGCAGCGCAAGGGCAGTCGTTGAGCGAGGGCCCATGACCCACACAACAGAACGCATTGAAGACTACTCTAAATCTTGTAGCTTGATCTGACACTTGCCATATAGCGTGATGGGGAAGGTATGATACTCGAGGGTTCTCCGGGGGAAGCCCTCTAACTGGCAAGGGTCGCATGTGCCTAAGGGTCTCGTATTCGCTCATGAACGCACAGTACTCCTGAGCGTATCCAGGATCGAGCTTCATTTTGGCTTGTGCTCTTTTTAGGGCACGCTTTGCGGCGCCCAGAGTGCCTTTTACCGCGAACAAGCCTGGTTGCTTCAAAGGTAGACGGACGACGTACCAACCGTAGGCGTCCCTTCGGCATCCTTTTACGAATTCTCGCTTGCATTCCTCCCCAGCGGCGGACAGCTGTTACCCGCTGTGCACCTCTTCCAGACTCCAGAAATGTTTCAAGAGTTCGGCAACAGGTTCTTCAGGCACCGCAATCGTAGCACAGACAGCTCCGTCGGTCGTCACTCTGGTTCCTCCGAAAACCAACCATCCCAGTACGCTGTTCTGAGCAGTTGGAATTCCATCGGGGTCATGACGAACTCCGTTGTGTATGACCCTTGCGTAGATCTCTGCACCCAACAGGATGCCGATTTCTCTGGGGGTAGTAAAGGAATGGTCGGCTAGATTTATTCCGCGGAGATGAGGCCACTGCTCGCCGTCAGTAGAACTCCGCGGAGTGATCAATCCTAAGTGACGCAGCAGCAGGACAGTGACGGCGACTGGGGAGGTGCCCTCAGCGCGGGGAAGTAACAGGAGCCTTGCAGAGCTCCGAGCGGTCATAAAGACGCCACCACCGACAGATGCGAGGGGTACAATCACTTTGTACTGCGCACACTCGATACGATCGGCCATATCGATTGTAGCCAGGTTCACTTCCGATCCGGGATCAACCAATACCCGCGTTCTCAGTAGCTGGTCGTCACGGCGTCATATAAGGACGAAGGTAGACGCAAGGAGTACGGGTCATGCTCTTGAGTTGAGGGTTTCGGCTGAAACTGCAGCTGCTTCTGTCACGGCGATGCGTGGCCGCTTCCTGGAAGGGCCGCCAGACTCTCCAGTGGTGGCCCTCCTCTTTGCGGAGCCGTCATCGTGCATTAATGTGTGATGCGACTGGTGGCAGGTTGCACACTGGGACCATGGCGAGTAGTCTCGTGAGAGGTGCCCTGGCGAAAGGCAATTGAAGCACAGGTGCGCGCTACGCGCGATCCGTCGACGTTCTGTCACAAAGAGATGCTGAAACTCGTCGCAATGGTTGACGTGATGCTACATACCGCAGGCCAGGCACTTGCCATCACAGCTGGCCGTAGTGAGTATCTTGCTGATCTAACGCTGCGTCTGTGCCCCTCTTGCACGCGTATCGCGATGTCCATCATTCCGGCGTCTGTCCATATGGCGGTGGGGGTTGCAATCGCTAAGCTCGATGGTCTTGAGGGTTCGAGCTAACTCTTGCAGGAAAGTGACCAGCCGATCATAAGTAACGTGATCCACCGAACTTCTCAACTTCTTCTCCCAGTCACATCGGGTGGATGCATCCATTCCTCTTGCAGCGAAAAAGACGAACCACTGTTCCCAACTCGCAACTGGGACATTTAGAATCCGCGGGGCCTCGCGGCGCCTTGCGATCTGGTCATGAAGGGACTGCAATCCTGCGCTGCTTTTCGAATTTAGGTGGGTGATCGAGACCAGCGCGCTTAGATGCTGGTGGATCAGGAGCTCGATGGCCTCGAGGGCATCCTTCGCTGAACCTTTTACGCTAGTCTTTCGGTAGTGTAGTTTCTGGACCCCAGTTAGCCCTAGATCGATGTGAACTAGAGACCGAAACAGGTCTCGGAAGGACCCCTAATCCTCCTGAAGTCCTGAGATCGTTGGCAGGGAAATTTTGGGAAGGTGCACCTGTCCCTACGGCTGTACAGCTGGGGTCGCTACTTCAAGCTGGGACTGTACCAAGCCGGGGTGCCTGGCTTCTTCTTCGTAGAGCATACTGAGTGATAGTGAGAAATTGAGCTCGATTGGGGAATAGCGGTCGTCCGCAAAACAGGCATCTCCGACCAAGAGCTCGTCCGACATCAAGTCCTGGTGATTCCGTTGCAAATCATTCCAGTATCACACTGGAAGCTCTTTTCGGCTGTGCAGGTATCCTGCGCTGAAGTTCACCCGACCGAAAGAAGATAAATTGTACAATAATTACCAAATAGATCTTTCAAAGAGAATAATTAACATTGCTTCTTATGTAGAACCAAATATTTAAATGTGTTTTTCTCGAAACTTCAAACTTCCAAAAGTTGCTCGCACATTTAGAGTGGATGAATGCAGATGTAACTCACAGCAAAGATACTAATAAGAACTATTTAAAGAAGTTAGTATTTTTTATAAACATGATCAAAATAACTGCTTCATTAGTTTGACATTGTGTAAAGCGCATATTGCTTTATACGATACGTTGTGTCAAAGTACCATACAGTCATGAATTTTTTTGTATCGACAGTCGGATAGCCTAAATCACATATATTGGTAGGACTGAACTTAAAACATTCCAACCATTTCTTATGTATATCATATCTCACAAATATATCACTAACATTCTGTAGAGACGATCAAAGTCGATTAGCAACCTCGGTATATTCAATTTCACCCTTCAAGTCCACTGTATACCGCGATAACGACTCTTCAGCCACTGATTCTCATTTCTATATTTACCCGTAAGTTTATTTCGAGGGAATGGTGCTTTGAGAAGAAACACCAGTTGTTCGCTGTTGTCTATCAGAGGAAGCACAGCCAACTTCATGAAGAAAAAGTATTTTATGGGCTCCTTGAAGCAGTGCATAACCACCACGTTATCCATCTCGATGAGAAATGAAAATTTCTCTCTAGAATACGAGTCTTTATACAAATTTATTGACGTCGCCGCTCACAGAATTGTACTGAACTATACTATTAGGCAAAATTAAGCAGTAGGCAGATGTATTAGCAGGGAAATTATCTCATGATTAAAGTTCTAAACGAACGTCTACGGGGGCGCATTTCAACGACTCGTTTTGATTCGGACAATCAATAACGATGAGCAATTTCAATGATCAAACTTTGACTGGGATTTAATGATATCCAACCTACTATGAGAGTAGTCAACCCAAAGTTCTTGCATCTGTCGATCGCTACAGCATTTATCTCATATTGAATTTCCTCAAACATGTGACAGATGGCGTTGTTAACCAATTTGGTATGTTCCACTGCAGTCCCATCTAGTTTTACTAATTTACCACACACGTGCAGAGAACTACGCGACGGTAGGAGGTATAAGGCCTGATGTTCAATGGCAATTCGAATCTCATCGCTGTTGTTGAAACTCAATGCTGTATAAGGCTGATGAGCATGTAGCTCATAATGAGCCACTGACTCATCGAACGTTACTTAGAACGTATGCTTAGAATTTCTTCCATTTCTGCAACAAAAGAATATGCAGGTCACTTTCAACCACGAACGGCGACGACTTTCAAATTGAGACTTATCAGAAACTGAATGTTTGGCCGTGTTACAGCTTTGACGGTTCGCTGACGACTGATTGCTGGTCAACATGTCGAACTGATTATATAGTCTCTACCGTAGATGATCCCCATCACGCTTGCTTGAGATGAAGTCTGATTGTAATGATTTCTGATCGAAAATTAATCAAATGACCGTTTTGATCGACTATACGAACTTGTAAGTATTTTATGTTCTTGCCGGTGACCAGAAGGTAAGTGACTTGTGATGGAGTTTTAATGATCTTATATCCTGGCGGTACTGCAGGGAAGAACTCATATACAGTGTGCACTGGTTGACCGTTTATATAGGCACCGGATGTGATGTTACACTCAACTTGTAGAGCGTTTACTTTGAGCATCACTATAGGCAAATCGGAACTGTGAGTCAAGTCTGCTAGAAGAACGCATTGAGTGAAGCCCAGTAGAGAACCGATTGAGTCGCGTGGTCGGAAATCCATCAGATGACTACACTTTACTACGCTGCGAAGCGTATTATTGTTAGGCTTTAGACTGATCGATATACTTTTCGGCGACAACGATTTACTAAGATAATTATCTATATCGTCCATTTCGTAGCTGCCTGAAGATAATGAAATTACCTCTGAACCGACGCAAAACTTGTTATTGTCTGTATCAATGTTGGGTATGGAATTAAATGTTAACAGTTCAAACAAACCAAGAACGTAGTTCTTATGTAACGATAGTTCGATTAGAGGAAAATATTAAGTTTCGAGACTCGATAAAGTACCCGAAAGACTCAAGGTGAATGAATTATCCATGACTACGCAAGGCATGATGAGTCGATATCGATCGATCTACGTCTTTATATAGCCTGGTGATTGAGCATATTATACAAGCACTTGAAGCAGAGAATGCCGCAGTTGAATGTATTGAAGTGTTAGAACCTATTGTGATTGTATTTAATTTCATCAATTCCCAGGTATAACATCAAGTCTAAGGGTGGTTGAAGACATCCAAAACTATCAAAGTAAACTACATCGTTGCCTCGTTTACGATATGCTACCTAGAGAGTTCCAGGTCTGCTTGCTTCATCGAGATTCACGATAGCTCATTCGCGTAAACGCGGTCTGTTATCTGGCATTGCATTGCTCAGAAATACACCTCGAAAGTTTGGAATTTTCAAGATTTTAGCATACTTATCGAGATTTACATCTGTGAGTACTCTTTATGGTATTCTTTCTTTGAGGATCTTTTTTTTTCTTCTTCAAGCCACTTTCATTGTATGGCTTCAGATGAAGACCCAATCCGATTTTTAGATGTTTTAGATAGAGACCTTTGCCGACGGCTACGTCCTCCATCTTTTGATTATGTCTTCGATTCTCGTCCAATTGTTGATCAGCTGATTTGGCATCGTTGACTGCTTTCGCTATTCCAGCTGCTCCCCCAGCTATTGCACCAGCTGCACTCAGACCAGCAAAGATAGGTATGAGGAATGGTAAGAATCTACCGACCTTTGATGGGACAGGTAGAACACGTACCACGGGCCTTTTTACTACTTCGCGAGCTCCTTTCAGAGCACACAATAATATTTCGTGCACTCTTGCTTGGAATAATTGATTTAGAAGCAGCTTTCACAATTATATTTAGCTTTGTGAAGAGCTTCTTCTTCCTCACACCCATTTCAAATTTTGACTTTAGTTTCATAGTGTTCGTTATAGCGTAAGCAGCAATCTTTTCACCGATTCCTGCATCTTTTGATAAAACTCGCTGCCAACGTTTAATGTTTTCACGATTTTGCGAATAAGCTATATCGTGTGCCTTACAAGATGAATCGAGAGGTTTGATCCCTGGATCGCCTCGAGCAAGACGTTTAGCTTATTTAGTTCCTGGTCCGTAGTACTGGTATCCAGGCATCCAGGCTCCACTGGATGTTTGTTGATAAGTTTATTCACTAAACCACGACCTCGGTATCTGTGTATGATCATTAAACTACGAAGGTCAATTGATGACTGAAGCTCGGGGTATAAAAGCGCTCTATTTATAGTCAGATGATTAATCGTAATCGAGATCTCGTACTACGTATACATGAATTTCAAAGAGCAGTTTGTCAAGCTCCTGGTAGTGAATTTTGACACTATCGTAGAGCAAAACAAAAAGGTGAAGCGACATGGAGATTTACTTCCGAATAGTATTCGAGCTGTAGTTTATGGACCATCGAATTGTGGTAAGACCAACAGTCTACTCCTTCTTATAACACATCCAAATGGGCTCAGATTTGAAAATGTATACAAGAGAGAATGTCAATTTGTTTGTAATATTTCGACTGAATGACGCCAATCTGAGTCATATGAACCATGATCACGTCAATTCCGACATGACTTTTGCCCAATTCAAAGATTTATGCTCAGAATGTTGGTAAGATGACTAGTACGGAATTTTAATGATTGACACAGATAGTTCAAACAATAAAGGCATATACCGAAAGGACTTTGACTGCTTTGCTATAAATATAACACTTACATAAATTGCATCATCAGTCTACCGTTGAATGTTGAACTGTTAACATGTCTGAGTTTCAACAAAAGAAAAACTTACTTGAGCAGCTTCTGAAAGTGTGGCACCCTCGGAGTTGCCGCAACACGAAGTGCGCCCAAAGTGAACATATTCAAAACGAACACTCTCGAAGAGATGATCGCAGCTGCAGACACACTGATGGAGACGCCTATCTCCGCACCGAGCTCCTACTCCGTAAGTCAACGTTTGCAGAGGTCAGCGCCATTCAACGCACCGCAGACTCCGTCGAGATCAAGCATCTGCTTGCACAGCTCATCACGGTCTCAAGGGAGATCTTGGATAAGGTGTCCGACGACAGAGGCCGCAGCGACAGAGCCCGCAGTGCCTCATGGCAGTCGCGCCTTCGCTCGCCGTCACCACAACGCCCAGCAGACGGGGTCTGCTGGTACCATGCGCTCTAGGGAGCAGCAGCACAGCGCTGCAAGCAGCCGTGCAGCTTCAACAGCCGCGCACAGTCGAACCAGGAGGGACATCCGTAGGGTTGCGCTCAGTCCAGGCAGCAAGCGATAGCCCCTGCTCAGCAAACCTGCCGACTCGCCGAGAGGTTCGCCTTCACGTCTATGATCGCAGGACTGGCCTGAATTTTCTGATCGCTGTTTCCTCACGTACCCAAGAGAGCCAGCACGGCTACCTCCATGCCGAAACTCGCCGCTGCCAACGGGACGGGACGCCCATAGCCACGTACGGGCACAAGGCCTGCCTTTGAACTTAGGCATCCGCCGCAGCCTGCCCTGGGACTTTGTCCTGGCAGACGTGAAGACGGCCATCATCGGCGCCGACCTCCTAGAGCACTATGGGCTCCTCGTCGGCCTCATTATCGCTTCCCGCAACCGAGAGGAGCACCTTCGCCACATCAAAGCCGTCCTGGAGGTGCTAGCAAAGGCCAGGTTCACGCTCAACTTGGGCAAATGCCATTTTGCCTGCTCTGAGGTAAACTTCCTCGGCTACCACCTCGACATCAACCGTTTCGAGCCTCCAGCGGCCAAGGTTACGGCCATAGCCGACTTCGTACGACTAGTCACCATCATGGACCTCCGGCGCTTCCTGGGGATGGTCAACTACTACGGGGCCCTCATACCGCGCGCAGCAGCTGTGCAAGCGCCACTCACAGACCTTCTTCGCGGCGCCAAAAAGAAGGACAAGCTGCAGATTGAATGGACTCCGGAGCGCACGGGTGAGTTGAACAGATGCAAGGAGAGCTCGGCTGTAGTGGTGCAGTCTAGCTTCTTCGTGCCAGGCGCACCTCTCGTCCTCTCCACAGACGCCTCATCGACGGCCCTTGGGGCCTCACTGGAGCAGCTCGACGGCGACACCTGGCGCCCGCTAGGCTTCTTCTCGCGAAAGTTCACCCCACCGGAGGCTAAGTACCGTCCATACGACCAGGAGCTCCTCGGGGTCTACGCAGCGCTCAAGCATTTTGAGCATCTCCTCGATGGACGACAGTTCGTCATCTGTACGGACCACCTTTCACTCACAAAGGCCCTCGACCAGCGACCAGACAAGGCATCTCCTCATCAAGTGAGACAGCTGGACTTCATCAGCCAGTTCAGCGTCACCATCGAACACATCTCCGGAGAGGACAACGTTGTGGCAGGCGCTCTCTCACGAGTGGAAGCCATCAATATGCCGACGACATTGAGCCCCGCAGCCATCCACGAGGCCCAGCAGCGCGAGGACGTCGATGCCGACCACGAGCTTGCCAGCTCTTCGCTGAATCTCCAGCCCCTGGTGATTGAAGGCCATAGGCTCCTGTGTGAGATGTCTACAGGAATCGTTCGACCTTATATCCCGCAGGAGCTGCGAAGGACAGCGTTCGACGTCGTCCACTCGCCTGCACACCCGTGCGGGCGCGTCACCTCTCGCATGCTGAAGGAGAGGTTCGTGTGGCCCGGGATCAAGAAGCACGCGCTCAAGTGGGCGCGCGAGTGGCTTCTCTGCTAGCGCGCCAAGATTCACAGGCATGCCAGAGTGCCGCCCACAAACATCGACGTGCCTGACCAGCGCTTCAGTCACGTACACCTGGACATCGTCACCATGCCTCTGCTCGACGGTTACAGGTATTGTCTAACGATGATTGACCGATTCTCCAGGTGGCCTCATGCGATTCCGCTGAAGAACATACAGGCCGAGACCATAGCAGCTGCTTTCCACAGTGGCTGGATCTTCACCTTTGACACACCGCTCACCATTACCACGGACCAGGGAGCTCAATTTGAGTCTGCGCTATTCGCAGCCCTCGCCCGGCTGATTGGAACAGGAAAAATAAGGACTACGCCCTACCACCCACAGTCCAACGGGATGTTGGAGAGGTGGCACAGGACGCTGAAGGTCGCGCTCATGTGCCATCCCGACTTGCCATGGCTCAAGCGCCTACCAACCGTTCTTCTTGGGCTAAGGACCGTCTACAAGGAGGACCTCAAGGCCTCACCGGCCCAGCTTATATTCGGCACTTCGCTGCGAATACCGGGTGACTTTTTCACGACGCAGGAGTGCCCTACAGACACACTTTCTTTTGTAGGGAAGCTGCAGAACCACTTCCGAACGCTGAAGCTGCTGCAGACTGACCACCACGCCACGACTACGTTCTTTTTCCACAAGGACTTGGTCACCAGCATGCACGTGTTTCAGCGGGTCAACGCCGTCAAGCCGCCCTTAACACCGTTCTTCGCAGGTCCGCACCGTGCCATGCGCCGCTTCGACCAACAGCGCTTCGTCATCGACGTTGACGGAGAACCAAAAACGGTCTCCACCGGCGACCTCAAGCCAGCTTACATCGCTAGGGACGAGCCCTCGGTCCCCGTGGACCAGCGCCCTCAGTGACAGACTCGCCGCACTGTCACTTTACAGGAACCACACAGCTCTCCACCTCCACAGGCACTACCATCATCATCATCGTGCCCTCCTCAATCGTCAGCCACCGGGGGAGGGGGGGGGAGTGGCTGTAGCACCCTCGGAGTTGCCGCCACACGAAGTGCGCCCGCTCTTGCCGACAGACGAGCGGCAGCACAATCGACGCAAGCAGCGTCTGGAGCCGTGAGCGCTATACTAGCCTCGGCCGCCTCGGTGCCCCACTCTACGTTCGGCGACGAAGCCTCGCGAGCTGCACACACAGTATCTGCACACAACAGCTCCCTCGCACGCCACAGCTCTAGCGCATCGCCTCGAGCTTATAGATTTCTTCACGGCTGACACAGCCATTACATTCTGTAAATAATTTAATATAGTGCTACAAAATCTGAAGTCTTGTAAAACCCTGTTTCTCTTCTGCCATCGTCTGCTTCGCTCCTGTTCTCGGCGCAAGCAGCGCTGCACCTGCTGGGGCGATTCTCTATGCGCCCTGGCAACCCCGCGGCTAAGCCCACACAAAAGCACGAAGCGCTGTTAAACGCAAGTAGAATTTGTTAAATTATGGAAAGGATAATTTTGAGAGAGCGTTAGTAGACACATTCAAGCCGATTGTTGATCCTCTACAGAAACTTGTTGCTGCCGAGACATCGAGAAATCATTTAAGAAACGAATCTCAGAATAATTTCTCAACTAAGAAACGTAATGAGAGTTTCGATATAACATATGATCCTAGTAGTACACTTGATGACACATACAATGAAGCTTCGACGAATGATACCGTTGAAATTATGCCTACTGATACTATGTATGAAACAGCTGATAGAGAAGAGGTACAGAAACATCATTTATGTAGCAATAAGCATATGCTTATGCTCAGAAAGCATAATCTTGACAAAGTATATAAAGTACGTTAGGTACGCGATGGATTGATGATTGAAAACTCGACGATATCTTTTGAATATAATCTCGTTATAGTAATAGATATGAGATATCCGAAAACTAAAGGATTGATTGAGTTAATATTCTCTAGACATTCTGATCAGAATTCTGTATGTTTTGATGATTTACAATATTATTGCAGCATTCTTGAAGCAACAAATGCTCATAAGAAGCGTAGAGGAGCCCCGCGTAGCATAGATACTGAGGTGCACAAGAGTCTTCGGATTCGGATGTTATCTGAAAAGAAGCGAGGGTAGTCTAGGACCTCCTGGCATCGGAAATAAAGTCACAGCCGATAGCCAGTATGATTTGGAGAATAAAAGGTTATGTAATCTTGCAGCACCTAACGAACTAAGCGAAGGAATGAATCAAGGTACTCTGCATCGTATAGTTCGAGCTGAAATTAAAGAAGTGTCTGCAATGATATGTGGATTGAGAACTGATTTCAATAATTTAAATGCAATCGTAGAAGCTCATAGGGATGAAATCGATAAGAAATTTGAAAGTCTCGATGTGGATACCCTGAGTATAAAAGAAGTTGTGTTTCAAATCTCTTGCAACACTCACTCTATAGACGTCAAGGTATTAAGATCCAAAGACGTTAATAGAACTACACAGAGCAGTAGAGAAACTCCATAAACCTCTCGTCGAAATTACCCACGACGAAAATTCGATGTGTCAGGCTTGGATGAAATTTGACAAGCTGATCTTGTTGAAATACAACCTTATGCTCGAGAGAATAAAAGGTTATAGATACATGCTTACCATTATAGATGTTTTTCCAAGTATGCTTGACCCGTTGAAGACAAGCGAAAAACTATTGACGAAGTTGCAGTTGCCATGAAGAGTGTATTAAGTCAGGGTCGTATATCAAAGAATTTACATACTGATAGAGGCAAAGAGTTATATAATTTGACTTTCCAAAGTCTTATGACTAGTTACAAAATCAATTTGTACTCCACATAAAAAATCTTAAAGCATCTATATGCGCCCGATTCAATCGTACGCTCCAAAACGAGATGTGGAAAAAATTCAGTCTTCGTGGTAATTATAAATGTCTCAAAATGTTACACGGCTTATTAGATGCATACAGCAATCACAAGCATCGGACAATCGGTGTCAAGCCCAAAGATGCAACTTCTGCTAATGCAGCCGAAGTGTCGAATAAATTCACTTACAAAACTCAGCCGGTGAACAAACCCAAGTTCAAATTCAATGATAACGTCCGAGTAAGCAAATCCAAACACGTGTTTGAGAAAGTCACAACGCAATCCGTCGAGTGTCTCGAAAGAATCCAGTTACTTATCATCTGAAAGACTACCAAGATCAACCTGTCGAAGATGGCTTTTACGAGCAAGAATTCTTAAAAGCAAAGTATCCTGACGTCTACTTTATTGAGAATACTTTGAAGAAACGAGGCAATCAAGTATTCGTCCAATGGTTAGGCTTTGATAGTTCTCACAATAGCTGGATAGATAAATCTCAAATATGATAATATTATTTTAAAACAAAAGTTTGTTCTACGGGGTGATATATTTTTGTGCCACGAAAACGATAAATTTCTTTTTATTTTATCTTCATTTATTATGATTATATATTAATTTTAAAAAAAGATACATTTTATATATGAATGTTTTAATCTCGAGGAAAACTCGATGTTATTTTGGTCGTCCAATTTGTTGAGAAATAGCTTGTATTTGTTAGTAGCCTCAGCCATCTGATTGAAGAATTGTTCATCATACTCGAACGCCACTGAAATACGTCGTGGTAAGAACACCTGGACCACCTCGTTGAGGTAAGCAACTGTCCTCAGTCTATACTCGGCGTTGACGTGCTTGAGTTTGGTCATCGAGAACGTCCATCCAATCTTCAGGTCAGACATCTTCTTTAACGGCAAAAAGTTGTTCAGCTTTAACAACTTGTTGAGTTTGGCAATATCCATCATGGAAAACTTCTGTTAAGCTCAAGAAGACTTCTTGCTCGATGACTTGTGAAAGAATGATTGTAATGCCTAGACTCTCTGGCTTTTATTGTGTTCTCCGGCTTCCCTCTTTCTCTTGTCAGCGGTGAAGGCCACTCACGGTGGGCAGGAAGGAGCGATAGGTTTGACCAAAATTACGATAAAATCGAGTTGCGGGGCGGTATTCGGGCATGAATGTACATCTCAAATCCGTTCGAATCGAAATCCGATCGGCTCCTGTTTTCGAGATAACATCAATTTACGTATTTTAGCTAAATTATTGATGGAAGAGAATGAGTTCTAGCTGAAGAATGCATGAAACTACCTTATATAATCAACAAGGATATACAAAATATGTAGATATCATGTATATTATATATATTTATGATATGTTGTGTGTATATATATATTCATACACACACATATATATATAGCTAAATCCAAACTTTATCGTGTTATAAATTTATATTACATAAATTATAAATTTTTGGGTTGCACTAAATTTCCATATAAAAATTTATAACTTCGATTCTCACCGCTAGGTGGCTGCGTGCTTTCTTCTATGATAATAGAGATGATTTTGTCATATAAGACGATCAGATTTTGGATGCTTCTTGGTTGCGTTTTGCATAGTTCTGATATTTTCCGTGTTAGAGATCACATTTGAGTGGCAGGCTAACGGATAAATATGGCATCTTCTCTTCCAGTAAAGAATTATGAATCCATTCATTCTAAAATGGATCATAAGTGTAATCATGAGGAGAATAGAATGAAAATTTGTGTGCCATGTGGTAGAAAAACAAGTTTCAAAGGAAAAAGATTTTTTGATAACTAAGTCTCATGAAGGACTGATTTGAAAATACATAAATGAAGATTTTGATCTATCTAATTCGAAGTTTAAATTAAATATTTGCATCTCTTGTCGTCTTGCACTTTGTGAACGAGAAAAAAATGTTTAAAAAAAAAGACCTTTACAGAGTATCCCAAACTATGAAGATGTAATTTTGCCTAAAAAAACTACAACTTCTGATGAGTATAATTGTTACGTGTGCATAACAGCTCGCTCTACGATATCATCATCAAAAGTAAATAAAGGTAAAGGAAACATACTGAATGTTTCCATTTGTATTAATGAATCGAACGGTCTTGATGGCACAAAAAAGATCACATCCAGTGCACCAGCCTAAATATGACTTCTTATTTAAATTATATATTTATATATATATATATATATATATATATATATATATATATATATATATATATATATATATATATATATATATATATATATATATATATACACACATCATTCCATTTATTTGATAACCAGGTCTACATGTATATACACAATATATCATGCTTATATATAATATACATGATATCTACATATTTTGTATATCCTCGTTGATTATATAATGACGTTCTATGCATTCTTAAGGTACAACTCATTCGCTTCCATCAATAATTTAGCTAAAATACGTAAATTGACGATATCTCGAAAACAGGAGCCGATCGGGTTTCGATTCGAACAGATTTGAGATGTACATTCATGATCGAATACCGCCCCGCAACCTGATTTTATCGTCATTTTGGTCAAACCTGTCGCTCCTTCCTGCCCACCGTGGACTCGATCGGGTCAGCTGATCTGCGAGAGATATTTGCTGCTCGTCGACTTAGAGGATGATTGGAATATCCAGATGTTCGGGCTTTTATAGTATTCAGTGGCTTCCCCCTCTCCAGTAGAAGATCTAATAGGAATATTAACTTTGAAATATAACTGCTGCTGTTGCTGTTGCTCTGATTTGATGTTTAAGAATGATTCGAACTCTTCGAGTTATCGACTTATATACACTCCAGAAGCCTCTCCCCACGATAGGACGATCTAGTCAGCTGGCTCGCATGGTAGTTTATTGGGTGGTTTGTTGTCTGCTAATCCTTTGATCTCCTATGCTTCTTCCATCTCCTCCATCATCTGAATCAGCTGGTCATCTAGGATTTGCTTACGCCCCACGGCAACGTATCTGTCTCACCAGATCGTAGATCACGTTTATCATCATGCGGGCTAAGAGCTATTTTCTTCTCTCTCTCTCCGATCTCAAGATGTGTAAGCGAGAACGAATGTTAGACTGTTCCCTGGAAATCGTCGAGTTTCCAAACAGAAATTGTACGTAATCGTCGAAAGTCAGCGTCTTCTGCACGAGGGATGCTTTCTCACCTTTGGCCTTTTTAATGGAGTTTTAGGCCAACAATCTTCTTGTTTATTGGAGGCATTCTGAATTGATTATCCTGTGCATAGTCGGAGGTGTCGAATTCGTGGATGTCTTCCTTTATGACCCTGTAGACATGTTTGTTACCAATTTCGTACACTAGACTGTCAGTATCTATGTGTAGTAAGTTACATTCATCTCCAAATCAGTTTAGCCATGAAATTAGCAACATTTCCCTGGCCCTGCTCGTATGGATTATTGTTCTTCGGAGTGTAGTTTTATCTCTGGCGTACAGCTCTGCCTGCCTTTGTGCCTCTTGGTCGACGAACTACAATCACATTATATTTATAATAATATTATATGTAGTTTCTGTGGTAAAAAAGAAAAACGACTTAAGTTCACTTCTTTAATAGTCGACATTTTGAGGTTTGAGTTTTTTAATTGCTATGAAAAACGAAAGAAATAAATAAACTTTTGAAACTTTTGACTGTTTTATATGGAAGTCTTCTGTACATGGATACTAGAATCACTAAAAACTTATGAACATCATACCGTTTCCATTACCAATATTGTTATCCTGAGCACCAAGAGGATCTGGTTTGCTCGTTGGGCTGCAGGCTGGCCTCATGCATGTTCAGGACCTTCAAGAGATATCTGAGCTTGCTGCTGATCTTGTATAGCATTATGATGATCAAAATGCTGGCCTCGAACTTCTTCAAGGCCCTGAAGTGGCATCCGGGCTCGATTTTGGCCTTGAACTTGTTCGGGGGGTTAGTATTGAGGATGCGGATGTTGTTGAACTGGGGTTTCAACTCCAGGTTCAATTAGATTTTACTGAACCTGGCGCTGTAAGACCACATGGTTTTGGCCTGGTTCATGCACTTGGTTAGCGTTAGGAGATGAAAATCAAAAATTGACAAAATTAAAATTTAAACTTTATTGCGTATCTTTTTGTAATGATCAAATAATAAGAATAATAAGAACAATATATATTCTATACAAACGAGAAATAGTTGAATTACTCGTTAAGAGGTAGAAGAAGATTAAAACAATGAAAATACAGTTTAGTAGTATGTATAGATATATAAATATATCATTTCATTTTACTTACCATTATTGCTGAGATTCATATGCGAAATCTCTTGTTGAACCTCGATGTCATGCATCACGTCGTTCATCACAACGTCTCCAAATTGGAGGTCCATCTAGATATATATACAAAAAATTAATATTTTATTTTTTATTTTAAGTTCACGTAATTACACATTATTTTACTATTTTTTACTCTAATTCATTTACGCAAACAGCTACTCAATTTATTTTTTGTTTTTTTGCGAATAACACACGTTAACGTATAGCAAAAATCTATAACAGTTTAACACGTAATCACGCAATTCGTAAGGTACTGTAGATGAAGCATAAAATCCCTCTGTGGGGCAGCGGAATTGGAAAGCGGAGTACGGAGTAGGAGAGGCAAAAGGGAGTATCCACATAAGTGCTGTAATGTGCTGCGTTTTGCTGTGTGTTACTACTTATAGACTGTGGCGCTAATAGCTGATTCTTAGAAATTGACCAATCAGCGTCACAGTCTACAAGTAGTAATGCACAGCACAGCACTCATGTGGACAGTCCCTAAGGTTATGGTGGAGAGAGATGTGCTCCTTCGAAACCTTCATACACTCCGCCATTTACGGTTTATTGAAAAAAACATAACCAAAAAAAGCAATAAACTATTTTTTATAGTTGCAAAAACACTTCGCAAAGCGAAGAATAATTGGCTAAAGATGCCTTCTTCTTGAAGCGCGTGCCAAGTTGATCGGTTCTTCCGCTCAGCCGTCGATATTATAGTACATTGTGTAACGTGTGCGGTATAGAGGTCAATAGCGCACGCGGGCGCGTTGGCGCATGAGCGTAGCGAGTGCTATTTGACTACACCACACGAGTTTCACACACTATTTTTTATCATAAGTGCTGGGAATATGACATATATTGCGTGGGGGATTTGTGTACGCTAAATGGTCAAAAGACACTACGGTTGTAATTTTTTAAGCACGTATGATGAAAAGAATATTGACATGTAAATTATATAATAATTACAGCATGTAATATACATCTGTGTAGTGTGTGTAGTACTGAAGTGAATCGATGATTATGGTTATAAATATTTAGCATGAGTTCAAAATCGATAATTTCTTATAAGTTTTCTTATAAGAAATCTGTACAGCTGTAAGATACAAAAAGTTAATGGTAGAATATACATTGAGAAAAAGTATTGGGCCCCACATGAATATTGGTTTCTAAAGTTACATAATAACTGCACCGCTATTGTACCAGAAATAGAAAATATTGTCATACCTATATAATGGCTGCTGTTGCGATTGTATACTTGTCACAGCAAAACAATATATCTGTGAGAGGATCAATAACAAAGTTTAATTGCAGTAGCAATAGACAGTATAGTTCAATGAAGGAGAAGCCGGATGCTCGAGCAATACATTTATCTCAGTGTACTCAGAAAAATATACAAACATGAATTATTTAGCGTCAAGTGGATTTTCATCTTGGTGTATATCATAACAATTTTTTTTATGAGGAAGAGATTATTGTGTAAAATTAAAATTTTCATATGATACCGGTAAGGTATAAAGGGGAATATCCCAACTGTTATTTACTTTGTATTCTTAACGTATTAAAAATTAGACTTATTTAATTAATAAAAATATAATAATGTTTCTTTGAATCATATATTGTTATTACAATTATTAAAATATTAGAATAGATTATGTGACACAAGATTACTTTTCAGAGATATAGAAAATATCAACATTTTTCTCGTAAATACGAACACTGTAGTTTCATTTTCTAAAGAAAGTTTAATGTAATTACATTTTATATTCACAAATTTATCCCGTATTCAAGTTTTGCTCTTACGCTATTTATAATAAGCAATATACACTGCATATCTTAACTATTGTAAGGTATACACATAGTTAAGTGTATATAGAGCGCGCGAGCGACATATAAAAACATCGATGCGTGCGCCGGTCGTCAGCGCGAACGCGGTGGGGGAGCAGAGACAGAGGTGAGGCGACGAGAGCGGCTCCGCGACCCTCATTCTTCTTTGTACGATACCGAGCAATAAACGCTAAATAGAGGAAACAATTATTGGCTGAATATTTATGCCTAACCACTCCCGTCCTACACTCCTACATACACAACAACTATGAATAATTTTTTTTATGAGTATATTATAGGTATCAAATATACGAGGGTTGTTCAATAAGTCCTTAGGAAAAGATAGAATCAATTGTTTTTTAGGTAAAATATTCAGCATAATTTCCTTTTAACTCTATACATTTTTCCAACCGTTTTTCCAAATTTTTTAAGCCGTCCTAAAAGTAGGATTTTGGAAGCTCCTCAAAATAGGCATTTGTTTGGACGATGACCTCCTCGTTCGACGTAAACCGTCGTCCGATAAAGCTATTTTTTCAAGTTTCAAAATAAGGAAAAGTCACTGGGGGCCAAATCTGGTGAATACGGTGGATGTTATAATAATTCGAACTTTAATTCTATAATTTTGGCCATCGAAACTGCGCAGGTGTGTACCCATGCATTGTCTTGATGAAAGAGCATCTTTTTCTTTTTCAAATGAGATCGTTTTTCCTTGATTTCTTTGCTCAGCCGGTGCAATAACGACGCATAATACTTTCCTGTAACGTCTTTCTTTTTTCCAAGTAATCGATGTAGATGATGCCGCGTGCATCCTAAAAGACCGTGACCATCACCTTGCTAGCCGATTTCACTGTCTTCGCCTTCTTCGGAGCCCGTACACCTTCAAAAATCTACTGTTCTGGCTGTTTCTTTGTCTCTGGAGTGTACTAGTGTATCCATGTTTTATCCACAGTTATGTATCGACGCAGAAATACCTCAGGATTGCGACGGAAAAGCGCCAAAACAGCTTTACAGTCAACCGCACGATTGCATTTATTATCCTCTGTAAGCAAACGTTTATTCCCTTTTACGTTTATTCTCCTCTGTGAGCATACTTTGCGGTATTCCTGTGGCCTCCACTATTTCGCGAACTTTCATTCGTCGATCACTTGAAATCATATCGTGGATTTTGTCGATCATTTCGGGGGTAGTCACTTCTACTAGACGTGCCGAACGATGTTTATCTTTTGTTGATGTACGGCCACGTTTAAACTCATTCGCCCAATTGTAAACAGTTGCAAATACAGAAGCAGATGTGCTATGAACTTCATCCAACTCAGCTTTGATTTCTTTCAGTGTTAAGCCTTTTAAATATAGATGTTTAATTAGCACTCGAAACTCACCTTTTTCCATTGTTATGAATAAACGAAAGTGGTTTACTTTAATCGACAATAGAAATGAAACTATATAATGGATAGAGCTGAAACTTTAACAGCTGTCTAGTTAGTAGTGCTACTCACTAAGAAAAATTCATTTTAGATACTACGAGCGCCATCTCTTGGATTTTCTAAGGACTTATTGAACGACCCGTAGTATGAACTAAACTGTTCAAATTGACTTTTTGTTGTTTATAGCATACAAAGATGTTTGAATATTAAGTTAATACAATTATGTATTACATATCTCAAAAATACTCCTATATGTATGTACAATCAGTTAATTTTATTGAGAAATGAAGACATACTTTATTAACATTGCTAACTCAGAAATAAATTCTTATCATATTCATAACATAAAAAAATACAACGTGAGTACAAATAGGGTCGTGAGTTGAAATTGGGACATTCACCCTAGGATATAAATTTTTTAAGTATTCATGAGCGTATTGAATCACTCTAGGATAGAAATTTTTTAAGTATTCATGAGTGTATTGATATCCATTCACATCTCTGATTCTAAAATACTTTTTTTTAATAAAAAAGAAAAATATATAGGGGATAGTGGTACAGTATGACAAATTAGCATTTTTATTTAATTTTTAGGTCTAAATCAATTTCACGCATGATCTATATAATACTGCGTTGATAATGATAATTAGAAGTCTATTGGCGTCTCAATAGACTTATGAAGGATTAAACTTGATAGATAAATTGTTTGAGAGACATAATCTTACCTAGAAAAAGAGAGGTCAGCCTCATAAAATAACTTTTGTCCCATGTAAAATTGAATAAATCGTTGGTTATAACAGAAGATGTGAAGCAATAAATTTTATCTACCGGCCGCGACGTATATTTAACATAGCACCAAAATGCATCAAATTCCCTTTGCTAAAGTGGCGTCAAGTGCTGGCAGATGCCAGCAATGCATAATTTTTGTCACACTGTATGCTTTGTTATACTGTACGACTCTATATATTTATATACGCGATTGTTTGAATAATTCTATTCTGGTAATATATACATTTTTAAGACAAGCTTTGAAGTATAATATAGGGTTAATTTATATGATGTAGCAAAGTTAAATTAACATTTTATACATAATATACTTAAGTCTATTGTTTTCTATTAAAGCCCACGATTTAACTTAGTAGTTTTCTTTAATATGGTTTATTACGTTGTTAAGGAAAAGATATATAGATAGAGAGATATATACATCGATACAAGTATAATCGACATCATGGAGTTTGCATGTATATAAATTTACCTTTTTTCTTATATTTTTTTACAATACTCTTCTTGTGAAATAGACGTAAAACCTGATCAGTGGAATCGTTTTTTCAAAGCAGGTAAGTGCCTTTATTTTTTCTTTAAATAACAATTATTTAAATAGATAGATAGATACATACATACATCGACACGTAAATAAATAGTGATAGATAGATAGATAGATAGATACAAGTAAATAACATTGAATTTTAACGTATATGTATATAATATACTTCTAATATATTTTTTTCTCTTTGTTATGTTTTGTAGATAAGTAATCCGGTAATAGAGACGCTACATTTGATCAGTGAAAATCTTTCAAACTAGGTGAGAACACTCTTTTATTATTTCTTAAAAATGTATTTATTAATGACTATTATTTATTTATTTATATATTTATTTATGTATTTATTTATTTGTTTGTTTGTTTGTTTGTTTGTTTGTTTATTTGTTTGTTTGTTTGTTTGTTTGTTTGTTTGTTTGTTTGTTTGTTTGCTTGCTTGCTTGCTTGTTTGTTTGTTGTTTGTTTGTTTGTTTGTTTGTGTGTATGTTTGTATGTTTGTTTGTTTGTTTGTTTGTTTGTTTGTTTGTTTTTTTGTTTGCTTGCTTGCTTGCTTGCTTGTTTGCTTGCTTGTTTGCTTGATTGCTTGCTTGCTTGCTTGATTGCTTATTTATAATTTATGGAGTTTTTTAAAATACGACAAATTAACTATTAACATGAGACAAAAAGATGATACAGAGTAGAACAATATTCTTTCGAGAATTCGATTACGCTTTGTAACGGATAAAGATATAGATGCTCTCCAAAAAGGAAAAATAACATTCAATAGTACAAACTGCGTTGCAATAATACAGGAATTATGTGAATATTTAGATAGTTTACCTACTGAGACTGTGTATTTGTTACGTGCTAGAAATATGTGTGATACTTTAAATACTGATATGCTGCGTGAAATTGATTTAGAATAAATAACACTTACAGCTAAAGATTCTTTTAAACGTGCAAAATATTTGGAAAATAAAGTTCTAAAACTGTTGGATGAAGGTGAGAATAACGTACGTGGTATCAAACGTGTTATAATAATCAAAATTAATTCCAGAATTATGATAAGAAGAAATATCGATGTCTCTATTGGTTTAGTAAATGGAACTATCGGCACAGTTATTTCAGTTTGTAGAGACAAAGCAGATGAAATCAGTAGTGTATGAATAAAGATACAAACAGGGAAAGAATATGAC
The DNA here is from genome assembly GCA_949152435.1 of Gastracanthus pulcherrimus. Taxonomy (NCBI): domain Eukaryota; kingdom Metazoa; phylum Arthropoda; class Insecta; order Hymenoptera; family Pteromalidae; genus Gastracanthus; species Gastracanthus pulcherrimus. Next base: position 81,367,011 of record OX424573.1, on the reverse strand, counting down.
ATACCGCGTCTTGAATACAGATTCATCATCATGGATAAAGTATACATAAAAAAGTTAATGATTGAGTTTAGAAAATGCTGTTGTAGAAGCAGATAATTGTATATTTAGTTATGGTCAAATTGATGTGGGTACATCGAGTTTAAAAAGAATAGAAGGTTTAGACCTGATTACCTTTGATCCTTCACCTATCATGGCTGACGAATCTGCTATTCTCGAATATAATAGGTTAAGACAAACATATCATTCAGATCTTCAACCTTTTAGTATTCCAAATGAACAGAAACGTCAATATCATACAGCAGTTTCTGATATTCCGTGGACAGTTCCTAAAAACATATTATCGAAACAAACGGAAAACAATATTTTAAATTACATATCTGATAGTTGTTGGAACATCTTTGGATTACCAAATGAAGACAGTGTTTCTTGCTTTGCTAATACTTGGATACAAAGCATGTTTCATTCTGCGACAGAAAGAACAATTTCAATTCAGCATAGAGCCCCTAACATATCAAAAACTACTATCAATCAATATTTATCAAAAAGTACTGTTGATATTAAAGCATTGAGGCAACATATTGACGAAAAATATACATTACCTATTCACCAAGATGTAGAAGACTTTCTAATGGATTTGTGTAGCGCGTCTACACTTTTACAGGATATTATTCAACACGCATTAATGACAGTGATAAGATATCGCGAATGCGATACGAGAATTCAAACTACTATTCCTAATCATATTTTACAACTTTGTCTACCTGAACCTACGCACGATTGTAATTTACAGGAGGTTATAGATTAGAATATAAGCAATTGGGTAACGATAGAAGTAAATTGTAGCGAAGGTTGCAAATGTAAAAGACAACAAAAAATTTATGTAAATATCAAAAATCCAATGTTAATAGTACAATTGTTCTTATTTAATGCGAAAGATTCAACACTTTCAAAGATAACTAATTTTAGAGTAATTGAAATACCAAAGACGACCAATTCTTGTCGTAAAGAAAAAGAAATATCGAGTTATTAGTGATATACTACATCATGGAAGCACTATTCATAGCGGTCACTATACGAATATATTACGTCAGAATAATCAATGGATTAAAGTAAGTGATTTGTACTTTAAAAAAAAAAAATCATGGCCTATAGGTGCGAAAGACGTTTATATTCTTTTCTTAGAGAAAATTTAATTTTTCTAATAAGAAATATTATAAATGCACTGAGAATAATTTAATATTAGTCAATGACATTGAATTGTATTTATCAATGGGTGCGATATCGCTCGATCGTAAGTATAACTGTATAATATACAACATATTAATAGCATTATCTGTCATTCCATTTTAAATTTGTGTACTTTTTATTCGTTAACATTATGAAGTAAGTTTTTTCGAGTCGAGCAATTGTCATAAAATAGAAGGTTACTTGCGGTAACAAATTTTCTTAATTCTAATGACATTATTCGATGCGTAAATTAATTAAAATTTTATAATAAAATCATTAAGAACTAATTTAAATGTTATACTGAGTGACATACCACGAACTATGTAAGTGTGAAATATATAAGTAAAGAATTTTGTCTTCTTACTTAAAAAATTAAACCTTCGAAAATAGATTGTTAAAATATAATGGATTTAATTATCAATTAAATGTAATTATTCCACAAAAATATAGGTTAATTATCTACAGTCCATACATAAGTTGTGAAATCTCTATAAAAATACTTTCAAAAAGATAAAATCTTGGAAAGTGCAAGTTTCATTATTCCTCTCTTAAAAAAATTAAGGAAAATTATTTTTATTAAAATACTCACTTAATAAACATAATGAAATAGATTGTTATAATAATACATTAAAATCTGGATAGATTTTGCATTAAGATATCCATTAGGTACATCAGATAGAATACAAAAAATGATGGACACATTTTTTCTGTATTCAGTTTTATAGAGAATAAAGAGCTACAGCTCTTTGAATACTCGTGGCGTCATGAATACACACGTAATCGGGACGTCGTATAACTTTGGAGTATATCTATATGTATATATTGAACCAAATGGATTTTTTCACATAAAGTTCTAATTTAATATAATGTACTGACTCAAAAATATATAGGTCAATTAATTTGCTACAGTCTCTTCAAAAGTTGTGAAATCTACTCTATATATAAAGCTTATTGTCATCTAATAAATAAAATATTGTATTATTCCTTAAAGGCCATTATATCGATAAATAAATGTAAAATAAACTTGTATCTCACCGCTAAGATAACTTAGACCGTAAACGATAAATACATTATTATTGAATAAAAATACAGTACTTGACAGTTTATTAATCGATTTCAGTACGTTCATTCGCCTGCATCCGTGTTTTGGGGAATATTAATTTTAAAGTTATTATTTTACAGTTATTAATAATACGATAAAAATATAAATACTTTAAAGAACACTAATCTTTAGAAAGAATAATTATTAATGTCATTCAATTATATCATCTTCATTAGAATTAATTAAAAATTGGAGAAAATGAGAATAAAATATTGAATTGATATATATGTATATATTGACTTGATATGTTGAATGAAAATTTAGCATTTTCTATGTACTTTCGATTAGCGCTGTTAGACATTTCATGAGTTACGAAAAATTCCAAGCAACGACTATTTTTATGTATTTTGAGCGATCGTCCCTAACCTCAAAAAGCACCCCAAAATTTCTGTTTCACGCGGTTGACAGGTAGGTCATGTGATCTACGTGAGAAAAATGATTGACAGAGCGTATTTTTATGTATCTTGAGCTACTGAACACGAATCCGACCCTCTTTTTTACCGATACTTTAAGCGTTTATCCCTAACCTCAAAAAACACCCCAAAATTGCTGTTTTACGCGGTAGAAAACGTAAGTCTATTGAGGAATATTATCAACGGAGACTATTTTTATGAATTTTGAGTCGCTGAATATTAACACGCAGCTAAATTTCATTTGTTTACTTCTTTTACTTCGTTTACTCAAGTATATTCAATTAATATACCTATCCTGTGAATGCTCTCTGCGTTTTACGGGGTTGAGACTGTCTTTATTACAAAGCCCGCATTACTTTTTTTTTGTAATTTCTAATTTTTTTAAATTTTATAATTTTTTAATTATTGTCATTTTTTGTATATTTGTATTATTTTGTTTAACATTTTTAAAATTCAATTATTAATATTGTATTATTGATATTGGATTTGGTGCATTAGAGTATCTAAACACAGTAATTTTTTTGTTGAAAGAAACTAAAAACGTGTGTCCTTCTGAAATTTTTGTAACAGTTGGTGCAGTTGAGAATCTTTTCTTTAGTGATCTTGATGTTTTTTCATAATCTATTTGGGAATAGTGAAAGAATGTTATTGTTTGGAACTTTTGTCTCGACTAGTCATACAGTTGTTTTGAATTTAAAATCGCGTCCGTAGCTTTGGCCTGCAAGCTGGTACGAGTAGCTTCTCTTTTTAACACGGCCCCTACTCTGTCACATGAACCCTTTCCATGAGGAGTGGCATGGAAATGTCACTCTGCCGCTATTTGAAAATCTAACTCATGATTTACCAAGTTTATCATTTGATATCTGTTTTTATAGTGCTGCTTTGCACTATTTGTGACGTATATAATCTTATTCATTTTCGGAAATCTTTTCTTTATTTCAGGAATAATTTTTCCTTGTAAAATATAAACTGCGGACGTATCATGAGTAGTACATTCAGAAAGTGCTATAAAACTACAATGCCTTATTTCATTATCTTCTCTGTAATATAGTACTGAAACATGTATTGTACTTTGAGCATTGTTAAAATGAAATTGTTGAGCAGCATTCTGAATTACGTAAACAAAATTTTCAGAATAATCCATTTCCAGAAGCCCTTCGTTCTCCTGTAAATTGTTTTTCAGATCTTTTATATGTTTTGATTGTTTTTTTGCGATAAAATGATGTGGTATAAGTTTTTGTAAACTTAAAGGCAATTCGGAAATAAAATCACCCACCGAAAGACATTCTTTTTTTAAAATACATTCATCTGTTGACTGCCAGACACTGACAATTAATTCTTCAATCTTATTTTCGTATAGTGCAGAAGATACATATTCTTTAAATTTTAAACAAATACTACATTTTTGACAACTTCCTAAAAACAGGCAGGATTCTGCTTTGTACATATGATTAACTAAAAGCAATCGGTATAACCATTTATTGGATCACCAGATTCCTTCGTGAGAACCATCAAATTGGATGCTTCAAGCATGGCCTTGAAGTTTTGGTATATTACACATATAAAATACACTATTTTGGACGTAGCTCTGCAAATTTGCTAAAGCCGATAGGAAATTGTTGGCATTCTTCTTTAAAATTTCTATATAATACTTTGATATCACATAGTAGCAATCTTTTTGGATCATACGAAATTTTACCATTTTCGTTAATCTTAACTAAATCTTTTTTATTCGGCTATCATAACTCTTATCTATCATAACATAAATCTTTCATAACTCGACTATTAATATCACATTCATAAAATTCTTTTACCTTTTTAATTGTACTTTCAGGTAAACTTTTCCTTTTTTTCGGATCAGGGATCGCTAAGATACCAAATTAATTTTTCAAATACCTCGCCTTTTTTTGCCACTCTCATAGAGACATTAAACTCTGATTGAATATCGCGTAAAGTCCAGCATTCAGGCGCTATTGTTAAAATAGAAACTATCAATGGGACATTTGAAGGTAGGGAAGATAATTTACTTTTCAATCCATCCAACATTTGTTCTAGTCCAACTTCTGTCGATAGACAGACTCTTCTATTTTGTGGTCTTTCATTGTCTTCCTGACTCTGCTCATTTAGAGAGTTATTAGATAAATTAAAATTTACAGATGAATACGACTTTCTACAAGATGAACAAATCATAGATGTTTAAGGTGCATCTGGATAATCTAACAAAAAATTTTTTTTAAACTTTGTGAAGACTTGTACCTTTATGTCCATTAACATTGAATGAATTAATACATCTGTCAACATGAAATATTGTAAAAGAATTCTTTACCATAGACTCAGACATTGTACATATTTAAGATGCTTTCATAAATCATGGACAAGTATACAAAAGCTATATCAACTTAAAAGTAAATTGTGTCTGTTTCAAATTAATTTTTCTGTCATGAAAAATACTACGTGGACAGTAACATCGAATTAATGTTATATAATTTGAAACAAAACTAAACTATGGAGAAAATAATATCTAACCGTTAGCCTGCCACTCAAACATGATCTCTAACACAGCAATATTTATAATACGAAAAAGTTCGGTAAAAATTCATGGATTAGCGCATCGGTGATGCACGCTGTTGCTTATGTACGAGGAATCAAGTACCCTGTGATGGAGTGAAGATCAATTTACTATTATGTATTTTCAGTTGCTGTGCACGTTCGTAATAATAATATTAATGATTATAGTGAATATTCATGATTTTATAAATAGACAATTTTTTAAAATCTTTGTTAGTTGCGTTGGACAGCAAGGGAAGTTGTTCCGATGATAAGGCTTTATAACTTATGTATTCGAATAAACATATACACAAAGTATCAAAATTATCAAAGTTTGATAAATTTGATAATAGCGGTATAACGCGTATTATGCTAAACATACTTTCAACATAATATCTTGGCAATACCTAGAATAGATAATATAATTTCGAAAAATTTCGATAAATAATAAAGTACTAAATGAATAGATTTCATTTTTTTTTGTCAAATTGAATATACTTAAGAAAAATAATATTTAGGAATAAAGCGCTATTTCGCCTATAATACGTAAAGAAAACTAATGAGGATTGATTAATAATATATAGCTAATTATTTTATGATGATAAAATAACAAAGAAATATGTTTAGTAAATGTCATAATCCAGGAATGTAATAGTTATGAATAAAGCGCAAATTCGTATACAATATATCGAGGAAATTTGCGGAAATCATTATCGTAAAAATATTAAAATATGTAAAAAGGTATAAATAAATGTAAAAAAGTACAAAAATATTTAAAACACTGTAAATTGTTATAAAATTATAATAAAAAAAGTTAAATATCGTAAAAGATTGTTTGTACCCCAATTTCTAGTTGATAGGTTAACAATAGGAGGTTTTTTAAAACACCAGTCATATCATAAAAGAAATTTAAATAATAAAACTGTAAACCCGAAAAGTTGGGTTTAGGTTTTAATTATTTAAACTTGTTTGGTTTCAAATTGCTCAACTTAGGTTAGTTACATTTGGGATTTACGATCTACGATTTACCGCTTTACTTAAATTATTGCTTTTAAAAGCAAATTATAGACGAGATTAGTAAATATTACTTACATATGATAGTTATAATTTCAATTTTTGTTGCACATTGCTCAGCTTGGGTGGTTGTATTTAAGGTTTAAGGTTACCGGATTCATTGTTTAAACTTTTCTCTGGGATATATGCATGAAACGCGTTTTTTGGATCTATATAGCGGGATTAATGTGGCCGTTTTCGGATCAGCGGGCGATAAAGAGAGTATCGGAAAAAATTTACTTTACCCCCGCTATATAGAGCGCTATATAAAATAATTTTGAATTGCCTAGCTTGGGGGAGTTGGATTTAAGATTTAGGATTTAGAGTTTACGAATTTATTATTTGAGGTCTTTAAGGGGGGGGGGGGGGGGTTAAGGTTAATTTGTGCCAAAGAGGCACATTTTTGTGATTTTTTTTTCACGACTCAGTTAAAATTTATTTATTAAAACCAATGTTACATTATTATAGTCCATTTAAATAATATTGTGGAATATTTTCATGAAAAAATCTTGAAAAATACGGCAATGGCATCAATTATTCGGAAGCGTCTCAGAAAAAAGTTGAATTGCGGTGCACCTCATGACTCGGTGCTGGATCATCTGAAATCAAAAAACCAAAGTTCGTTCGTCAGATAATTGCTTTTCCCAGGTAACTCTGGGAGGGATTTTCGTAATTTCTATTTTTACTTTGCGGGAACACTTTACATGAAAAAACGCGATTTTTGCAAAAAAAAACGGCTAATTTGTTATTGTAAAACGAAAAACATAAACGAATTTGGAAAAAAAGCTCCAGCATTACCTCATAAATTATGTAAAGAAATAGTGTTTAAAATTTCGAAAGGATCGGTGCAATAGTTTTGAAGTAATGATGGGCACCGACTTTGAAAACTTGAGTTTTGGGAAAAACGCTTTAAAGTTTTGAACACTAAATAATTTGGAATAAAACGTTCATAAGCGAGATTTATCGGCTTACCTCACACTGAATCATCGATGCCAGGTCTATAGAGGATGTTGCTGTCATCTATGATGTCTAAAGCATCTTTTTGCTCCTGTCTACGACGAATCCTGCCATCTCTAGTTTGATTTTCAGCTTCCTGCTCTGCTCGGTTTATACGAATGTGATCAGTTGATCGCGCCCATTTTACGTTTTTCTTTTGTTTTACATTTTTGGGGCGGTACAATCTTTCTAGATCGATATAACCTCGAACCACTTGATTTTCTATCACACCTTTTAACTTTTTTTGGCATTGTAGCAATAATTTTCCATAAAACTTCACGAAAATGATGCGAAAAATTTGAGCGCACGCGTACGTCTGTTCGATAGAAAGTTTACTGCTAAACTAAATTATATTCTCTACACTGACTAAATATACGGTACAGGTATAAGCATGTCTATACTTGTCTTCAAATTTCTATAAAAGAAAGTAGGAGGAACGGTTCGGTATAATATAGGGAGTGTAGCAGCTGCCAGGTAACAATAGCGCGCTCGAACCGAACAGGTATGGAAATCCAACAGGTAGGAAAATATTCATAGCACCTGCAATTTTGCTCTGATCGACTTAAAATTTTTACACAATATTCTTGAGATACAACGCATTCAGTTTTAAAAATAAAAAAAAATATGAAAAAAAAAAAAAATTTAAATACCTTACCTCACCCTTAAATTGTGAATTGCTTAGCTTGTGGTTGGAATTAGCCTTCCGGTTCTATAGTTTATAGATTTAAAATTTATCTTCTGCTAATTGCAAATTGCTTTAGTTACGAATTACTCAACTGGAGTAGTTGAATTTTGGGTTTACGGTCTTATTATTTAAACTTTTTTTTATTGCAAATTACGTCCTCATTGCTTAATCTTTTTTTAATTGCAAATTGCTCTGCTTGGATTATTTGGGTTAAGGTTTACGGTTTTATTATTTTTCTTTTCAAATTGCATATTGCTTAGCTTACGTTATTTAAGTGTGTGGTTCAAAATTTATGGTTCTATTAACATATTTTTTAAATTGTAAATTGTTAGGTTTGGGGTAGTTGGTTTAAGGTTTAGAGTTTACGGATTAATTTTGTAGACTTTTTTGCTTATTGCAAATTGCGAAGCTGAGTTTAGTTATATTGTTCACATATGTATTATATAAGGTTTATTAAGTGATGCGAATTTCTTAGTTTGAGTTAGTTAGGATAAGTAAAAATGAAACTAAAACGAACGTTATCTTCAAGTTAAATAGAAAATTTTTGCACTCCCTCCTTCACCCCTCCCCCGATTTTTCAATTGGGCCAGTCTGATATAGAAATTACCGGATTGCTTCTAACTCGTTACTTAATCCAACCCTGGTATTATAGTATTATACCACATGTGTAGGGGGGGATCTAAACATTTTTAGGGCCCATTTTACACAAATCAGGCCATTATGGTGTTTATATTTTAATTTTCCATCGAACAGGAGCATGTTTGCACCATGTCACAGAACAGCCCTATTTAGTTCATCTTCATGAGTATAAAAAGCGCGTAAATGAAACAAGTGTTACAAAAAATATGGTGTGTGCCATGGGGGAGAGGCATTTTTGCCTTTGTCTGCTAGTACAGATTTGCCTAGTACAGATTTTTTTATACGCTAAAGCTTATGTTTTAGAAATTTTTAAAGAACCACTGGTAGAAAATTGACCAGTCTGGCTGGTGAAGTTCGCTGCTATTATCAAGAGAAATATTTATAATAAATTGATTACTTCATTTGATGTTATACATGTTTTGTAATAAAAATCAATTGTTGCACAAAAATTAAGGTATTTATACAAGCGTTGAAACTATAGATATATTATTTGGTATGAATAAATAAATCTATTAAATAATCTCAAAGTGATTAATAACTTTTCATTTTTCTTAATGTATATTACAAAATAGTTGTACTTAATACAAATATTTGATTTGCGGTAAGAAATAATGTATTTAAACCACTTTTTAACCATTATTAACAAACTGGCTAGAAACTGTGACGATTTGAACGATATATTCGCGAAAAACTCATCAACATTTCTACCAGGGACTATTTTCTTAAAATATCGTTATTTCGATGATTTTTACGGCTTTTTAGCTGTAAATAAAAGCGTGCTACACATTTATTAATTATATATTAAGTAATCAGCAAAAAGGTTTGGAGAGAATCTATTGCAAAATTTATCGCCAAATGCACTTTGAAATTTATAAATAAGAAAATAAGAAAAAGTTATAAATAATTTTGTTTGAACAAATTAGATTATAGAAAGTGATTGATAGATACATTAATCTCTTAAAGAGATACTTTTAAAGAAATTACAAAAGTTTTTTTGTGATTTTAAAAAATTACACCCAGAAAATTGTTAATTAAACAATGTTTATACTTTCACCGATTTTCGCAAATCTCGACCTGGAATCCGGATCTGAAATTAGCTTTTTAATATAACTATCATAATTTATCAGTATAGAAGTTATTATTTTACAGAAAAATGATTTTACAAATTTAATATTTTATTTCGCGGCTAAGAAAATTCAGAAAAAAGTTGTAATTTTGTACTATTGTTTTATTTTCAGAAAAATATCATGTTATTAATTTTAACTTAAATATTTAAATCTAAACTTGGATGTTACTAGTAAATATGAATTATATATTTAAAAGTATAAAGGTTACTATAAGGGTTTTGATATTCATATACATTTTATGGGGTCCCTCAAGCGCTTGGGGCCCTGGGCCAGGGCCTGCTCGCCCCATGCCTAAAGACGGTACAGCTACGCCGTGCAAGTTGGCAAATTTTTAATTTAAAACATAAAAAGATTAAGTATTGAATATGAAGATTAGATCTCGTAGTCATTGATTATTATATAGTAAATCATAATTAACATATTATAAAAGTTTTCTAAGTAAAAAAGTTTAAATAAATAAGGTTATTACTATTTAAAATTTTTTAATTTTAGTTGGCCCCTGAAATATTTGCGCTTAAATAGAATTGAGGGGCCAACTAAATAAAAAATAATGAATAAATAATCGGTTGGCATATAAAATTCAAGATATAATAGTGTCCCTTAATTTTTCTGTATATAGTACTCGGATTACTCTACAAAATGCGATGTCGAGCGTGTCAATTCCTTATAATATACTGCCATGAAAATTCGTCGAAAATTGCAGGTATTTTAGTAAAAAGTGAGGAAACTATAACTTTATTAAGAAGGAAATATTTCGTTTGGTTTGCCTAATGCGATAAAGTTGTTAATAAACTTATAATAAACGTAGTAAAGATTGGTAAATAAAGCTGGATAAATTGACATACAATTATTTTTAGTTCACTTAATGCCATAAAAGTGCTCAAAACTGTTTGCGATGGCAGAGCCCACTTAATGTTAACTTCTGGCAACCGTCGGACAAATATCTTAGTTTTAAGCCAATTACAATATTTTGAAGGGGTTACAAGAAGAAAATTTGATTTTTGGGAAATTTTGGACCACCCTAATGTATATGTTAGGTAAAATTCGCAAGAATAGATAGTGTTACGAATAAACACGAAGAACCAGTACATTTTTTATAAGCGGAAGAGACACTCACAGAGTTGAATTTGGCGACTTTAATAAACTTGGTATTAAAAGTAAACTACAGTCGACGAGAGATAGACTAACTTATTACGATGGGATTGACATCGAATAAAATTGAACAAGTAACATATCACGTTGTTAATTATCATAAAAATAGTTCTCTATTAGGGTTAGCAACGATTGAAAAATTGGGTTCTGTCACTGGAGTTGTTTAAGTCAAATTGTCTGATCCCCAGATATCGCAGCTGTTAGATGAATATACAAACGTTTTTGAAGGAGTGGGTAAGATCGCACAGAAATATGATTTTAAATTAAAAAGAGATTATGTTGGTAAAATAGAACTTCGTGGCAAATTAACGTTTAAACTATTAGATACGTATAAATAAGAGTTGTAATCAATAAAATAAAATGGAATTATAACCGAAGTAAATGAACCAACTGAGTTTGTAAATCGTGTAGTTATTGTAAGTAAACTGGATAAATCGCTGCGAGTATGCTTAGATCCACAGCATATAAACTCATGACTTTTAACAGAATATTTTTTAACAATAACCTCTGAGGAGATAACTAGTAAAATGGAAGGAGCTGAAGTTTTACAGTACTTGATACGTCAAAAGCATTTTGGCAAATTCCATTGACGGATAGGAGCTAAAAAATTATTACGTTTTAAGCGCCGTTCGGTTTGCGTAGATTTTTGCGGTTGTTCTACTGCAGCAAAATAGCTCATGAAGTTTTTCATAAAATGTATTCTGAAATTTTTTAAGAAATTAAAAGTATTGCTATATATATAGCAATAGTACATGATATCAGTGGTCGTGGAATTGAAGTAGAGGAAGAAAATTCAGGGTAATTACTGAGATGATTATACCAAATGTTGCTATCGCTATACAATGCTAATTAGGTATGATAGTATATGTAGGAAAATTTGTAAATAATTTAGCTAGTATAACAGCGCCGCTGCGATATTTAATAAATAGAAATGGTATATTTAAATTGACTAAGGAATACGAAGATTCTTTTCAAGAAATAAAAAGATTATTGGGTAATATTCCTGTTTTACAATTGTATGATGTGCACTTTAGGCTATTCACATTCGGGTTAAATCTGTTACATATTTGCTTTGAGGACAAAGGATTTTCATTACTACTTAAGTATAATCTTAACAAAATATATTAAAATGCCATACATAATATACAAGAGATTTTACAAGAAGTATTGTTTTTGATAAAGAGTGCACAAGACACTCTAATCTTTGTGATAAAGAAGTTAATCGTCTGCTAAGGTGCTATTAAAGTCATTTCAAACAGACTAAGCTAAATGTAGATATTTGATAATATTTTATATAGATAGTTCTTTTCGCATTTTTTAAATATTATACATTTTTCTTATACTACAATCATAATGTGTTATACCTTAATAACTGCAATCTGTATTTTTTTTAAGGAAGCTAACAATGTTATTATACATATCTCATAATAAATATGCACCATTGATTGTAGTGGCAATATACTGCGTTATTTTTTTAAACAAAAGTATAAAATATACAGTGCGTCTCATAACTATAGAAACACCAAAAATTTTTACATTTAAATCTGTGTATTATACCTTTTCTTAAAAAACCTGTAACTTTCGAAGCAAAAAACCAAGGATAATTTTAAAAATAGCAAATAAAAGGCAATTTTATTCTCTTTAAGACGTTACCAAAATATTGTGTCTACATTAACTTATGAAAAATTCACGGACGGTTAAAAAAAACTTGAATACTAGATAAAAAATTGACATTGATTTAAATGGTTCTAAAAATTAGAAAATTAGTAATGTTTTAAAGAGAATATATTTTCCATTCATTGGCTTTTCGCAAAATTATCCTCGGATTTTTGCTTCCAAAATTACAGGTTCTTTAAAAAAAAGGTATAATATACACATTTAAACGTGAAAATTTGTGGTGTTTCTATAGTTATGAGACGCACTGTATAGTGTTCGTCGATTAACAATTTGGAATAAATTACAAATTGGAATAAATCCTGAAACAAGGTCAGCGTCAGCAATATTCTAAGTAAAATTGGTATGTTTGATAATAGTTGACGGATTATTAATTTGTCTGTTCTTATGTATTACAGACTTTTATTGTCTTAAAAATAGTAAAAATCTGTAAAAGTATGTTACATAGACTACTATTAGATATCTGGATTTTTCTTAAAACATTGTTTGCTTTTATTGACAATTTTGCAAACTGAAATAAATTCTTAATAAGGTCAATATAAATATAAATAATTTTTATAAGTGAATCAGATGTTTGATTATAGTCTGCAGTTTATCATTTTCACACTTCTGAAGTATTCTATACTTTTGCATCTTTTATTTTAACGTAACTAAAGTGTTACGCCAAAACATTTTAACAAATAGATAAATTTGTATAATGTTGAATGTACCACGTTTGTTTAAGGGGTCAAGCCTGAATTAATTTCTGTAAAAATCTTTGTCCATTTTGCAGACGGCAAAAATATTTTCACACAATCCAAGTTGATGCAAGTTTTTATATCTTAAATATGTATATTATATGTAATTTTGTCATGAATTAGACCTCTCTAAGTGGTCTTTATAGTCCTTTGAAAATTCGCTAATCTACATTATTGAATTTAAGCCTTTTTCACCACTTTTTTTACATTTCAAAAAAAATATTATTTTGAATTGTTAGACCCACATGTATCAATAATAGTAGTATTTTTATAGTATTTTCAGACCATTATTACGGATACATGTGTCTCTAACAATTGAAAATAATTTTCTTTTAAACATGTGGATCCTTAAGTCCGTAAGTACACTTCCGAAGAATACTTTAAAGCCACAGCGACAATGAAAATTGCACCGCCTGATTAAAAAATATGTGGTGAAAAGGGCTTAAATTCAATAATGTAGATTAGTGAAATTTCAAGGGACTACAAAGAACACTTAGAGAAGTCTAATTCATGGCAAAATCACGTATAGTATACATATTTATGATATAAAAACTTGCATCAACTTAGATTGTGTTAATATATTTTTGCCGTCTATAAAATGGACAATGATTTTTTACGGAATATAACTGAGGCTTGGCCCCTTAATAAGTATAGTACAATTCATTACTTTTTTATTTTATTATTAAATTATATGAATAATAAATAAATGTACTCATCAATAATAAATACATTTACAAATAAAATGATAACACTGTTTTGTCACACTATTATTTTTGTATGCACAATAAATTTCATATTGTTTCATTATTTTATTCATTTTAATAACGGCAATTTCACGGCTTTTGCAATCACAACGTCTATGGTCACAACACCCCGATAGCTTATAATTTACCCGGTTGAAAAAATTTACATAATAAAATCACATAACAAAATCACGTTACAAAATCACGTGACGGAATCACGTAACCAAAGGTTCCGAAATGTCTCGTGATTTTGAAAAGTCACGTAACGAACATTACGTAACTTTCGAAAATAAGAGTTCTAATTTGAAACAAAAGTTGAGTAACTTTTCAAAATCACACGACTTTCTTTATTAAAAATATGAAATATTACATAATAAATAGACTGTGAAAGTTTATGTAAAAGAAACATTTGGAAATTAATTAATTAACAAATAATTGCTAATTAACCCATTAATAAAATTTGCCGTTAAAAGAACAATTATTAATTGAATTATTAGTAATGAATAATTAATTAACTTCGTAATTGTCGTTTTGCATAAACTTTTGCAGTCTAATAATTAATGTGTGGTAGAGATATGCAGGTTTAAAAAAGTATAGTAAAATTAACTGGAAATTCAGTCAAATATCCATTTCAATCTAACTAGCAATATAACTAACAATGCACTTGGATCACAACTAAATCGAGCTAGAATTTAGATGGATTTTAGTTGGCTTCAATTTAATTTTCAGCTAGATATTTTCAAAAGAAGTAGCTTTTTATCAAATCAAAAATAATTTTCTCTGTAGTTTATATTAAACATATATAAAAGACAGACATACATATAGTAAGTGCGCAGGATGTTCTTTCGATTTGTATTGAAGATATTTAAAAAATATATGGACATAAATTCTGAAATCGTGTATAATTTCATTTGTATTTATGTATTTTAATACTGTTCTTGAGCTATTTTTAAGAAAAAACTAAAATTTAAAGAATTTTTGGAAAGTAGCTATTTTAACAAATCAAAAATAATTTTTTAGGGTACTTTGTATTAAAGATATATAAAAGTTTAGCAATATATATAAGATATTTTAGCAAATCGAAATTAATTTTTCAGCACTGCTTACTAAAATACATAAAATGTACATAAAGTTTTATTTGAACTAATTCTTTTCAGGATATTCTGAACCCTGAAATCAGAAATTCATATTAACATCAATTCATTTAATGGGAATTTACATTATAAGATTCTATCAGTCGATTAATCAAGACCTCTCTTTGAGATAGCATTCTGCTAAAACAGTTACCAGTGGTTTTTATTTTAAGACTATGTACAAATTATTTGAAAGGTTTTGTATATTTTGACTATAATAAAATTATTTTGTTATGAACGTTAAATATTGACTTAGATCCATGTTGAAAATGTCTACATGAAGATTAAATCAGAACAAAAAAAAACCCATCTAGATAATAGCTCGATTTGGCTGTCATCAAAGTGGATTGTTAGTTATATTGCTAGTTAGATTGAAATGGATTTTTGACTGGATTTCTAGTTGGGTATTATGAACAAGAATCCATGCAGTATCCTATACGGAATTTTTCAGTACAATATTTTTCATTTTTGCATACCAAAAGCCATCTAGAAGCCTAGACCCTTAACGAAATCCGCTTTTCTGAGATCCCGTGGTCCTTTTGTGCCAATTAATCGGCAGCTGATTTTTCTTGATTTTACTATACTTTTATAAACCTACATATCTCTACCACAGATTAATTATCAGACTTTTTATTAGTTTATGAACTAATAAAGACTTCTAAACCTCTAAACTAAATTATATCGATGATTAAATACTAATTAAGCCACATTGAACCTAAGGCATACCACCTCGCCCCTCCCTCTACTACCAGAAGTGCATATCATTTTCAAGTCCCAGTGTGTGTGCTTCTTTAGGGAATCTATTGCTCTATCTTTTTGAACTGACTCCTAATCCATGTAATGATTTTTTTAATCTGCGCACTTTTATTCTTCTAGTTTCTTCATCACACTCTAGTCCATGTGAAATTTTTATAAAAATTTCTTCCTCTAAGATACCATTTAAAAATGCAGTCTTTATATTAATTTGACTAGCTTCTAAATTGTACATGTTAATAATTGCTAGTGTTTATATCACTACTGCTAGTATCGATACTGGTACGTAAGTTTTTTTTAGTTCATACGCTTTCTTAGCTTTAAAATCTCTAATACACGTCTAGCTTTAAATAAGGTTTGCCTATTTTCTCATCTTTAGTTGTAGTTGGACAGTCTAACTCCAAACTTGATTTTCTTCTATAGATCTAAGTTCATCGTTTATTGCCTTTTTCTACTCCCTTTTACTTGGGTTTGACATGGCTTCTCTGTATTTTATTGGGTCTTTATTAATAGATTATGAGCGGCTAATATACAAGCCGATTTTGTAACCTGAAAATTTTTGATAAGTTAATTCCTTTCGTTTGTTATACAGGAAGATATAATTTTTTTTAAAACGGTTATATCTAGGAATTATGTCATGGAAATTTTTCATTATTAGTAATATTGACAGAAATATTGAGTACAATTCTTAAGTCTCAATACTTTTCTGGTTCGAGAAAAAAATCATTATGTAAAAAAAATCGGTTTTCTATGTCGTACGATAACTTGAGTAAAACGGCATTATTCCTTTTGAAACATTCCAGAAAGATAGCTTTCAACTATCTCTTGGTTAAGTTCTCTGTCCAGATCTTGAAGACTTTTATTTTTCAAGATCTTTGAGGTTATGTTCTCTTTTCTATTTTTTTTATCGCTTATATCCCGATAATGGCGCAGTAATTTTCTGCCAACTGGGGTTCATTTCTTTCGTTTTTTAATGAAGATTCGGAATTTATAAGAAATTTTAAGATTCATTGATTCTTTCTTGTTTTACAACGATGTCTCTGTTTTACGATATTCCGATATCGATGAGGTAAATTATTTTAGTATGTTGGAAATAAATTGATCACTTCAGTATAAATGCATTTGAAAGAGCATAAAATTACCTATCTTCTCAGACACACAATTTTTAATAAGCTATCTCCTTTCTTTTATTATACATGAAAACATAATTTTGGTTTAAACGATATCTCGGAAACATATGATGGAAAAACTTTAAAATAAATTGAGATGAACTTTCCACTATCTCTTGGTTGAACTCTCTGCCCAGATTATGAGGGCTTTCATCTTTCAAGATATTTGAGATTTTATTTTCTATTTATTTCGATTGATTATATCTCTGAAATACCGTGGTCATTTTCTATTAAACAAATGATTTTTTTTGTTTTTTTTTTATGTTCATACGAAATTAGAAAAAAAAATATAGATTTCTTGATTCGTTTTTGTTTTATAACGTTATTTCAATTTTAATATTTTGAAATCGATAATGCAATTTATGATCACAAGCTTATAATTATTTGTAATTTAACTTTTATCAAACAATTAATTATAAAAAACGCAACATTTTGTGATATTAATTAGAAAGAAATATATCAATTTAATATTACTATATTACAATAAAGAAATTTATATTGAAGCAATTTATTTAGTTTGAGAAGACTAAATGCCAGTGCATTGGCATCGGTTGGTACATATGCCATGCATCCAAATCTTATAATTTTCTCAAAGTGGCCATTTATACTACGAGAAAGTGTTTCTAATGGAGCTACTAAATTAATCGATTTGTGAGACTATGATTGCTCATATTAATAGGTGTTTCGGCTGCTAATATCCACATACTTTTGGGCAGTCCTGAGTCAAACATAAGAGCTATAATTCTTTGTTGAATTATTTTGTCGAACCTCCGACCTGTTCCGTTATGTTGAGGTGTGTAAATTGGCGAAATCATCTTTTGTCTATTCAGTTTCCATTACTTCTAAAAATTTACCACATGTGAACTCAGTACCATTATCTGCTCTAATGTAGTAAATATTTTCATCTTTACAGATCGGATTTCTTGTTGTGATTATAAACGATACCCCTCAATAAGATACTCAAAATGACCCTCATCCTGAATCAAAATACTAGCAATGCACACATGTTTATATATGAAAAAAATTAATTATTTAAATTTTTCAAACCCTCTACCCCACCCCTCACCCCTTCAGTGGGATCTTGATTTAGAAGGCCCAAAGAAGGGGAAAAAACAACAGAGACCAGCGAACTTTTTGGAATGTTTTGATGTGTATTTGAACTTTACAAACAAATTTTTTGAACTTGAAACACTGAATTACAGTCGATTTATAAGCACATTCGTAGAGCGCCTTATCACTCAAGTCTCCAATTGGCGGAAAAAATACAGCTCGTAATTCTTGTCTGAAACAGAAAAATCAGAAAGAATTTTAATTTTTATATATTTTTTTCTGGGTGAACTAAGAAAAACAGGAAGAAATGATAAAATTCTAACTTTTTCCAGGTTTTAAAAAAAGGGTATTTTGAAAGGGGGACTATGGATCTCATTCACCGAGCCTGTAACTCATCCATGCCACGCAATGGATAGCGACTTGGAAAACGCCCTGCTTACTGGTGGTCGGACGAAATAGCGCAAATGAGAGCGGAAGCGAAACGCCTCAGACAAAGAGCGCAAACAACGAGCGATGAAACGGAGGCAGCACTTGTTGTCGGTGTAGCATAAAGCAGCGCGCAAGCGGCTCCGATGCGAGATCAACAGGAGGAAGGCACAGTGCTGGATGAACCTGACGGAAGAAGTCAATCGGGACGTGTGGGGCTTGGGCTACAAAATAGTGACCAATAAACTCTGCGCACTCCCGAATAACCCTTTCGACGAGAACACCATGGCTGAAGTAGGTGAGATTCCCCTATTCTTCACCGAGGAGTTGCTGATCGCTGCCAAATTGATGCGAAGCGGAAAGGCGCCTGAGCCCGACGAGAT
This sequence comes from Gastracanthus pulcherrimus, assembly GCA_949152435.1. NCBI lineage: Eukaryota > Metazoa > Arthropoda > Insecta > Hymenoptera > Pteromalidae > Gastracanthus > Gastracanthus pulcherrimus. The sequence goes on along the minus strand of OX424573.1, from coordinate 81,348,002 downwards.
ACCAACTGAGATATTGAAAATCATCGCGGTGAAAACACATTCTCTATCGCTGAACATATACAATGCGTGCCTGAAGGCGGGTGTCTTTGTCATTCCCTGGAAGGGAGGTGATCCCCGGCTTCCATCGTGTATCAGGCCATTGTGCTTGTTGCCCTCTCCTGTTTTCTCCCGTTCGTAGGTTCGCTTGCGCTCCGGTGAGTGTAGGTCCATTGGGATGATTTCCGAAATAACGAGCACTGCGGGTCCCTAGACCGTGCGATAGGCGCTGATAACTCTGAGAGCTCCTCTAGGCTGAACGATAGTGAGTCGAATCCGGTATGAGACCTTCTCGATTGCGATGGACGTAATGACTGACACGAGGAGTCGACGCTTGTTCGCTTTCGGTTCACTTCTGTTCGTCATGAGATGGCACAAGGGTGACACGTAGTATCTAGTTTGAATCCTAGGTACGTAGCCTCCCTCGTTGTTGAAACCTGCGCATCACATGAAGAAGATGGTCTCAATCCGTTTACCAGTGAAGGGCACAATCTCTGTCTTAGCGGCTGCTAAGTCGAGACCGTGTTCCCCTATCCAGCGCAAAATCCTGCGTATCACCTAATTAAGCGGATATTGTGCTTTTTCAAAGTTCCGCGCGATGATGACTAAAGCGATATCATCAGCGTAGGCTATCATGTACACTCCTTCCGGTAGCGCGAGTCGTAACAAGGTATCATACAGGATGTTCCAACAATCAGAGTCAAAGATCGACCTGTGTACCATGCCGGCGCTGAGATATTTCTTGCGATGGCCTTCTTCTGTTTCGTAGCGGAAGATACAGTTCTTTAGGTAGTCCCGTATCACCCGCATGAGATACTCTGAGACTATGCACTCGTTCAACGCGTCCATGATGTCTGGCCACCTGACCAAGTTGAAGGCGTTCTTAACGTCCAGCGTAACCAGAAGAGCAATGTTCCTTGAAAAATGATTTTCAGTCCATGCTCTCCTTCCCAGCCGAACTACCTCTCGTATAGCGTCCAACGTGGATCGCCGTTTACTGAAGCCACACTGGTTGTTACCTAGATCGCCTACAGCCTGCACAGTTCCCTGTAGCCGTGGTTTGAGCAACCTCTCATAGAGCGTCTCTGCGTGGTTCAACATGCACAGTGGCATGTTAGAGGACGGAAGCCGGGGATCACCGCCCTTACATTTGCTGATAAACACGAGACGCGCAACCTTCCAGGGAGTGCCAAAGACACCCGCCTTCAGGCACGCATTGCAAATGTTCAGCAATAGAGAAGCTGCATTCACCGCGATGATCTTCAATATCTCCGTTGGTATCCCGTCGAGCTCAGGCGCCTTTCCGCTCCGCATCATTTTGGCGGAAATCCGCAACTCCTCGGTGGAGGATAGGGGAATCACAGCTACTTCAGCGGTTCCTTGCTGGTCTTGCCTCGGCGGATGTGTCGGGAACAGACTGTCCACGATTGGAGCCTTGGTGTCGTCGTCGGAAGGGTTATTTGGGATCGCGCAGAATTTTATGGTCACGATTTGGTAACCGAATCCCCACATGTCCCGATTGACTTCCTCCGACGGGTTCTTTCAGCACCGTGCCTTGCTCCGATTTATCTCGCGTCGGAGTCGCTTGCGCGCTGCTTTATGCTGCGCCGACAACAGTGCTGCCTCCGTTTGATCGCTCGTTCTTTGCGTTCTTTTTCTGAGGCGTTTCGCTTTGGCTCTCATTTGCGCCATTTCGTCCGACCATCAGTAAACAGAGCGTTTTCCGTGTCGCTATCTCTTGCGCGACATGGATGCGTTGCAGGCTCAGTGATTAAGGTACATAGTCGGCCTCACGAGGATCTCCGCTCCGTGCCTGTCTTCGGTGGCGTTCGTCGTCGATAAATTTCCGTGTCTTTTGAGCAGTACCTCGACTAGTTTTTCGGTATTCAGCGGGGCAAGATTCCATCGGGGTGGCTTTACCGCGACTCTTTGCGATTAGGATTGATCGCGCAACTTAAAGGTGATCTATTGATGTTCGCTTCCGTTGTAATCCTCCGTTACCCTCCAATCCGACGCTCTACGCGCTAGATTTTCGGATGCGTAAGACACGCCCGGAGTCGTCCCAATATGTCCTACCCTTCTGAATGTTGACGTGTTCCCAACGTCGAGAACTATCACGCCGAGTCTAGATACCATCTCTATGATGGACTTTCCTCTGCTGTCCGACCCTGGCATGCCCCACTCGAATGCTCGCGCATTAAAGTCGCCAACGACTTCGATCTCGCTTTCTATCTCGCGAATCGCGTCTTCCAGCTCGTCCAGCCTCCACCTGAACTGCTCAATTCGGACGTTAGGGGTAAAGTAGCAGCTCACGTAAGTTACGTCTCTGTCTCTCACCCACACAAAGCCGCTTCCGGTCCCGTGTTCGTCCACTCTGATGGTTCGTGGGTCCACGTAGATTGCTACTTTGCCAAGTGTGTCTTTGTACTACGTAGGTACATACCAGTCACAGTGCTGCTCGCTGATCAGCAGCACATCAGCCTTCGTCTTAGATATACTCTGAGTCAAAAGGCTGTTCACTAATTCGGCTTTGTGAAGGTTCGTTTAAAAAACCGTTATACGGTCTATCACTAACACTTGGCCTTGGTCTGCCTAAGCGTTTCGCGAAACGTTCTACACTGTCCGATTCCGGTGAGTGGCCCAGCTGTGCTTGTTCTACTCCAAGGTCAGTACATAAGATGCACCTCGCCTCGGTAGCCTTGCAGGTTGCTCCTTTGTGACCGTCCACAGCTCAGGGTCTTTACGATCCTCGATGCGCCCATTACCTTGCTGATGGAGTCACCTAGAGTCCCCAGCTCCTGGTTGTTGCTTTTTGTGCCCAACTCTATCAGGACGTCGCCAGCCCTGGTTTTCCTGATACACTTGATATCAGTCACTGGACACTCTGTTGTGACCTTTCCACGACATTTAAAGGGACGTCCGAGTAGGTGACTCCATCGCCCGGTCGGATAAGGACAGCATTGGGTCGTGTTCTAGGTGTTCTCCTCCTCCTCTTCTTCTTTTGAGCAGCCTTGTTTCTCGTGTCAGCCCGTGTCCTGGCTGTTGGGGTCTTCTTTTGTTGCGGCTGCTGCTGCAGTTGTTGTCGCAGCTGCTGTCACGGTTGTTGATTTCGCTGCAGCTGTTGTTGTTGTGTCAGCTACTTAGGTTGTTTCTGTGGCTGATGCTGCAGTTTCTTAGCTGCAACTATCTCCTTCTTTCAAAGGACGGTCTCAAAGCCGGCGATCTCCGAGGGTACGGTGGATCTAGGATTCTTGTCAATGACTGAAGACTCAGCACTATCGAAGTCTCAATCTTGCGATCGCACCCCATTATTTTGAGGCCGCTGGCTTGAGATAGCCGAGGCTCCCAGAGTATCTGTCGCGCTGTGATCTTCAGTGTTGGTGAGCAGGCGGTTCCTCAAAGAGTCGAGAAGTTCGGCGAAACTGGGTAAGCTGTGCTTAATGTCGGTGTTGACACCAGACTGCCGCTCCAACCCTTTTCCCATCTTTTTGAGGAGTTCCTCCACCTTCACGAACTCCTCCACCGTTCCTACCCACAGGCGGCTGGGCTGTTGTTTTCCGCCGGGTAATGTGTGTAAAGGATGCTTCTCCACTACTGCCATTGCTTCTTCGCAGGTATGGTATTTACCTACCTTCTGGTTCATCTCATTATTGTGTAAGGACGATTTCTCTCGTGATTGTTTAGCCAGTGTATCGTGCGTAGAGGGGTGGGCCAAAATAGCTGGGAGCGAGTGTACCCTCGGATACTTTGATCCTACCCCAGTTCCATGAGGTGCAGCCTTCATTTTCGCAGTCCCAGAATACACGGGCGGACCAAGGCTCGCCCGGAGCAACAGGGGTTCCGATGTCCCTGCCAAATACGCACTTCCAGATGAGGGTCCGAAGCGGTCGGCTTCTGATCCCGCACCGAGACTAACCACCTCGGAAGAGATAGGCTCACATCAGCCCTTCGCCAATGCCGATGGGAACTGTAATGTATTGGAAGGTATGTGTGGGTGAGAAAGAGAGAGCAAGTACTACTACAGCGCCAGGCGATGGTTATGCGTAAATTAGACTAGTTACGTGTTAGCGCTTATGCCGACTACATGGCACTCCAGCTCTCACCGTAATTGTTCTGTAATACCATATAATAAATACACTAGTAATTATAATATAATAAGAGTTACTTCACCACCCCCTCCAACATAACAACTGGCGACGAGGAATAATTGGATAAACTAAGTCAAAATTCAGCTTGAAAGTTCCGATAGGCAGAAAGGTGCTCAGATCGAAATTTCTAGATGCGTGGATTTAAAGAGTCGTGAACAGTGTCTGCAGAAAGGTGCAGTGTAACAGTGAATTAAGTAGTGTTCATTTATTCATCAAAATATAATAGAAAAAAGAAATATTAGAAGAATTAAAACAACGTGGTATCCTTTATAGTGAAAGTGAAAACTTCAACGATCTCAGAGAACGATTGAGAGCGAACATTAAAAATGCCCAAAAAGCCGCAAAAGGACAAGGCGAGAGCTGAAACCGCTGAAACCGCCGGAAACGATAAAGTCGGACGCTGTAACTGCGCCATCAACGAGTAACCGCGCACACACGAGAGCGACCGAGACAGAACAGCAAGAGTCCACGATACTACTCGAGAGTGATTCAGACGAAGACAGCACTATGCCGCACGAAAATACATTCCATTTCCAACTCGAAAAGGATAATTGGGAAATTTTTACGGAAAAAATGGAGTGCTACTTTCTGACAAAGAATATATCTGACGACAAGCTCAAAGTAACAAATCTTGTCACACGTTTAGGTAACGACGCACATGCGTTGCTCAAGCAACTAATTGCCCTCGCGAAAATTACCGCGAAGAAGTACAACGAGCTGTTAAAAGCTATGAATGACCAGCTAGCTCCAACGCCGTCTGAAGCAATGGAGGGCTGTACATTCAATACAGCTAAACAAGAGTCGATGGAGATAGATGTCGCGAGATTAAAGAAACTCGCACTACACTGTAATTTCGAAAATCTAAACACGGCACTAAGGGACCAAATAGTATGCGCAATAAAAGACAAGGAAACACGCGTCAAATTGTTTGGAGAAAAAAATTTAACATTTGATAAGGCGTTGGGCATCGCGACGACGCATGAAGTAGCGGTATTAAATGCTGCGTCATCAAGCAATGTCCTTGAAAGGAACGATACAAAACAAACAGTATACGCGGTTCAAGTGAAAATCAGCGCCGACCAGACCAGCGTGGCTACACGAAGGCGGGGAAGAACGCGGAACGAAGCAGCACGCAGCAACAGCAGTGGAAAAATACAGTAGAGGGATCAACTAAGTCTCGTGACGAGTGCGGTACCACATGCAACTGTTGTGGCAAGCCAAATCATAAGAGTACTGAATGCCGATTCCGAAATAACAACTGCAACCACTGCCAAAAAAGAGGTCATCTGGAGAAGGTTTGCAGGAAAAAAGGAGCTGAAAATCAACGGTCAGGAAGCGCCTTGAATATGATAACGGACGAAGCTGAATCGACCGAACTGCACCAGGAGTTATCGCATCTCCAAGACTACTTTGCGATAGAGATAAGTAATGAACGTATAAAAAAGGTATATGCGAACCAAATAATGATGTAAAATATAATTATGCAAAATTGAACCTAAATGACGCTACACCGATGTTCGTGGATATTGTAGTAAATAGTAAAAAGATTGAATTAGAGATTGATACCGGGACATACGCAACAGTCTTTTCAAAAAAAATTTACGATGAAAATTTTAGTGACGTAGCGATTTCAGAATCAGACTGCGAATTAAAGGCTTACGGGGGCCACAGTCTAAAACCTATTGGAAAACTGATAAATCTGAACGTTAAATTCAAGGGGTTGACTCGCAGTTTAGACTGTTTTGTGTTGCCTGGTACCGGACCAGCTCTAATGGGACGTTGTTGGCTTCGCCATTTCAATTTATGGCCGTCAGCATTCCCCTGTACTAACACAATTGAAGTAAAAAAAATTGAAAATACTGATTTGCGTAATTATATTACAAAAAAGTACGACAAATTATTTAGCGACACTCCGGGACTGTATAATAAAAGTAAATTGAAAGTACACTTAAAGGAAAATGCGCGACCCGTAGCATTAAAATGCAGGCACATAGCACACGCGTTAAAACCGCTTGTAGAAAACGAAATTGAACGATTAGTAAGGCTAGGTCACCTTGTACCTATAGACGAGAGCGAATGGGTCACGCCCATTGTCCCAACGTTAAAAGGAAACGGGGTTATACGTATATGCGGCGATTTTAAATTGACCTTGAATGAGTGGATTATTATAAACTTATACCCGCTCCATACTATTGATGAAATATTTGCAACATTACAAGGCGGAGATGAGTTTACCGAATTAGACATGAAACATCAATATATGCAGTTCCCCGTAGACGAAAGCTGTTTACTCTTGCTTACGATTGTCACTCACAAAGGCCTCTTTCGGTATACGAAAATTCCGGAAGGTGTCTCAGCTGCTCCAGCTGACGTACAGCAAATGATGGATGAATACTTACGCGGTATTGATTGCACGATAGCGTACTTAGACAATATTTACGTCACTGGTCGCACTAGAGAAGAGCATCTAAAAAATTTGGAAAAGGTATGCGCACGACTGCAAGAATGTAATTTACGGTTAAACCTAAGTAAATGTAAACTCATGCAAAAAAGAAGTGAAGTCCTCGGTATTGTAATTGATAAAGCCGGATTGCATAAGTCACGAGCGAAAGTAACCGCGATGGTAAATGCACCGCGACCGAAAAATAACAAAGATCTAGCATCATTTCTTGGTCTAGTAAATTTTTACGCAAGATTTTTAAAAGATCGATCATCTCACATAAAACCACTTTATGATTTGCTTAAAATAGATAAATTTGAATGGACCACTGTATACGAAAATTCGTTCAATTGGGTGAAAAATGAATTAATTTCACCAAATTTTTTAGCACACTATGACCCAAAGGAGGAAATTGTATTGGCTAGTGATGCATCAGACTACGGGTTGTTCGCCATCCTATCGCACAGATATAAAGATGGAATAGAAAAACCCATAGCCTACGCATCCAAGAAAATACTCGGAAAAGAATTGAAGCGTTCGATTATCGATAAAGAGGCAATGGTAATTATTTTCGGATTTAAAAAGTTCTATCAATATGTTTTTGGAAAGGAAATAACATTACGTACAGACAATAAGCCACTACAATTGATCCTCGGTCCTAGAAAAGGAATCCCCATAATGGCAGATAATAGGCTGCAACGTTACGCATATTATCTGTCCGGTTTTAAATACAAAATTGAACATGTAAAATCCGAATTAAATGCGAACTGCGATGCACTTTCGCGACACCCAATCGAGGACGACACCGATCTATCGGATATACGTCAAATAGATAGCACTTATATTTATTATTTTCAAGATGGAATCACCGCGTTCGATTGCAAAACGTTAGAATTAGAAAGCAAAAAAGATAAAACAATCGGTGATGTCATACGATATGTAACAGGAAATTGGCCTCACTATGAAGAGCTATCGAGTGACAAAAAACTTTATTTAAAAAATCGATTCGAACTAACGGTTGAAAAGGGTTGTCTCTTTTGAGGAATACGTGCGTGCATCCCAGACAGTATGCAAGAAATCATACTAAAAGAATTACACGCGACACACTTTGGTATAGTTAAAACAAAAATGTTCGCGTGTTCATACGTGTGGTGGCCAGAAATCGACAGTGCAATAGAAAATATTATAAGCGGTGTAACTCGAATTTGTTTATTTCTTAAGTGTACAATCAAAAGATACATCACACGACGTTACAAAATGCTTTCGCGAGCATTTCTGATTCATTCGATTAATAACTAATGCGTAGGTATTTCGCAAGTGCATTCTTTGCTGCCGCGGTGTGACTCGAATTTGTTTTTTTCGAAAAGATACATCACACGACGTTACACCTGGGCGGCCAGATATTGCTATCCGTAGGATATCGATCGAATTGTATCAGTTACTAAAAGATTACAATAATTAATCAAACTTTAACAATTTTAAATTAATAGCAAATAAATAAAAGTTAACCATAACAATTTTAAACAAAAATAGATCATATTCCTAGTTGTGTTTAAACACTATGTGAATATTTATGATAATTATCATGTTAATTATATTTTCATAAAATTATTTAAAAATGTAATTATATTTATGTTAGCAAACGCATATAATAATTATAGTAAATATTATAATTTATATATATATATATATATATATATATATATATATATATATATATATATATATATATATATATATATATATATATATATATATATATATATATATATATATATATATATACATATAATTCATAAAAACTCTTACACATACATGTGAATATCTTAAATTTGAATAACTATATATTTAATAATTCGTTTAATACCTTGAACGAATGAAATATTGAGAAGAGTGGATATATTATTTTTTATTTTTGAAGATTATATTACTACAATAACATTATTTTCTTAATTATTTTTTTATAGATAATTTGCTTATGCTTTAGGTTCGATATACATTTTTATTTTTATAACAAGTTTCTTTAGAGTATTTTTAATTCATTTATAAAATTTTATTTTTCGAAGAATACTATTCTGATATTAAAAATAGTGAATGACTATCATTCGCTCTACACCCCGCCAAGATCGTTGTCCTTATGCGGGCGGACAAGTACTTTTAAATTAGAAAATCTTTTAAATGCATTTAAAAATATGTGTAACTCACTATTTATTTATTGATTTTAATGATGATGTTTCGCTTATTACTCGTCACCAGTTGTTATGTTAATCCTCTTTTCTTGATCAGCTGGACAATGTTCCGCTTTCAAATTTAACGAACACGCAGCGGTGACGTTTGGTGATGTATTTATCTTCGAGTCAATGGTTTATTGAATACTTCAGATTAATTACTTTCTTTCCTTCAGTGACTTATTACTTTTGTCTTTAACTGACTGTAGATTGAATAATAGTCGCTTTGACATCCTTGATATTACTTTAGTATTTTCTTCTATATTCTGATTTTACAAAATGGGCTACCGTAGTTTTATAAAATATTTTTGACTTTGTGAATATTTTTATGTTGATTATATATACTGGCAGAGTGCTATAGTATCTACCAAAGGTGAATAATCCGCGATACAGCCTTCTTTTGACCTTACGAACGGATGTTTCGTTAAGTACCAACTGTCGACTCGGTATAGACGAAGCATGATACTGTATTCGAATAGATTCTTGAGACGTGCAGTGTGAATACATACGCTAGACGAATTTCATAAATTTTATAATATTTACATTATTTTCATAAATATAACTTTTCTAAACGCTCTTAACAACGTCATTATGTAAGTTACAAAATCTTACAAAATGCTTTCGTGAGCATTTTTGATTCATTCGATTAATAACTGATGCGTACGTATTTCGCAAGTGCACTCTTTGCTGCCGTGGTGTAACTTGAATTTATTTATTTTTTACGTGTAAATCAAAACATACGTCACACGACGTAACAGAAGGTTGAAATCGCTAAAAAAATCATTAAGAATCGTGGTTTTGCTCCGGTTCAATCAATAAATTAATTAAAAATGAGGATTTTTGGTATTAGAAATTACTGAGCACTTGAAAATACATTGATTATGATATCTATTGATAAAAACTGAATTAAATGTTAATTTCGAGATCAATCGCATGTCCGGGAAAAGCCTGAAGGTTGATAACCGAAAAAGAATCATTAAAAACCGTGCTTTTTCACGAATGCATTTAATAAATTAATTAAAAAATGAAATTTTTGCGTAATTAGAATTACTAAGCTCTTGAAAATGCATTTATTATAATATCTTTTGATAAAAAATTAATAAATTGCTCAACTTGAAGATTAGTCGCATGTATAGCAGCTGCTTGAAGGTTGAAGTTACTAAAAAATCATTGAAAATCGCGGTTTTGCACCGATTCAATGAATAAATTAATTTAAAAATGAGGTTTTTTCGTAATAAAAATTACTAAGCACTTGAAAATGCATTGATTATGATATATTTTTATAAAAACTGAATTAATGGTTCTTTTGGAGGCCAGTCGCATGTATGGGAATCTGCTTAAAGTTCGAAAATCGCTAAAATTCATTCAAAAACGCGCTTTTTTGTAGATGCATTGAATAAGTTAATTAAAAAATGAGGTTTTGGCATAATACTTTCAGCCTTTAAAAAACTTTCGACGTCTTTAGTATTTCATTCGTAAGAGTAGACATTGATGCTATGGAAACCTTCCGGAGTTTGGGGTTTACCTCCAGCTTCCTTAGGTTGCTTAGCGTATACGCAACCACTCCTTGGGACGGCAACGTGTAAGCAGCCGGTGGTATGATTCTGCCTAAATCTGTGGATCAAGGAGGTCGATAAGGTTCAGAAGGTCCAGATAGGTGCTGTAAACAATGTTCTAATAAATGTTTTGTTGTGTTTTGTAAACACATTTACTTTTTTTTGTGACTTCTAAGGCTAAGTTTCAGATCCTCGTCTAAAAATTTAATTCCTTACAGATTCTAACATGGCTTCTACTTTATACCTGTAATAGTTTGGCCAGCAGCATGTGCTGGCTTGGAAGTCCCCTTGTTATTTGACCATGATATTTTGGAGAGACTCGACTGCGCTTGTGCGGTGTTATTGCTGAGAGAGGGTGTATCTGTCTCCACACCTTCCATCGTGCTTCCTTTTGGCGAATTCTTTCATTTGTTTTCTTCCATTAGCTAGGAGGCTTCTTCATATGACTCTAAAATACCAAAAATTTATCGTAGTATCAAAAGCTGTCTAGCTTTTAGCCATTTAGTTTTGTTTCTTGCTATTTTGTCTGCACTGCAAGTTAAAATAGCTTGAAACTAGCTATCGCTCTCACCCGATCCAGTACGACACGTCTTCATTTCTGACCCAACGCACAGCCATTGGATTTACTTTGAAGCACCGATTGATGATTTTTATTAATTTTTATTATAAACGTTTAGTTTAAATTGTTAGAATAACGTCTTAATATTCACATTTTTATTTGACATAAGACAAGTATGAAAAATTTATTCTTAAAAAAATTTTACTATTAATTGTATTCTTCTAAAAAATAATTCTTTAAAAAACTAGTATTCATCTAATAAAAATTTTTTAAATAAAGTTGGATATTACTCGGTTAATATATTTATCTAAATTGCCAACCACAGTCAAGATCACTCAGCTCTACCCGACTACCGTAGCTTCATTCTGACTGTCATAATTGTATTGTCTACTAGTGCATCGATTGTCATAAACTCTGCCAAAAAGTGTGGACTGTTGCATTGTTACTCAAAATTGCTGTATATTCTAGTGAGAGGTTGTGAGGTGCACTTTCTTTCGATATTGTATGTATTAGTCTTTGTGGTGCCTAAAATCCCAGCTCTCTAAAGTACGGTCACGTGAGGCCCGGGCTTGAAAGTCAGTACACCGATGCTATTCATATAGCACGGGGTACGGTCGCACGAAGTACGAGCGGAAGCTCATTCCTGAGGCTTAGTCTTTGTCGCCCACAGCACGCAGTACGGTCGCGCGAAGTTTGAGCTGAATTGTAGTCTCCTTATTTTCGGCATACGATACGAACGCACGGAGCATACGCTGAGGGATAGTCACTGCTGCTTATAGCACGTGGTACAGTTGCCCGAAGCTCGAGCTGAAACATAGTCACCCTACTGCGAGACTTCTTGATTTCTAATATTATTTATTAGTTTAAATAAATAGATATTCATTATGCATTTTAATATTTCTCTACCGTGGTACCTAGTAAAGTAAATATAAGGGGATAGTGGAAAGATTCATATATGTGTATATAAAAGAATACTATTGATATTGTATATACTAAGCAAGTGCAAAGTCTTGCATTTATTTGATCATAGTTTTTCGTTACACCATAAAACTATTTGCGTTTACTCATATATTTTCTTATAGTAATAAGTAAACTAGAGAATATAAAACCAAACCGCCCAAATCGTTTTATAAGAACGAGAGAAATGAGGTCCTGTTCGCTAGATGACTGTGCACTGACTGACAATTTGCGAAATCTATGACTAGCCCGTAAATTCGGCAATGATATGAACCGGAATACAGGCGTCGCTAAGAATTAAGCTCCAAGTCTTCTCGCCTCCTCCAGCATTCAGAACTCACATAGATGTAGTCACACATCCTTATTCTCCACGATTCTTCTTTGTGCGGATATTCGTTTCACGTCGATCAGCCTGTGAGAATTTAGGGTATTATAAGAAAATTTACAAAAATCAATTTACTGCTGCAGTTGGACCGTTACATAGTCATATCATATAAATTTATGTTTTATTTAAAAATTTAAATTCCTACGAACTCCCGTTTTTCTGCACGACCTGATCGACGTTCGCAGCAGTTTTAATTTAATCATATTTACCTTATTCAGTGTCTTTCCACTTATTTAATAATTATGTCATGATTGATATGTTTTCACTCACGGTCCATGTGACTTTATTTACTATATGTATAAAAAAAATAAAAAATCTATAATAACTATCTATATATATATAAAAAAAATTATAAAATATAAAAAACTTTTATAACAATAATATTTAGCAAACAAAACTGTAACGCTGTGAGAAGATTTTTAATTTTCTCCGCGTTACTCACGCGCTACTAATACATCAAAGGCCAATTTCGAGACGAAATCCTACCATGACCGCGAGAGGAGTGTCTCCACCTAGCGTTCTGAATCATAGTAGCTTAGAAAAAATACTGCGTAGATTTGAATTAATTTTTTAGGAAACAAAAAGCATCTTTTTTTGCGGCGGAAATCTGGCTCCAGTCATCATCAACAGCCCAACAAGCGTCACCGTCGGCCGCCAGCATTAGCTACAAGTTAAGTAAATGTTCGAAGATCACAGCTACTCTCTCCTTACTCTGTCTCTCTCAGTTCTAAGCATCTGCATGGTAAGGCAAAATACTCCATAGTGTAGAAGCTTATTTTTCTTTCCAAGGGCGTACGACAATTACGTGACAGACCACGGACGATTGCCAGGCAATGCACTATAGACATCTCTATATACAGTGTCTCTTAACTTCTCCCCCAGCGAGCATGGAAATTTCCAGTGCCTTATGCAATACGATTGTTAAAGCATCAGGCGATTTCGGGGAGAAGAAGACCAGAGGCGAGAACCAGAGATCCCAACCTGACGTGAGGGTTGCTCTCAAATCAGAGAGCCTGGCGACGACGAAAAGTCACCAATCAGAGGCAGCGACGGGGAAGGCGGGTCCAAGGCCGCGGCCTTCGAGCCGGCAGCGAGCTCAGACTCGGCAGACTATTCTCCGGCCTCCCGGGTGACCAACATCTTTCTGGCCACGGGACTTCATCCAACATCCGCCCCGCGAGTTCCTTCTGGACTTTGATTTTTTTCTTGTGTTCAGTCGTATAATTTTTTACTTTTTTATACGAATTATATTTTTTTTTGTAAATTTGATTCAGTTTTTTTGTATAACTTCTCGCCGAACCTCTTTGTGTGACTGCGCTATTCGCTTCAGCCTCCACGCCATCCACGAGAAGGACACTAAGCTAAGTCACGACGTTTTTGTGCCTAATATGGGCCAGTAATTCGACGCTGGGTTGTCTTTCCTGCCCCGGGCGTATAATAGATTTTTTTTTCATACAATTTTATTGATACAATTTTTTATACAATTAATTAAATTTAAATTAAGACTAATTTTAAGGAAAAATTAAATTAGAAAAATTATATACTTTAAATTTAGTACGGTTTAGAGATAAAAAGTAAGATTCAGAATTAAGGTGGATGTAGCGATAATTTCGTTGGCGAACTTCTGTAAAATTGTACCTTGGTACAAAATTTGAATTTTTTTAACTCACCGATAAACTTTGTTACTTTCAACGAGGTGCCTTGTGGGAGACTCAGTAAAACGTTATTGTATAAAATCTACAGCGTGTTCTCCCACTCGCATAGGTTCTGAGTGAAATAAAAGGCACTGTATTCATTTTTAATCTAGATATAGAGATCATACTATTTTATTTTTTTTGTGTTGCCTCACTCCTATGTGTGTCTGTTAGAACAAGCTTCGCCTATGTTTTCGCGTGTAAAGGTGAAATAAAAGTAAGGAAGCTGAAACCGTCGAGACCCCACGACTATCCGCGTGTAGAAACAACTCTTAGTTAGCCGTGTCTGAGTGTGAACACTAAAAGTAGTTAATATAAATTAGAACTCCCGTTCGGGGAAGAAGCAAATAATAAATTCAAAGAATATGACGAGGGGCACTGCTCGTTACCGTTTGTAAATTTCTAACTAAATCGGAATACAGTGCCTGGCGCTCAAATTTAAATAAAATTATGACCCTTTGGAGGTGTATGTTTGATTGCTTGACGGCGTATGCCGATTGGCAATTAATCATAAGTTTCTTAATAATTTGCCTAATATTCATATACCGTGGTTCCGGGCCGCATGCCCACGGCAGTCAGAGCCACGCGTTATAAAACATATTAGATCTTAAAGTAAATTTTATTTTTGATCGTTTATTTTTCACTGTACAGTTTTTATTTGTTTTATTATTGCTGCCGATCTAAAATATAAAAAAAATTATTTTAAGTAGTTCTTTCATGAAAATCGACAGAAAAAACGGAAATTTGTACAATAATTTATTTACGTGTTACAATATCAGAAGCATTATGCTACAAAAGAAGGGTACTTACAATAACAAAAAAAAATTTTTGTATGAAAATTTCAATATTGCCAAATTAGATATCGCATAAATTAGAGAATGATTTGACAAATGATCCGAATATTTTTTATTTTTTATCTGATTTTAATTTAGTATGTATCATTTTGTTCCTTGAAAGATTTCAGAGGGACTTGTCCCTATAAAAATTCAAGAACATAGAATAACCTGCAAAGTTACAGTCTAGTATTTATAGGTCGATACACATATTTTTGTAAGTTCGTGCGTGTACAAGTATAAACTATTGGCTGTAACGTTGCAGGTTAATCATTATTTTTGAATTTTTATATGGGCAAGTTCTCCTGAAATCTATCAAGGAACAAAATGGGACCTATCAAATTAAAATCCGATAAATAATAAAAAATATTCGGATCATTTGTCAAATAATTTTCTAATTTACGCGATAATTTTTGCAATATCGAAATTTTTATACAAAAATTGTTTTTTGTTACTTAAAGTACCCTTCTTTCATATTCTAACGTTTCTGTTATTGTAACAAGTAAACAAATTATTGTATACATTTTTGTTTTTTAAGTCATTTCTCATTAAAGAACTACATTAAACAATTAGCAACGGGGTGCACATAGTCCCTCGGAAATAAATTTATATTTTTCAAGAGAAAGAATTAAAATTTATTTCCGAACTCGTCCGCGAACTTTTCTTCTTTGGCTTCTCCTCCTCCTGCTGCCGCCGTCTATGAGTTATGAATTGTTCATATTTATCCACCGGCTCCCTGGTGATCGGTGGTGGAGTGATCGTTTCAAATTCCGGCGTAAGCGACCACTGAGCCGTTTTATGCGGCTCCCAGGTTCTGTTAAAACCCTTTATTTGCTTGATTAGATATTATTCCGCGTAGCGCTTATATGTATTATCATCATACAGACCATTCTCCATAATCGATCTCCTCCGCTTCGCCTCCTTTTCATTTGTACATACTATAGCCTTCGTCTTCAACAAATACGTTTTCTTATAATCAGAGGAGGTATGCTGTTCTCATCGGCCTATTCATACACGTCCGTCTACGTGGACGATGAACTCACTTTTTATTATCAGTCGTATGAATACAACCTCCTTTTCACCTTTCCTCAAATCGGTGACACGACCTCTCAGCGAACAACTCTTTCTCTTCTTTCTCTTGAAGGTCTCTTTTTTCAGAATGATTTTCTCACCTGCCCCGGTCTCTTATTCCCCTCCGAAAGTCGCCAGTACTGCAAAATCCACCCGCTCTTCAGTCTGGCATGCTACACCTGGTACTCTCTCCTTCTCCTCTCCTCTGAACTGCTCTGGATCGATTGCTCGCAGTACTGGATATCCCCTGTGGAATTCCCTTTTTACAATATCCTTGCCCACTAGGTCCTCCATCTCCTTCAGCAATTTCGAAAATTCATCCTCCTTCTCTTCCACCTCTAACTCTTCAATGATATTAAAGCCCTCAACAAATAAGTTGATGCAATCGTCGATGCGCTCAATTTCTTTAAAAATTACCTTGCTTTCTCGCGAGATACTAACAGACTGGCGGCCTGCTCTTCAAATTTTCTTTTCTTACTATAGCATTGTTCTCCTCCATTATAATTGGCCCTCTGTTTCCCAATCAAAAATAGGCCTACGAGCCAGGTCTATATAGTGCATTTTCTAGAGTTTTATTTTCTAGAGTAGATATTTTCTAGAGTTAGGGTCCTGCTTGGTTTTTTCGCTCAGCTGCGGTCCTCGCTGTTTTCAACTCAAATTTATGTTGTCGTTCTTTCTATCTCTCTATTTACATACATATTCGGCGCATATGGTCTTATTTGATTGCTCGCGATTTAAGCCTTTAAATCGAAACTTTATTTTTCTATAGTCCTGTCTTTAATTGCAAGTGCTCGCAAATTGTTTTTACGCTCATTTATTGCCTAGTTATTTATAATTATTTATTGTAATCTATGTAATTATTATTATACTTTTTTCTGTTTGTTTAATTTATTTACAAATAACGCTTACATATGTATAAGTAAAAACTATAATTATTTATAATTTTACATTATTGTTGCTAATAATTATAACGACTTTTTCCCTTTGTCGTATTTTAAACATATATACAAATACTTTAAGTTATTTTTAACTTCTTATTATTTATTATGTATTCTGTACATTCTCAACACGGCGCTTCTATTTAAAAAGGTAGCTTCCCCAATGTTTGGCTGTACATGATACTCTTCTACACTTGCAGTCTCTTTTTGCTCTGTGTAAGATACGTTATTAGCTTTCACGAGCATGATTTAAATTAAATTCGATTTTAATTTAATTTTTTCCCTGGCTCAGAATAAAACAATAAACAAGTCTTTCACAAAGCTTTTTGAAAAGCTTTTTCTTCTCTGCCCCTCCACTCCCATTTCACATTTTTCCTTACTAACTTCAGCAGCGGTGTGGTTGCATCCGAAAAATTATTTGCAATTTTTGCGTAAAAATTCACTAATCCAAGGCATCCTTTTAATTGTCGTACATTTCTTGGATCGGGATAATTTTGTATCAATTCCAATTAATTACTTCGAGATTTCATGCCTTCAATAGTTAAAATATAACCTAAGAATTCTACTTCTATGCTTACAAAATTTATCTTTTTAAAGTTTACTATAAAATTATGCTCCATTAAAACTTTACTAAACTTAAAAGATTTTCAATGTGCTCGAGGTGCTTGACTTCATCCTTCGATATGCACAATACATCAGCAACAAAATTTTTTATATTTTCCCCAGTGCCCCTTATAGCCTGGTGTAGTCCTTTTACTAGTGCTGCCGTACTAATACTTCTACCGAATAGGCAAACTTTAAATTCGTACCGTTTGCCTTCATGCATAAATGCAGTAAATTTTTTACTTTTCACTGAAAGAGGGATTTACCAAAAACTTCTTTATTTTTTGAGGAGATTCGTCGTCTGTAACCAATCTTTTGACTAATTCTCCAGCATCGATACACAAACGCGCAGATCCATCCTTCTTTATCACTACCACAAATGAACTATAAATGAGCAAATGTACTCACTATTAGATTTTCTAATAATTCTCCAATCAAGCATTTTTCATATCTCCGCCATCACCTTTTCTTGGTGATTTATAGAAAGCGGATAAGGTTTGACATAAAAAGGAGAGTCATCTTTTACTTTAAAATTGTACTCAAAAAAGTTTAAGCGCCCTGGCTTCTTAAAACAACACTTTTTTATACTTCTATATTAGGTTCTTGAGCCTATCAAAAGTTTATTTATTTTTACTCATGAAGTTTCGGAATTTCTTCTCAATTTTCTTTCAAGTTATATCATAAGGGTTGTTTTCACGCTGAAAATTTTCTTTCATCGAATTACTCCCTTTTTACGTAGTATAATTATTTGTGAATATATTTGGTAGCGGTTCGAGACGGTCTGTGTCATCTTTCAGTACACATTCCCCCTCCACCTCACTCCAATCATCAAAATTTTCAACATACTCATCTTCTATGGATTCTATATATCGATATTGAAGTTCATATAGGCTCAAAATTTCTTTATTATATGGAAGCGTTTCAATAATTTAATTTTTTTTCTTCTATATGAATTTTCTCTCTTTTTACATCAATTACAAATCCCAACTCCTTTTGAGCATCTATATCCAGAATACGGTCACTAGGCAATTTTGGAATCACAATAAGATTAATTTTATTTTCTTTTTTTCCCACTTCTGTGTCAGCGAAAATCTGGATTTTCAAACGTGTCGCTTGTGCACCAATTTACCCTTATAGAATTCTTCTGAGATACAGGTAATTGGGCTCCCTGTATTTACAAGAGTTGTTACTGCAATTTTTTCAATTAAAATTTCAACTTCTGGCCACTTTACATTTTGCTGCTGTCGTACTCTTCGTCTGATTCCAAAAATAATGTACCCGGAGGATCTTCAAAAATTGTATTTATTTGTGACCGTTTCGGAGTTGCATCATGACTCTCTGTTTTTTTAGAGATATCCAATATGCATGCTGCAACTACTTGGAGTTTTCCGGAGTTAGATCACATGCTCCTGCTGGATCAGTTTATATTTGTCTATCAAGTACATAAACGTCACTATATTTACCTTTGTTTGAATTATCATTATTTTATTTGCCTCGTACTTCGGCTTTACTCCTCCATTATTCTGAGGGTATTATTGATTTTTACGTGGCCTTTTATAGCTACCTTGGTTCCCTCCAAATGATTATTTATTTTATCATATGGCCTATACGAATTATTGTTATGATTATTATTATTTTGATTACCATCATAATTATAATTCTGGTCGTAGGCCTTTTATTTGAACCACTTATATTTTTCTGAGTTTTCTGAGTACGGCCATCTCTTTCTCTGTTCATTTCTTTATCTTTACAGACTAGCAGACTCAGGAAAGTCAAGATATCCTCTATTCTTTGAGATTTAACTGCAAAGCTTATGTCAAGATCATGATGGCCCGCTAATTTTCTTATTAGTTCTCCTTCAGTTTATTTTCCTACATTTAAAACTTGACTCATTAGATCCCTAGTGTATTCCAGACGCGAATTTTTCCCACTAGATACATATGTGCCAAATTCAATTTTACGCATAATATTATCTGTGACACCTACGAGGGTTGTTCAATAAGTCCTTAGAAATAGATAGAAAAAAAATACTTTTGGGTAAATTTTGTTTATTTTTCAACATAATCTCCTTTTAGCTCTATCCATTTTTCCAAGCGTTTTTCCAAATTTTTTAAGCCGTCTAAAAAGTAGGATTTTAGATGCTCCTCAAAATAGGCACTTGTTTGGGCGATGACCTCCTCGTTCGACGTAAACGTAAAGTTTGTAAATAAGAAAAAATCACTGGGGGCCAAATCTGGTTAATACGGTGAATGTTGTAATAATTCGAACTTTAACTTCATAATTTTGGCCATTGAAACTGCGCAGGTGTGCACCCATGGATTGTCTTGATGAAAGAGGATATTTTTCTTTTTCAAACGAGGACGTTTTTCCTTGATTTCTTCGCTCAACCGGTGTAATAACGACGCATAATGCTCTCCTGTTATCGTCTTTCCTTTTTCCAATTAATCGATGTAGATGATGCCGCGTGCATCCCAAAAGACCGTGGCCATCACCTTTGCCGGCCGATTTCACCGTCTTCGCCTTCTTCGGAGCCCGTTCACATTCAAAAATCCACTGTTTTGACTGTTCCTTTGTCTCCGAAGTGTACTAGTGTATCCATTTTTCATCCACAGTTATGTATCGACGCACAAACTCCTCAGGATTGTGACGGAAAAGCGCCAAAACAGCCTCAGAGTCGACCACACGATTGCGTTTATTCTCCACTGTGAGCAAACACGGCACCGATCTTGCCAAGATTTCTTTCACACCCAATTTATCGTGCAAAATTCAAGCGACTGTACCTCGCAATATGTCTGTGACCTCAACTATTTCGTGAACTTTCATTCGTCGATCACTTAAAATCATATCGTGGATTTTGTCAATCATTTCGGGGATAGACACTTCTACGGGGCGTCCCGAACGATGTTCATCTTTTGTGGATGTGCGGCCATGTTTAAACTCATTCACCCAATTGTAAACAGTTGCAAACACACTAGCAGATGTGCTATGAACTTCATCCAACTCAGTTTCGATTTCTTTCAGTGTTAAGCTTTTAAATATAGATGTTTAATCACCACTCGAAACTCACCTTTTTCCATTGTTATGAATAAACGAAAGTTGTTTACTTCAATCGACAATAGAAATGAAACTATGTGATGGATAGAGCTGAAACTTTAACAGCTGTCTAGTTAGTAGTGCTACTCACTAAGAAAATTTATTTTCGATACTACGAGCGCCATCTCTTGGATTTTCTAAGGACTTTTTGAACGACCCTCGTATATTCCAGAATCTGTCACGAAATTCTTTTTCATAGTCGTCAAAATTGTCCACATAATTCTCGACTATATCCCACCACTAAGAAGCTGATCCTTTCAACGAGTTTGATAAGGCGTATTTTAATTCAGCTAGGCTTATTTCCTCGGGGTTTAAATATCGCCTCATTTCTTTTAAGAATTCTATAGGCTTTTCGGATATTTCCCCCTTAAAAATTGGCGCGGGTATTTTTTCTGTCTTATTGATAAATGCGAGATTTAAATTTCTAGAGTTGATCTCTCGAGAACTCGACTTCGGTTTGCAGTAATATCCTCATTTCTTGTACCATCTAATCGGTCGGGAGTTGCAGAGCGAATCTCAGTTGAACTTCGGAGATATCTTCGAGGTTCCTCGACTCTTATGGATGATGCTATTTAACTTCTTTGGCTATTTTCCAGACAAATTAAGTTTCCGTTAACATCGGCAAGTTTCCCGAGCATATCCTTATCTTTTTCTTTCAGTTCTCGTATTCTTATGAGTAAGTCATCAACTTCACTCTCATCTCGTTCAGTTTGTCGCTCGGTATCGCGCAGTTTTTTCTCAAGTTCGGCGATTTTCCAATCCTTTTCTTCCATTTGATCTCGCAGGAGATTTATTTCAGTTTTGTAATACTTTTAGTAAAAAGTAAGAAAATATGAAGACAAAAAGTCGAAATCAACACATGTTTTTCTCTCCTGTATTCAAATGTTAATTTATTTAATTTATGTTATTTGGTTATTCTTTATACTTTTCTTCTTTATAAGCGCCTCTCTAATAGAGCCCTTTTTATTCTAAACTACAATATTCGCAAGAAACTGAACTAAATATATATATTTTGCTACAAACTTTTCACTGCCAGATAAAAAAAACCACCGATGCTACCTAAACGCTTTTCCCGCGCAATACCGAAGCTAGTCTGCCCCTACCGATGCCGTTTATTCTCTCATTCTCGCTCACATGTCTTGCCGTATACCATCAACCGACGCCACTTTTCGCGCGCTTTTCAACCGAGTCTATTTTCACTCTTGTTGCAACATTTTCACTCGATTCTGCTTCCTACATCCTATCTCTGTTTTCCGATAGGTTCCGTGCTAAAGCTATTTTCCTTTTAGCACAAACTTTTACTTTAACTTTCCTTTGCCTATAATATACTTTTAAAATTAATTCTCTTAGATCTTTAGATGGCTCATTTCTACCGTTATTTCGCCTATACGCTATCCTAAATTATCAATTTGAAAAATCATCCCCCGGCCACGGGAAGCTTGTCACTGGTGTTACTGGTGTCATTAAAAATTTCGTAAGCACAAACAAACTTTTCTTAAATCCACCTATTTATTCACTTTTCTCACTTAGAATATTTACTTTCTACCACAGGATTTTTTTTAAACCTCGGTTCTGTATCCGAGCGCCATTGTAAGAGTTCTTGATTTCTAATATTATATATTAGTTTAAATAAATAAATATTTATTATTTATTTAATTATTATTTTACCACCAAGATACCTAGTGAAAGAAAAGTAAGGGGATATTGGAAAGATTTATATAGATATATATAAGAAAATACTGATATAGTGTAAAGTCTTGTATTTATTTGATCACTATTTGCGCTCACTCGTACATTTTCTAATAGTAATAAGTAAACTAGAGAATGTATCAGCGAACCGCCCAAATCGTTTTATAAGAATGACAGGAGTGAGGTCCTTCTCGCTAGGTGACTGTGCACTGACTGACGATTTGCGAAATCGACGACCATCCCGTAAATTCGGCATCCGTAGGAATCGTGTCGCCGGCGTCGTTAAGCAATCAAGCTCCCACTCTACTCGCCCCCTCCAGCATTCACAACTGATATAGATGTAGGCACACATCCTTATTCTCCACGATTCTTCTTTGTGAGGATATTCGTTTCACGTAGATCAACCGATGCAAATTTTGAGTATTATAGGAAAATTTGCAAAAATCAATCTACTGCTACAGTTGGGCCGCTACACTACCTTATCTTGGTAGTGTGGTACTGGCGCACGAAATGAATAGTGAGAATCATTCACTGCTGCCTATACAGCATGTGGTACGGACGCGCGAAGCTGGAGCTGTAAAGCAGTTGCCTTATCTTCTGAGGGTCGCGGTATGGCCGCGTGAAGCTCCAGCTGCTGACCAGTTGATTGTGTACTATTTAAGTTGGTGCAGTTTTAGTATGTTTCAGAATATCTTTGTAACTGTTTAGTTATTTTAATTAGGTCTTAGTTTTGTAATTTTCAGTTATCACGTTAATTGTTTATATTGTATAGTTTCCCGTAAGTTGTTCTACTTTACTTTACAGCGACTCCAGATGTGGTCATGCGACGATGGAGCTGAATGGTAGTCTCCTTATTTTCGGCACGCGATATGAGCGAACGAAGCGCACGCTGAGGGATTGTCACTGCTGCTTATAGCTCTTGGTACGGTCGCGCGAAGCTCGAGCTGAAAATCAGTCATCTTACCTTATCTTGGCACGTGGTACGGGCGCACGAAGCGAATGCTGAGGGTCAGTCACTGCTACCTATATAGCACGCGGTACGGATGCGCGAAGCTGGAGCTGTATAGCAGCTGCATTATCTACTGCGGATCGCGATATGGTCGAGCGAAACTCTAGCTGCTGATCAGTTGATTGTGTTCTATTTCAATTCTTTTTCAATTATTTTAGTTAGGTCTTACTTTTGTAATTTTTTATTATCACTGTAATTGTTTAGTTTTTATAGTTTCCACTAAGTTGCCGTACTTTACTTTACAATGGTTTGAGGTACGGTCGTGCGAAGTGCTAACTGTGGATCACTTTTTTGTATTTTGTATTTTTTGTATTTTATGATTGTTGAGAACGTTTGAATATGTTGAGATTTGAGGACCAGGCGGCCCTTCTAAGTGTCCTTGAACATGTGTGACAAGCCATCAATGATCCTATGATCAACATGCTAATTTTATTCGATTTCTCGAAAGCGTTCGACATTATATCGCATGAAATATTACTTCGTAAGCTACTAGACTTTAATTGTTCCGATCGAGTTGTTAAATGGTTTCTTAATTATCTTCACGACCGAATCCAAGCGGTAATTGCGGAGGGCGGTAAAGTGTAGGACTGGTTGAGAACTTTCGTAGGTGTGTCGCAGGATAGAGTACTTGGTTCCCTCCTCTTCATAATCTTTATAAATGATCTACCCAATGTTCTCATCCCACGCACGAAGCATATGATTTACGTCAACGATACATAAATTTTTTGCTCCTTTCTTTCAGATAATTTCGTGAAAGGTCTTGCAGCCATCACCATGGATGCTGAAACGATGGTTTTTTTAGGGAGTCAACAATATATTGTACGAATAGACCTACATTTTTGCCCGAAATTAGATATATTATTATAGTTTATTATTATCAGTTAGATTATTATTATTATTATTATTATTATTATTATTATTATTATTATTATTATTATTATTATTATTATTATTATTATTATTATCATCATCATCATCATCATCATCATCATCATCATCATCATCATCATCATCATCATCATCATCATCATCATCATCATCATCATCATCATCATCATCATCATCATCATCATCATCATCATCATCATTATTATTATTATTATTATTATTATTATTATTATTATTATTATTATTATTATTATTAGACAGAGAGAGAGAGGGACAGAGAGAGAGACAGAGAGAGAGAGAGAGAGAGAGAGAGAGAGAGAAAGGTAGTGCGTTGCTCTCACATTCAACTTTCATGGGGACTTTTGAGGTCTTTCTGAGGTTTCTTTCTTAGTTTTTATATAGAAAATATGTTGTTAAATTTCATTTTATTAGAACAACAAAAGATTTTTGACTGGAGCGAATCTGTAAGGCTAGCTTGTAAAGGGAGGGTGGCGTGGAGTCAAAATCTTAAACATTCTCTTTTTTAATACAAATGAAGAAAAAATACTCAAAAAGTCGGATACCGCGAAGGCAAATTTAACATTGTTAATCGGCTACAGCCTTTAGTCGGATATACTTTTGTTGGTCGGTCATTTATTTCTAAATTACTTATTAGGGGAGAGTGGTACATAATAAGTAGATTTTCTGCAAAAATTTGCCAATATTCGAAATTTGCTGAAATAAATTCGGTGAACATGCAAACATATAGTTCGTAAATGTCAATATATAAAATGAAATAAATAAATATCGTATACTTGGATAATTTTAATGCTTACCCATTGTGTACAAAATGTTGATGTCACAGAATAGCTAGTGGTTCACAATGGATATGAAATATAGATGAAATAAATATGAATATGGATGTATTAATAGTAATGTTGGTACAATAAATATTTTTGTACGTAAATTATATAAATAATTGTATAACTACTGCTGTAAAACAACCATACACTCATAAAGAATTTTTATTTTTTTTCTATATCACAATGAAACGCTCGGACACAAAAAAATTTATTGATCTATGAAAAAATGCATTCTTGTCTCTTACTCTGTCAATTTAGTCTATATCTGACTGAAATTTTGCCACGTTATATTATTTATACAGAAGTTAATAATTCCGAATGATTTTATTACTTTAATGATTTTGTTAAAAAGTAAATTAATATTACATCTACACATCGTGTATTACTCTCCCCTACTCGCTGCACTATTTCCGTATCTCCGTTATATTACGGTATTTTGGATTATATTTACGTTATTATGGCTTATTTTTAAGTTATTTTCTCTTATTTTCACGTTATTGGGTGCTTGATTAACGCGAGTCCCCTTGGGAACAGCACATTTTTGTCTGGAAATGAGTACTCGGGGATTTTTGGGGTGGCTGAGTTAGGATCTACTACCGAAATTTCATTTTCTTCAAATCCAAGATGTTATTGCCATTAAACTTTGGACCTCTAAGGGAGAGGCAAGGGGACTCACGTTAATCAAGCACCCCAAAGGAAACAGATCATACTACGTTCACGTCGTTGTTTCTGGGTAACGCTAAAAGTGAGAATAAGGACTGAATGTAAAATTTCTCGCTCTATCGGTTTCCGGTATTATTACTGGAGTTTCCGATTAAAAAAACTAGTTGACCTTCAAATGACCTTCAAGGTCAAGTCCAAAGTCAAATTGAAGATCACAATTACATCCCTTGTTCAACACATCCATACTTGAAATTTCTCGCTCCTTCCGAATCCGGTATCAAAAAGGGTTTCCATTTGAAAATATGAGGTCGACCTCGAAACAACCTTGAAAATGAGGTTCAAGGTCAAATCCAAGGTCACCGTCGGGTACCCCGTAAAGATTTACCTAGGGTATGACCTTTGTTTGTTTTGTTTTACCACTGAACTCGCGAGATTTTTAAGAAGTCATTATTTGACCTCTAGGGGTTACCTCAACCCCATACCTCAATACATATCCGGATGTAAAATTTTTCGCTCTTTCCGATTCCGCTATAAAAAATAGGGGTTCCCGTTTGAAAAAATGAGGTTAACCTCAAAATAACCTTGAAAATGAGGTTCAAGGTCAAATCCAAGGTCACCGTTGGGTTCCTTGTTAAAAGTTACTTAAGGAATGACCTTGACCTCTTCCAGAAAAGCAGTACTTTATAAAATATTCAGCCGTCGCGGGACTTAATTGACACCCTGTATAATAAGATTGTGTTGTTAGGTTATTGGGTTATCCGGTTGTTAGGTTGTTGGATTATTGGGTTATTGAGTTGTTAGGTTGTTGGATTATTGGGTTATTGAGTTGTTGGGTTATTGTATTCTCTATTTTCTTTCGAACATCCTACATATGCTCTAATGTTATGAATAATCAATTAAGTAGGTTACAAAACTTTCTTTTTCTCTAGTAATAAATATACCTATTTTTAATAACGCAGAAAAACATCGAAAATAGCTAGGTACACCCAACAGTAAAAATAACTTTATGCTTATCTGAATGAAAACGGCCGCTTTTTTCCCTGAAAAGCGAGACACAAAATTACGTTTTTTTTACTAGAAATTAGTCCAAATTCCTTTATTTCATCAAGTTCTACCAATAACCCTGATTTTCGATTGTCTTCTAACAATATTTTCTTTTAACAGTCCATTAGTCCCGCTTTCCAAGTCGAAAAGTCGACTGTTGAGATGGGCATAAAGTACTATATGTAACTCAAGAAAAAAGTCAATTTTTCCCTCGGGCAGTACATAACATTGTTCCATAATGTACTATTAAGTATGGTGGAGAACTTTTTCGGTATTTAACTATGTGTTATTTGTGATAACAAAATACGTACATGTCTCCGAAACAACAACCTTTCAAATTCCAGTTGATATGTAGTGTTTACACTTTTAACGTATCCGGACAAAAGCTGTAATCGAACTTACGTTTCAGCAATGAAAGCTGCCGGTGTTTAATGGTAATTTGGATGGATCTGTGGAGAAGGAAATAATAACGCACCTTTTGTAATATTAAAGTCACTTGGTATATTCACTGTATCTTTAGTATGCCTATCTCCGCTAGTGTTTGCATCCGCAAGTGTAGTGTGCATACAGATCGAGCTGCGAAATAAAAAGCGTAAGACAGCGAGTCGAACCGTCAGTACAAACCGACGCTCTTCGTAAAGGCGCGGAAAATGCGGAAAAGGTGTGCGCGTCGATGATTGCGTGTATCGCGTTTAATAGCACGTTCATCTCTGCCTAGCTCGCAGTGGCAACGCTCTTACACTCCCATGTCTCCCCGCACCTTCGTCTTAGCTACTCTAGCCACCTCAAGTCCAGCGCGAGAAGACGGAAGGAATGTAAATAATTGCTCGATATTCAGACCATACTTTATACAGTATGATCTCTCAAAGATGAGCACATTGTTTCACGAACATGTAGTAAAATGCCTAATAAATTCTCCGCAATATTTCGTAATGTTTACCATTGGCTTCACCTGTTGCTACGCATCTCATCTAGATAGTCTCCCTTGAAATAATTGGAAAGAAGGACACGGAATAATAACTAGATTTTTAAATGCTTAGAGACAACTTCAGTGAAATCAGTCTGCCATTTGTACATAAACAGACAATTTCAGGATTAGATCACCTGAAGCTATCTCCTAGCCTTTAAATATCTAATTTGTATTACTTTCGGCTCTTCCCTATTAGTGGGTAATATTACTATTAATTAATATGTAATGTTCCTACCCATTGTATAACACTAAGTTGATGGTACACAATGGGTAAAATAAAAAAAAAACATTAAAATATATGCACAAATTAATTTTAAGAAGTTTATTCAGTTTGTATTCAGTGGACGTTTACTAACTATATGTTTGCATATTTGCCGCATTTATTTCATCAAATATCACATATTAGCAAGACTTCAGACATTCTACTCATTGTATACCACTCTCTCCTACTCCAAGGGGGACTAACTAAATGAGATGCCTGCCTATCACATACTTAGCATATATAATAATTTCTATTTTATTCATACGGTTACTATTTGTGATTTAATAGATAAATATGTCAAGAAACGACTTAACAGTATACTATTTTGGCAATATTTTCTTTATGTATTAAGTATATACTGTTACAATGGTATTTGCCGTAAGTTGAAGTATAGAGACATGTAACACGTTTTGTAACCTTTTTCATCATATTACACAATATTTTGTATGAAAATTGATTTTAAGGTGCATTATTTGTTATAATTGTATTAGGGTGGGCGTATCGTTTCTGTTTTTGGTTTTTCTGTTTTAAGAAGTTTAAGCTTTTTCTGGATTTTGGAGATGTATTTATTACACTAAAATATAACGTTTAATCATTCAACCAATTTATATGAATTCTAAAACACATGTATTTGATAAATTCATCGTTTGCTTTATGAGAAACACCAAGGAAATTTCACAAATAAAATAAGTAAAATCAAACTTGTTTTTCACCGTTTTTGGCCACCTAATCACTAGTTTTGATGATAGGGATGTATCAGTTTTAGCCAGTATCGAAATTGATGTTTACCATAAAAATGTTATTGTTTGCGTTTCTACATTAAATTTTATTCAATTCGGAGAAATTTTGATGAATGGAGTATATAGAACCTATTATAACGTATAACACGTTTTTCATGCCTCTAGTATTTTACTTAATTCAAGCTTTTTACTGACTAAAAACGTAGTTCTAAATCATATTATCTATTTCTTAGATTTATAAAACTTAAAATAATCACGTAAAAAGTAAATCTGATGTATTTTTACGACTGAGCTATTATGGCTAAAGCTGGTATATTAATGTTTTAATTGTACCACTTCTGGCCACCCTCTGTTTTCTACAAAATTGCAGTTTTCATTGTAATTTTTTAATTTATTTTTAATATTTTAACCTAATTAAGTGTACCTGTGTTGTTCTGTTTTACTGTAAATGATATTACTAAGTAATATAAACATTTTAGTAATATGCTCCTCTTGTCGATTTTCGTAAGAAAATGCAATTTTAGATACACCTCAAACTAAAAGTGTTTTTTCTGCCAAAATATACTGAGCTAAGTGTACCGTCACTACTATACAATGTTTTAAAGTACTTAAGAATCATGTAAATGCTGAAGTTGTATAGAATTCGACAGTTAAAACTTTCAAAATGATTAAAATTATGTTAGATGGCCAAAACAGGAGCACTGGCCACAAACGGTACATCCAGCGTACCTGTATTTGAATGAATGTAGTAGAAACAGGAACGCGAGTAGAATTTTGGACATTCACGTTATATGTGTTAAAGCAGCATTAAGCTATTGGCCTAGGAAGTCAGCTAGCGACTAGATTTATCTAATAGACGCCGACATATATACGGTTCTAAGCTCTAAAGACATAAATCTATTAAAATAAACATATTACATACTGTGGTAATTCTAGTATTTCTGTACAGAACCGGGCGCGGAGTGTCGCTCATATGGGCCACCAACTTTTTATATGAAAGTACATGACAAAGAAAGGCCCGAAAAAATGTTTTTACCCCCTGAGGTGCCTTATAGCTTTAGTTAAAATTTACTTGTCAAAAATGGCTAGAAAGGGCTGTTTTTCTCATATTTTTAAACTTTAAAGCATATAGTGTATAATTGTAGCCTCTAGAAAAGTAAATAAAAACTGTTAATTAGGTGTTTTATGTCATAACTGATCGTTTGCCAATATAAGAAATCAACACGGATTTATGTCTACTACGTCCAAATTTTTTACCATCCATACTAATAAATTTTGGTAATATTATTGTAATGGATTGCGTTAGTATTCATCATATTATGTATATGCTGCTTAACCATACGAATAAAGAGAATAAGACTCCCCGCGTCCGGGCCCTACAAAAAAATACAGGAATGACCCACTAATATATTCGCATTTATATAACAAATATATAAAATTTTCCGACAAACATACATCAAATACAATGTCTACGAGTAACATATAATGTTTTATATTTTAATGTGTAAGCAACACTGCTTTATATTAAAATATCGTATCGTTCTTTATACTATTATACCAATTAAGATTATTCTTTTTGTAATTAAGTATATCTATTCTTTAATTGACGTATTTTTATATTTTATTCAGTACATATCATAAAAAAATTGATTAATAATAAATTTGTTTAGGATGCAAAAGTTTTTTTAAAAGAAGTGTCAGAAGAAATTTAACGTACTCTTGCAGAGGTAATCGAAATTGCCCAATAGATCAGCATCATAGAAATCAGTGTCAATATTGTCGACTAAAAAAATGCCTAAGAATGGGTATGCGACGAGAAGGTATGTCATTCTTACAATATAATAAGAAATACATTAAAATAGAACATTTTTATTGTGTATTTTACAAGCTTTTATTTAGGTTTAATTGTCCATTTGTTAGTATGTTAGTTAGTTAGAGTCAATTCTTGTTTTTGTTGCATTTCAACAACTTGTGTCACATACGTTTATGCATGTGTGAGTGCCAGTGTTTGGAAGAGTGCGTGCGAGTGTGTATGTATGTGTGTTAGTGTATGAGTATACGTGTGTGTATGTTTGTGTGTATGCGCAAGTGCGTATAAGTAGGGGAGTAATATCGATTCTACACCACAACGTGGTTATGTGCATCCGTTCTGTGCAGAGGTTTTGGCGGGAAATTTAAAAATCGACAATTCAGAAACTTCCACGAAATTTAAATATACACCCTAACATCGTCATCCGCATCCTCCCCGTTGACTTTTGCACCGGGACCTTAATTCAATTATAATAAATTATTTATTTTTGACAAACACGTGTAAGGGGGAGAAATTTAATTACGTCCGCCGCTGCTTTAAGTATTTATTTATTTAATTAATTAATTATTTATTAATAAGACGTATACCGAGGAGCCTCTTAATTTATAAAAACCGAGTATATGATACTACTTCCAAAGCATGCACAAGTATATGGACGCGAATTTCTACATCACATAACCACCTGGATGGAACCGGTCTTCAATACGTACGATACTTACAGCGCGTGCCTTAGTATACGAGTGTTTGAAGAAAATACTTTGGACCCGAAAGTATGCTGAAGACTCATACAGAATATAGGTCGACGGACGCGTGAACCCATGCTTCACCAAGCCGGGCCGATGAGGCCGCATCGAAGAAAGGTGGATGTAGTCGGGGCGTCTGGGAGAGTAAAACATGAGTTAGGGACACTTAAACTTACATGGGTCTTCGAGGAGTCTAATGATAGCCTTTGACATATATAATACGTCCCTAAAACCATTAAATTGGGTCTGGAACGCAAGTTGTCTTTTTACGCAAATAGTGACCCAAGTACCGATTTATTTTTACTTTACTTAATATAACTCGCTAAATATAGATTTCATCGAGAAAAGTAACTCTAATAAATATGATTAAAAGTAAATTTTGCATAGAATTAGTAGGTTCCAAAAGACAGAAAAACTTTATTTTTATTCAAAATGGACGTTTAGGATAAAAAACTAAAAAAAGTATGCGTATTAAAAAATACATTAAGAAGTGTTCAAATTGTCAATAATGCAAGTTAAGATACCTCTATGGGTACTTAAAAGGATGAGCCGAGTCCGATTTCCAAATTTCAAAATAGCGGCCTATTGCAACGTTTTTTATGCAACATTTTGGATTCGCTATCACGTATGTCCCTCTGGGAATTTTTTAATGTAACTGATGACAAATTAAAGGCATTGACGTGTACTTTATCCACGCAAAAGTAATACATTTTAGTTTTAAAATCACCCTATTTTTAACGAACACGCGCAAATAGCCGATGCTAAGGAGCGTTATCTTCGAATTTTGCAATATCTAAGTATTGCAACTAAGTGCATAAAAATATGGTTAAAAAAATATGAATTTTAAAGAAAACGTTAATTTTGACCAATAGAAGCAGAGATAATTTTTTTCGCCTGATTGTCGATTGCAAACGACCTAACCGTCAAACAGAGAGATGTCGTGCAAAGTAGGCAAAAGAGCAGTAAACGGAGCATCCGACGCGTGGCCGGTCTTTTCCCCTCATGCGAGTATGGTGGAGGGCTACTTTTCGCAGTATGCGCGATATCTCTGCATAAAAAAAACGTATCGGAATAAACTATATTTTTAATTTGCGTATTTTTTCCCGCTTGTTAATATTCTCTTACCAGAATACTTGCATACTGCCTGGAAACAATGTAATTTCCTTTTTACCCCTAAATATCAGTTTATTGATAATAATTAAATCATTTTTTAAAATAGTGGTACATATAACAATACATTAATTTTCTTTAAATTTTTTGATCGGAAAAAAATTCACCTATTACAGTATATAGTCTACTACTACCACACCAAGTTTCAAGTAAAAATATTCGTTAGGTTGTTTGTAATCAAGAATCAGGCGAAAAAAGTTATCTCGATTCCTATTAGTCGAATCATAACGTTTTTTTCTAAATTCATATTTTTTTAACCATATTCCAATGCACTTAGTTGCGTTTCTTATATATTACATTATTCCAAGATAACGCTCCTTACTATCAGATATGTGCGCGTTTTCATTAAAAAAAAGAGGTAATTATAAAACTAATTTTTTTCTTTTGAATGCATAAAGTGCACATTAATACCTTTAATTTGCCACCAGTTACATTAAAGAATTCCCATAGAGACATACGTGACAGCGAATCCAAAATGTTGTATAAAATACGTTGCAATAGGCCGCTATTATGAAATTTGGAAATCGAACCCGGCGCATCTTTTTAAGTACCCATAGAAGGATCTTAACTTGCATTATTGACAAAATTGAATATTTCTTAATGTATTTTTTAATACCCATACTTTTTTGAGTTGTTTTATCCTAAACGTCTATTGTGAATAAAAATAAAGTTTTTCTGTCTTTCCGGGCCTACTAATCCTATGCAAAATTTACTTCGAAACATATTTATTACAGTTACTTTTTTCGATAAAATCCATATTTAGCGAGTTATGTTAAGAAGAGTAAAGAAAGAGCGGTAATTGGGTCACTAATTGCGTAAAAACATAACTTGCATACCAGACCTAATTTAGCGGCTTTACGGGTGTATTCTATACGTCAAAAGCTATCATTAGACTTCTCGGTGACCCATTTAAGTTTGAGTGACCGTAACGATTGCCCTGAGTCCCCGACTAATGGTGTTACAGCCGAATTAAGTTCGGTTATGCAAGTTCTACTCTCATGTAACAAATATATTTAATTCACGATAGGAACCTAATCTTGGTTCAGAAACTTTTACTGATCATTAATTACTATGATTTACTCGAATTTATTATACGTGAAATGTTATTAAATAAGATTGAGCGCTCTACAGTTAATAGGTATGTTAACTTGTAGATAGGAGGGCTCACAGGTGAGTGTTTATACTTTGCGATAGAATCGAGCGCATGCAATTGAGCGCTCGCTCTTAAGTTGTCGTACAACTCTGGTCACGTGGTGTTTTCGACGGAGCGCTAGTCTTTTCTGTTAATTGAGCGCATTGGTCCCGGCAGTGTTCGCACGTCAATTATTGTTTTGACTTAGAAAGCGAGAGAGAGAGAGATAGAGGGAAAGAGAGAGAGAGAGAGAGAGAGAGAGGAAGAGAAAGAGAGCGAGAGAGGGAGGGAAAAAGAGAGAGAGAGAAAGAGAGAGAGGGAGAGAGGGAGAAAGAGAGAGAGAGAGAGAGAGAGAGAGAGAGCGGTAATATTTATTTCGATTTTCATAAAAAAATTACAGCATTATGTACATATTAGCAGTTCATATTCGTTGTACTAGTACTTATAATAAAACTGTATTTGTAATCACAGTACAATATACAGATTAAAATGGAGTCAACAATAATAAAATTATATAAATTAAATAAATTAGGTAACATGTAAAATACATAATAAACTAGGACAGGTACAATACATCATAAACTAGGACAGATACATAACAAAAACGCAAGTGTCCTAATACTTGAATTAATTGGCCACCGTTCTGTTGTCTGAGATATCTATTTAGAGCTGTTTTTAATTTACATAAGGACGGCAGATATCTCACACTGCAGGAAAAAGAGTTCCAGAAACGCGTACGTTACGTTCTAATAAATAGAGGCCTGTGTCAGTGGTAGATCTCGGAACTGAGAGCTCTTTCACACTATTCCTACTGGAAGACCTCGATTTGTTTTTCTTGAAAAGAGCCGCAAGATACGGGGGTTGCTACATATTTATTGCTTTATACAATAACAATCCCGCAAAATACGCTTTTCTCTCCTTAACATCTAACCAATCGAGGTACTTCCTGTACGGAGTGATGTGCTTATCCCTACTACACTCCAACACCGCATGTATATCTCGCACACGAATTTTGAAGCTTCTGTAATTTAGTTTCAATCTCTTCCAACGAATCAAGGTAGACCACGGAACAGTAATCTAAATGAGGCACTATTAGTGCATATGCAAGCTGCTTGCGCAGGGCCTCGATGATGAATGAACGGAAACATCGTAAACTGTAGAGAGCTCTATTCATCTGTTTACTTAACGCATCAATGTGCGGTTTCCATGATAGCTTTGAGTCCATGACAACACTGAGGTTTGTGACAGTGTCAGCAATGGGCACACAGATGCCGTCCTGAAACTCAATGCCCGGCAAACCAAGCTCCTGCAACCGTTTATATTATGGTCAGAACCAAAGATAATGGCTTTGGTTTTATCGACATTGAGTCACAGGCCCGCGTTTGTGGCCCACTTAAACACTACCCACGCTACAGCTGACTGCACCTGATGCCCCTCTGAAGATTCCGCCAGGTCACTTGAGTATAGGTTTGCAGATCGTCAGTGTATAGCAAATGCTCAACACCACCACCAACCAGAGCCTCTTTTAAGTCATTAATATATAAACTAAACAGTAGAGGTACCAGGACTGTCAATCTGAGTCTCAATTATTAGTAGTAACCTTTTATCTCTAGTAACCGATTATATATGACTTTAGCCATAGTATAATATCCCCTGGAGAAACCCAAACGTAATAATTTTCGTAAAAGTTTGGAAGGTGAAATGATGTCGATGGCCTTGCTAAAGTCGAATAATAGCAGTATCATTAAGAGTTTTTGGTTGGAGGTCAGTCAATCTGAGTCTCAATTACTAGTAGTAACCTTTTATCTTCGACCGATTATATATGACTTTAGCCATAGTATAACACCCCCTGGAGAAACCAAAACGTAATAATTTTCGGAAAAGTTTGGAAGGTGAGATGATGTTGATGGCCTTGCTAAAGTCGAATAACAGCAGTATCGTTAACAGTTTTTGGTTGTCATTTATGACAGTCCGAATGTCCTCAGTTAGTTTTAGCAGTGCTGTTTGTGTACTGTAATGCTGTCGAAAACCTGTCTGCATTCGGTCAAGGAGTCTTTTTGTTTATAAAAATTCTGTAATCTGATCGTGGAATGTCTTCTCCAGCACCTTGGAGAGAAAGCTCAGTAGTGCTATAGGGCGAAAATCTGAGACTGAAGATGGCACAGAAGTCTTTTTAACTGGCACTAGGTAAGCTCCCCACCAGATAGCTGGGAAAACGAGCGAGGATAGAAAGTAGTTAAAAATTCGCATGATATAATTGCTAATAAGTGAAAGAGCCTTAACTATCACACTTTGGGGAATACCGTCCTCGCCCCTTGCTTGTGATGTGAAATGAGAAACAGCCAGAACTACATCTGAAAGTGTCACCTCTTTAAATACGAAACCGTCATCGCAGGCTAAATTGAGAATGCTGCCCAAATCAACATCACCCTCGCTCTGGGAGAACGATACTCCAGCAAAGTGGGAATTAAGCTCCCCCGTTGTAAAATCGTGAAGTTGCTCTCGTTCCTTGGCAAGAGCCTCAGACCCTTTAATTCCTTCCAAATGTCTTTTTTGTTGCCAAGAGGATCGAAAATCCTATTTTGTATGTAAGCTTCCCGTTCACTTTTCAAGCGTTGTTCTGCTTTGGCTGCGAGAGTCCGGTACCTCTGCCGGAAATTTTCATCCTTGGTCTCTGCATAACGTCTCCATACAGCGTCACATATTTTGAAGGGGTTATGGTAGTTCAGCATAATCCCATGGAGGATTTGCCTTGTTTTTTGGTTTAAATTGCTTAACTGGGGCTAATGTATCTATAGCCTTCAATAGGTTGACACTGAGACTTTCCAGCAGACCGTCCACGTCATTATTGTCAGTGCAATCAAAGGGCGTCCAGTCACAGCTTGCCAGGTGAAACAAAAGGACTTCCTGAGTAATTGGGAGTATTAGGGACTGCGCTGGCTCCAAAAGCCATTTCAACACTGATGATGTTATGGTTGCTGCAAAAGGGCGCCATCTGATTGAAGGTGTCAAGCACTACGCCATTGTTATCTGTCATTATGACATATATCCATGTGTGAGAGTTTTCAAGGTGATGAGTCGCACCATGATCAATTATTCTTAGATTACGGTCATCAGCAAGTCGCCTTACAAATTTAGCATCTTCTGATCACTTAAGAAGATTCGGATTCAGATCTCATATTATGATCTTGTGACTAAAATCGTGAGTGTTTAGCGCTAATTTGTCTATTAAATTTGAATTCTGTAAAACGGTACATGCGGTGGTCTGTTAATCAAAGCAACGAAGAATGGGGGATGGGTTCTTGATTTCACACTGTACATGATGTATTTTGAAATACCGGGCTTTTCTTCCTACGTAGTCTTTGCGACAAACAGAATGTTAGCTTTAAGGCGTAACACCACTCTAGCCGCCCAAAAAATGCCTAATTTGTACGATTTTTTACAAGAGTAGGACAGAAGGGATCAAATTTCTTTTTTGAGGGTTTACTTATACATATATTGAGGTACAAAAATATATTTTTTTTACATTTAAATACAAAATGGCGGCTATACAGCAAATCTCTTGAGAAGCCTTTTTCTGAAACCTCCAAACGGGAGAACACTTTTTTCGGAAAGTATGAGACCTGGAACAAAAAACCAGAGAAATTCTTAATATTTATAACGTTAGCTTTGGAAGTACGTAGGGTTTTTTTTTATTTCAATTTTTGTAGAAATGGCGCACTTCTGAAAAAAAGTCGATTTTTCTCGAAAAAAAAAAACCGATGTAAATTGTTTATAAAAAAATGTACATTCAATCAAAAAACGGCTACGTACTTCCTTAGAGAATCTATTTGTGAAGCGACAGTAAATATTTCAATCCAATCCATGCAATAGTTTACGAGTAATCTGTACTCCCAGTTTGAAAAAACCGGTTTCGAGAAAAACACGTTTTAAGTTCTACATGCACTTAAATCATCGATATTTTTGTTTACCTCTAATCTACGATGCCTGATCATACATTTGGCCATCCAAATTAATATTTGCCTCCTCCTCTTCCTTTCGTATCGATATTGAATCTAATCGGGCCTTTTTGGCTGCATCTGTGAGTGACCGCTCGGAAAACTTGATCCGCCGCTCATCAGTTTCAATGCAGAAATTGAAACGATTGGCATTCGTTTTCATGGGTTTCGAGCCATTCCTTAGACTCATCCGTGTCACTTTTCTTTTCCCAAAATTCGCATGCCTTACAATATTTAGATTTTACTAAAATGTCGACCACTTTGCCAGTACACCATCCAATAAGTGATACAAATCCGAAAAGGGACGTGAAGCCGCGTTTGCGCCACGAACCATCGCCAGATACAGTAATACCACTTTTGTTACCTTTTTCATCACTTTTTTTCTTCTCTTCCTTAGCTGCATTTTTCATACTCTGCTCATAAACCTCCTTTGAATTGATAGCAATCTTCTGCACAACTTTATCGTAAAATGATTGAAAAATTGGCCGCGAGAGCTCCATGAACGCGCAAAATTTTATTATTCCATTCAATCCTATTCCCAGTAGTCGCATAGCAAGAATCATTCTACGATTAATGTCGTACGCTTTTTCAATGAATGATGAAGAAGGGATAGAAATGTTATCACAGTTTTGGCATGAAATAACAATTTTGAACCCAAACCACGCTTTCCACACTCGGTGAATGTCACATCTGACTTGCACTTTTTACACACAACAGCTTGCGATATAGCGGTAAATACGGTTAAAAAATTCAGAATTCGATAAGCAAAGCCTTCATCTACTTCAAAGTCATCAGAATCGATGGTAGATAATTTTCGAGCCGATGTGCCAACCGCCTCGACGCTTGGTTTCTCCATTTCGTAACGGTTACTTGGCCGCCGCTTTGAAACTTTCGGTCTCTTCGAATTCCTCTTTTTCCCCTTCGTAGATTTCTTGCCATCATACACTGGTATTTCACTACTCATATTTTTTATAATTTTCACACTGTTCACTTAAAATCAACGAAATTTGTAATATATAAAGATATAAAAACGAAAAATCAGCAGAAATACAAATCGAAGCGTATGCACGGCGTCGCTTTGCAGCTGTACTAACTAACACATATACACACCGATACAAGCTAATTTCAGTATTAGCGCACCCTGCAGGATGCCTGAGGAACCTCAAGGACCTTTGGCTCTGTAAGTAACAAGGTCTACTATTATTCCGATAGATGAAATCAATACAAAAGCGATGAATCAGAACGCGCCGCACGCTCTCATTTAGCGCGCTCAGCGAGCGGTCCGAGGCGCTGCCGCAAAATCGATATTTGAACCTTTTAAAGATTATTTGACACTATAGGACCAACTGCATATTATTTTTATGCCCCTAAAGTATTGTTTAAGCCGAAAAAAGAATCGATTTTTTCAAAATCCTGGAGTGGTGTTACCCCTTAAAAGAATTATGCATATATAGGATTAGCCCACCCCCAAAATTGTTTCTATCTAATCTTACTATTGAGTAATCTTCAATCTAAATGCGAATGTCTTCAACCTCAGGTGAAAGATGCGTATCAGCTACCCCGAAGAGGTGCTAGGAGGGACCAGACGAAAGGTGTTGGCCGAGTATCTTACTGTGACCTTTGAGAGAGGTAACATTAATAAAACCTGCTCTCAGTCCCCCACATCAACCCTCTCTCTCCTCGCATTCACCTAGTCAGACCGCATCTGTATCAACATTGCATGTCTGTATATCCGGTATAGGTGGAGTGTTGTTTTTGTTTGACAAGGTATTAACACAAACTTGATTTACTATTGGAAGCGCAGGTCTCGTATCATATAATGAAAAAATTGCTTGCAGATCAGCTGCTGTTGTAAAAAGGTGAGAGATGCCGCCATCTCGCATCTTGATTAGGAAGCTACCTCCTCTGTGCCATACATACTTAAATCCTAGCTCTTTCCTTGTTATTTTAAACTTCTATAATTTACAAATTTAGTGCTGTCTAGCATTTCATTAATAAAGATTTTCCCATTTAAAAGCTGCTCCCTTGCTTCTTGATCAAGATACGAGTCATCGATATCCCTCGTATGATAGCTAATAATAGTACGCTTTGCACGCATAATATTATCCACTAAATCGGCTCGAGAGAGGGTAATAATCCACGGTGATATTCTCCGATCGCATTTGTCCGCTTCTGGTACTGAGGGTCTCAAATTATCCGACCGAAGCAATCAGGTGTCTATAATATCGTCTTGCTCTATGTAAGGCAGTACTTTAACTAATATAGCATGAGAAAAATCTGTTTTCTCAAGAAAAATTTATTTTCATCTCTATCAAAGATGCTTGATACTATTAGTTTATTATTATTACTAGCTTTAAGTACATTTTCTTTTGATAAAGGGACCCGCTTGCTCCGTGCGGGACGGTGCATATTTCTTTGTATTGGGTTGTGTCTATTAAACTGATAGTCCTGCGTTTGCACGCTCACAGTGTAAGGCACACAAGGTACCACAGGATCTAGAGTGTTCGATCCAAGTGAGCCATGCGAATTGTCTGAATTTATTTTATTGTCTAATTTATTTTGTAGTTCGAGCAATTTTTTTGTCAGTATCGCATTTTCTTTTTCTAATGAGGCTTGACTGATCCGAAACTCCTCCAGCAAGGAGGTCTGATATGTCAATTTTTTCTCCATAACTTTTAAGCTCTTTTTAAGATCATCAAAACTTATTATCACCCATTCTCAAACTTAGAAGTTATGGTTTTTACCTCAGTCATTACAGTTCCTACTCTGGTAGTGATAACTGAGATATTACTGGTACATTAATGAATTTTATTAAACTTATCTCTATTCTATGGATAGATCACCTTTGTTAATTGTACTGTTGTCCCTCCCCCCTCCCTCTGGCTGAGTAAAAAAGCGCTGAGCCTCTTCTCCATATTGGTGTTTGTACTGGAGAGACTGAGGTAGAAGAGCGGGGTGCCAGCTGAGGCGAAGAATTATTCACAATCATCGGCTATTGTTGTGGCTTCGCCGGTGTACGTGTGTGTATATGCTCGGCAGATTTGTTGACGGGCTTGTTCTTGTCGCCCGGCTTGCTTGTATTCTTCTCTTTCTCGTCAGCGTTGGTATGGATCTTGGTCATCTACTCGATGATGATATTGGCTTTGTTGCTGATGTTAATACAATTGACACATTTAAGAGCTGTGCTGCTATGTGTTTTCTGCATTGGCTTCATGCATGTAAAGTGGCGTGTGCACGTAGAGCACATAATAAGCGCATTAGTATGTCCATTGCAAGGTAGACCTAGCAGCGGATAGTGACCGTAGCAGATCACACATGTACCTTCTGCCCATGACTATATCCAGTATTATTAAAGGCTGGCTTCCATGTGCCTCGTGGATAAAAGCAATCAAGTGTCTGCTGAGATGGTAAAAACAACACTTAATGGTCTAACGAAAACTAACCTCAAGAAGATGATATTATGATGGCTAGAAAAACGATATACAAATAATCTGAGCACTGCAAAAAACCAAGATCAATATCTGCAGCCGTAGTTCAACTTGAGGCACAAATGACAAAGCACCACCAAGAACGCCCAATAGTGACAGCGCCCATCAATTAGCCACAAAGCAGGATCCATGGAGAACGAGTCACGCGTCACGCAGAACGAGATAGACCGCTTTATTTATCTCTATATGTATTCTTTACCTTCTTTACAGATATTTAGTTATTCTTATATTTAGATATTTAGTTTTTATATAATTATTTTTATATTTTCTTAGAATTGTTTTTATTAAAAATAACAAAAGAATTATATTTAATATAAGTATAAATATATATATCTACCTATATATATATATATAAATTCGCTAAACCTTACCACTCAGCATGTTTTTCCAAAGCATTATTTTACTCCTTTGTTCCCCCTCGCTCCCCCTTAGCTCCCCCTCTGTCTTCTCCTCAACCTAATCTATATAAAAAATAATTACATCTACCTATATATAGTTAGTCAGCTCCTCCACTACCCCTTAATCTAATCTATATTTAAAATAATTACATCATTTTCTCTTCCTATATTATACAGCTGTAAGTATATTTTTATGACTCAGCTCCTGCTGCCGAAATATTTGTCTTACGGCAGCCCAACGACCGTACGCATATAAACGTCGTTTTACAGATTAACCGAAAAAAAACATAATTTACTGGAGGTTAAAATATTTTCATTGTTTATCTATATTGTTTTATTATAAACAATACGCATACTCTAACCTCCTGTAAATTATTATAAAATTTTTGTTTTGATCGATCTCTAAAACGATGTTTATAGACCTCGATTATTAAAATTGGTTGAAAACAAAAATATTTTTATCTAACTCCATTTACACAAGCAATCAAAATTTATAATTGTTAATCTTGTGCCTTATTACTTACGCAGAATTATCACCGATTTTAATGTTCTTTAAATAATCTTTTGTTGAAAAAGCAATCATTTCTTCTGTTCTTAATTTTCCGTGGGTTTATTTTCATGATTTCTTCATTTTTGACATGAATTAAAGTTACTGAAAAAATTATTGTTTTTTAATTACAATATTATTTTTAAACGCGTTTACAAAGATAATTTATTTATTTATTTATTGAAAACCAGAAAGAGATACAGTTTATAT
The DNA here is from genome assembly GCA_949152435.1 of Gastracanthus pulcherrimus. NCBI lineage: Eukaryota > Metazoa > Arthropoda > Insecta > Hymenoptera > Pteromalidae > Gastracanthus > Gastracanthus pulcherrimus. The sequence goes on along the minus strand of OX424573.1, from coordinate 81,305,858 downwards.
ACAAACTGCAAAACCCTGCAGAGGTAAACTTAGTTACCTATACGCAGGTCTGGTATTAAGACATAAAAGAAAACAAAAAAAAATTATACAAAATATTAAATAAAAAAATATATATATACTTAATACTAACTTAATACTAAAAGTGACTTAAAAACTAAGCATATAAAATTTTCGTTTCTTAACAATTTTCGTATTTTTATATAAAGCGATAAATTATATACAAAACAGTAATTTTGTATCACAGCGCTTCTTAATTAGATCTTATCCAATCTTTTAGCAACTTTTTATGAGAATTTTTAGTTATATTTAAAGTTTTAAACTCATTTTGTAAATTGTTAAAAGTTGTAATTGCTTTTATAAAACTATTTTTGTCGCTAACCCTTTTGCTATTTTTAGGTATAGTTAAGTTTTTTCTCCTAGTTATACTAGTTGATGCAAGATATTGGCTTTTTAGGTCTGTATAATGATATTTTAACGCCTCAAAAGTAAATAGTTGTTCCAAGTTCATAGGATTATCTTCAAAAAAATTGTTCTTATTAATAACTTTCAAAATTTTATTCTGTAATTTTTGCAATAAATCTCTATTATTTCTATAAGCTCCACCCCAAGCTAATATTCCATAACTTATTATACTATGAAAAAATGCATAATATATCATTCTTAATATTTCTGTTGGCATTGATTTGGCAATTTTATAGAAAATATAGTCTAGATATTTCGTTTTTTGTATTATATATTGAACGTGTTTATCCCACTTCAGATTGTAGTCAAATACTATTCCCAAATATTTGCACTTTTCTACTCTAGTTATATTTCTATCCTTAATCTTAATATCTATTTGAGTTGGAACACTATCAATGTAGTTACCATAGGTCATAACAACAGTCTTCTCAACATTTAAAGATAATTTGTTTACTGCTAACCACTTATTAATTTTTATTAAATACTTATTCATAGTTGTTTGCGCTTCACTCCAAGTATTACCATTTGCTATTATTGCAGTGTCATCAGCATATGACAATATTGTCTCTAGCGGGATTACTTTCAGGATATCATTAATGTATAGTATAAAAAGTAGAGGTCCTAATATTGTGCCTTGTGGAACACCCGTATTTATTAACATGCTATCACTTTCATTAACATTTATTTTAACTACTTGATATCTATCATTAAGATAACTTGAAAGTAGATCCAACGCCTTTCCTCTTATTCCTAAACAATAAAGTTTATCTAATAATATTTTATGATCTACAGTATCAAAAGCTTTTGCTAAGTCTAGAAACGTTATAAGTATCGGTTTACTTTGATCCAAGTTATTGTATAATGTATTTGTTATGTAATTGAGAGCATTCTTTGTACCTATTTTTTTCATAAAACCAAATTGGTGTTCAGATATTATATTACTTTTTTTAATAAAATCATAAATTCTGTTATATAAAATTCTTTCAAGAATTTTAGCTACATTTGATATTAATGAAATAGGTCTATAATTTGATATATTATGCTTCTCTCCAGACTTGTATATAGGAACAATTTCCGCTTTTTTTAGTGCATCAGGCCATACAGCGTTTTCAATACAAGAATTAATTAAATGCGCTAAAGGTTCAGCAATATTGTTGCAAAGTATTTTTAAAGTTTTGGCATTTATTTTGTCAACTCCTCCATTTTTTAATTTCAAATTATTAATAATACTTGCAACCTCATGCGCACTAGTTGGTTTTAAGAAGATGGAGCTTGCATTCATATCTGGTAATTTTAAATCAGCATCTGAATATTTATCAATTTTCTCACTCAATTTTTTACCTATTTCACAAAAATACTTGTTCATATTATTAGCTATTAAACGTTTATCTGTTATTTTCTCACTATCAACTTTAATATAATTATTAGTATCATTAGATTTAATTTTTTTCCCTATTTTTGTGTTTATAATTTCCCACAGTTTTTTGGGATTATTTGTATTATTTTGGATCAGACTTTTATCGTATTTGACTTTTGCATCTGTAATTACCTTATCTAATATTTTGGCATATCTTTTGTACTGTACTTTAAGTTGATCATTCTCACGATCCATCTGCCATAAATTATACAAAAATTCTTTAGTATCACACGATTTTATTATAGCATCTGTAATCCAGTTCTTCCTTTGTTTCTTATTATCTTTCCTCAATTTTATTTTTGCTAATTCAATGCATTTTTTTATTTCGCTTAACAGTGTATCAGTAGCAATATTAGGATCATGTATTGACATAGTTCCATTCCAATTTATTGTCTTGGCAACGTTTCTTAATTTTGTATAGTCTATTATTTTAGTGGGTGCTTTACTTTTAGTCTTCATCTTGTTTATAGCAATAAAAATAGGGTAATGGTCTGTTAAAGAATGTTTTAATTTATATGTAACTGTACTTAGGCTATTAGTTTTAATGAAGATATTATCAATACAAGATCCTTTACAGTTTCCTATAGGTGGCCTTGTAATTCCCACGAAACCAGGAAAATATCCATTTTGTAAGAAGTTACAGAGGAATTCTTGACTAATATTATCAGATTCTAGTAAATCAATATTAAAATCACCTATAACTAAATGATTTTTAGTATTTCTCTTATTATTCAAGAACTTGTTTAAATCTAGAATGAATTCTGCTTTAGGTATGTGATGAGATCTGTATACAGCGGAAAATTCCATACTACTGTTATCATTTAATGTGATATGAGTATTTATTATATTAATCTTTCCATACTTAATAATTTTAGTTTTGTGTACAATATTCTTATCAACAAAAACCATGACACCATCATTCTGATTTAAGTTACTTTCATTATAATAACTATTATATCCCTCTAAATCGTGTATTTTATAATTTACTTGTACAAAAGTTTCAGTGCATATAACAATACATGGTCTACTAGTTAGACTTTGTAATAGAATTTTTAACTTATCAAAATTTGCAGACATACTTCTTATATTTACATGCATTATAATATCATTTTTATTGTTAATGATTTTATTTAGACAATTGATATTGTCACATATTTTTTCCTTTTGAATAGAGTCTTTTTGTATTTTATCAAGGAATTCAAAATCCATATTTAATTATTTAAAACTTAAGTCTTTGTATTTTTTCTTGTGCTATTTCTTGTTACTATTTGTTGTTTTTGCTGCTGTTGAACATTTTGTTGTTGTTCTTGTTGCTGTTCTTGCTGCTGTTGTTGCTGCCGTTGTTGGTTTTGTTGCTGTTCTCGCTGTTGTTCTTGCTGCTGTTGTTGCTGTTGTTGAGAAAATTTCTCACTTTGCATATTGTTTGCATTTTCTTTTTGTTGGTTAGTTATCTTCAGTTGATAATGCTTCGGTATTGTATACACTGTTGGTAATGTAGGTATCACAGGATAATCAGTGTTTCCAATTAATTTTTTAATCTTGTTTTTTATTATTTCGCATAAATTTATATCTGCTGCATTATGACACGTATTAAAAACTGTATTAAATTTATTATTGCTGTAACTGCAGTTTATACATACTAATACTTCATTATCACATTCAATAGTTTTGTGATTTTTTGCACACTTTAGGCATGTTATTTTATTATTGCACTTTGTACCATTGTGTCCTAACCTACCACAGTTGAAACATGGTTTTATATTTATCAGGTCAAAAACTCTACAGCTTTGACATCCAATAAAGATTCTATTCTTGTTATCTCTGATGTTTTTATAAATTTCAGCTGTCACTTCCACTAAAACACTACTGAGTTTTGTCGTCTTGTTTGTATACAAGTGTAACACCTGAGCTTTAGTATTAAAATTTGCGAAATTCCTTATGTTTATATCTTCTTCAATTTCATTCTCATCCATGTTCATATTGTTATCAATTCCAACTATTTTAATTTTTGGATTATTTAATTGTTCTATTTTCACTTCACACTCTCCATCTAGGCAGTTCTTTAATAAACTTTCAGCATTTTCAACACAGTCATTATTGATACATTTAATAACAATCTCATCTTTATTTTTGCTGTATATTTCTTTTGTTTGAATGCTTTTCTCATCTATTAAACATTTTACTATACTTTTTTTGACATCTGTTTGTCTTGCATTATTTAAGGTTTTAACTATAAGTTTTGGAACTCGTTTTTGTAGAGGTTTCACAGCACTTGTTATTTCAGCAAAAGATTTATTGCTTCTTTGGTAACTTTTTTGTTTTCCTATAATTTCTTTCAGTAGATCATTTTTTTCAAAAAGTTCTCTGTTAAGTTGTTTTAATAGTTCATTTTCTTTTTGCATGATTTCAAGATCAGCTGCACTATCTCTCACTGTTGAGTTCAGTAGGTCTTGTGCTTTACACTCTAATTCCTTCAGTATTTCCTTCCTTATTTCTTCTGATTGCCTCGATTTTATTTGTGCAATCATTGCCTTTGTTGATTCACTCAAAACCTCTTCATCAACTTTTGAGGTTATGTTTTTATGTTCTTGGCATATTATTAGCCTTTCACTAATAAAAATTAGACTTTTTTGTTTTGCACAACTTTGGTGGTACGCATTATCACATATAATACAAATAACTGTTGTTACTTCATTCTGTGAGTGACATTTCAGAAACTTTTTACTGGTCTTATCCGGAGGATCTTTCCCTCCCGCCGCCATGTTGGCCACATACATAAGAGTCAACAGGATTTTTTCTATAGATGGCGAGAGGGCGAGCTGGGGGCGAATATATATTAATTTAGTTAAAATTAAACTACTTTTTATATAGAAATACGATTTCCCTCGTTCAAAATTAATTATGAACTCAAAATAACATCTTCTAATTCCATTTTTTCTTTACTTAAAATTTTGATGTGATTCAAATCATTTACTTTAAAAATGCAAGTAATTCATGTATTATAAATATATATATATATATATATATATATATATATATATATATATATATATATATAAGTTAATTGTTTTAATTAATTACGCAACAACCTTATCGTTACATATATTTCATATATGACATACTTGGCGCATAACATTGAAACCGGCACCCTTGCTCAATATTCCTATTCCGTATATTGAAAATTGAACTATAAAAGTGCGGAAGGCTTATGGACATTCACTTGCTGGTAATAAAGTTATTGGTAGATCATCATTAAATGGTAATATTTATAAAAGAAATCGATTATTTGAGAATAGCATTAAAAGTAAGAAATATAAAAGTTATGAAAAAGTATTAAGAATTAAACTACGGCATTAACTGTGGCATATATTGTACCCTTAGGAAAATAACTCTCAAGTCGATTGATATTTGGAACACTAAACTAAATTTATATATTTGTACAAGTCTAATAACAAACCGAATTTCAGTTGTCAGTTCCAAATAACACTCAACTTGAGAGTTTTTTTCAAAAGAGTGCCACGATATACTAATAACATTGGAGCACAACTTTAGATAGCTATATCTTTTAAAACGTACAGCTTGCAATGTCCAGCTTTTTATGTATTACTTATATGTTTATTTTATATTTCATACTAATTTTTTTGAAAAACTTAAAAAGGCTCGGCTTGTAATAAATAAGAAATGTCAGATTTGTGAAAGCTTAAGATAGGGCTCCCATGTTAAGAATTGAAAATTTGAAGCTAAATTTCTCTATTTTTGATAAAGCAGGGGAGGGGGCAAAATTTCAACCACCTATAAAAAATATCTACATTAACATGTAATACAAGTTTCATAATATTTAAAAAATATTAATTTATCCGCTGAACGTCCTTAAGAATGCTTGAATTTACAATGTACGGAGTGTAACTATATATATATATATATATATATCATAAAAACTTTAATGTGCAAATGGTTCATGAATCTAACTAACAATGTTGTTTAATATTACACATTGTTCTTCAATATATTGGAAAAATAAAAAAAAATATAAAAGAAAGTAAAAGAAAGAAGAATTGTAAATTGATAGTGCAATATGTAATAGTATATTGTGTACCTAGGGCGCAAAGTGGGCTTTTTTAGTCAAAAAGCCCACTTTGCCCTTGGTGCACACCATAGGTTTTGTAACGCACGTATTGATTTTTGCGTTTTTCTGGCATACTAAGCGGGGCTAAATAAATATATATGTTTATATATATGTATATAATAGCAATTTTCCAAAAAAAATTAGCGAGCGCAAAAGTTACTTTTGCGCCCGCTTATTACTTTTACGCCCGCTTATTTACTTTTGCACCCGCTTATGCGTATTAGCGCCCGCCGGTCTGAAAAATGGTTCTTTAGGCCCGCTTAATAGGTTCAGAAAATCGCGAAAATCGTGCTTGTGTTACAAAAAACATATTTTGTGGTTTATCGCAAGCCTTTGATATTCCTAGAAAAAAGGTTAAAAGCAAATTCAAATTAATAAATAAAATTAAACGATTAAGTAACCTTTGAATATTGCAAGGCATTTTGCTTCGTCTTAACTGAGATTTTGAAACATTAGTTATTAGTTGATATTTAAATATACCCGCTAATTTTGAAATTATTTTAAATATTGGGTGCAAAAATGACTTTTTGCATTAATTTTATTTGTAAGGGAATTGTTAAAAGAAATTTTGCGTAGTATTAAGGGGGTACATACATCTTAAAAATAAAATAATAATTATTATTTTTAATGTCTAATAAAAAAATTTCCTGTGTAAATTTATACTCATTTAAACCATTTGTTCTTTTCTTACGCATATAATTTACCATTTCACCGGAGAAAAAGGCCCAAATATCGATTACAGGTTCAGAAGTTGAGCGTCTAACTTTTCATGACCAATTCAGTGATATAGTCCAGTGGTCGTAAAGCACAGCATCTCACTGTAAGTGGGTGTCCATTTTTCAAGTTTTTTTCACTTTGTTTTGGCACTGGCTACCTGAAGTACCAAAATATTGAAGAAATTTCGATTATAAGAGACTTTTCTAGTGCTATATTCAATTTTAATGCTGATAAATAATAAAAATATAATAGTGTTCTATGTTTAAATGAGTGATTATAGCAGTTGTTCGTTTTCAATCTTCGAGATAACGAAGTGAAAAAAAGTCAAAAAATTGATTTTCGCTCACAGAAAGATACTATACTTTACGACCACTGGCCTATATCAGTGAATTTTTCATTAAAAGATAGACGCTCAACTTCTGGTACTGAAATCGATATTTCGGCCGTTAAATCTGATGAAATAGTACATTTTATGCGTTAGAATAGGATAAATTTTTCATTGGTTTTAAATTTATCCTATTTGGTTGTAAATTTTGATTAAAATTTTATTTACAAGCGCTAAAATAATAAGTATTATTTCAGATTTAAGATGTATGTACCTCCTTAAGCGGTCAGTTACATTTAGAAAGTAGTATTATATATAAAAATAATACTTATAATAAATATGTTTTTCAAGTGACATTTCAATGAAAAAGTAAAACATCGTTAAATGTTTTATTATTATATGCCGTATTTATTTATTTAGAACACATTCAGGTCCGAATTTATAGTTGTAACTCAGGACTTAAGGGCTAAGAGCGTCTCAGCAGCTACTCAAGACAGCACGCTTTCTCTTGGTTTCATAGTTTATGCATGACTAATATATACAGAGCATAAACTATGCAAACATAGAAAGCGTGCTGTCTTGAGTAGCTGCTGAGACGCTCTCAGCTCTTAAGGTGATGCTAAAGCCACCTGTCACCGACAAATATGTGGACCACTTTTCTCATTTAAATTTCAATTTTTTGCAAATATCTTTATGAAACGTTATTGTCCTAATCAAAAACAACAACACACCATAGAGATATTTTCTCAAACTTGAAAATTGAATGAAATAAGTGGTTCCCCGTACGGTAACAGGGGCTTAGGATCACCTATAGTACTGAGTCACAACTATAAATTCGGCCTTGAAATGATTAAAATTTTAGTTCATCTTTTGAATGCATGTCATGTGACATCGTGAACACGAACGTCAAACACAAGAAAGCCAGCACCGCTTTGATGACTATAACCACTAATTGATTCGAACTATTCGCCTTGATAAAAGTAACAGTAGCGTCACATATAATGTTAAATTCTCATGAGGCCTACAATCTTAGAAGCACTATAATGATGGTGAAATGTATTTTTAAAAAAAGGGACTTATAACTTCTTTATCAATTTTCTCAGGATTTAGGTCAAATATTTATTATAAATACTTTATTTATTAGTACAAAAACATATTATACAAATCATCATTTTATTAAAATCAGAAGATTTTATACATAAGAAGATTTTATAGATCAGAAGATTTTATGTAGCGTAATAGAATCATGAATTTCTGTATTTACAATGCATTTTCCCATTATTCTAGAACTTCCAAAGACTTCCACTTTATAGAATTTTTACATTACGTTTGGCATCACTTCAGTTTTACCCTTGCCAAGGCGAACATAGGTTTCGTATTCCTACTGTGTAGCATCTACAGTTGTCACTGGAGCGCTAGCTTTATGATCTTCGATGTTCGTTTGATGATGTCATACGACATTGATTGAAATAGCGATATATTACTTTATGGGTTGTGTGGAAAAAATATAAAAAAGAATTATTCATTATTTTTATATAAAAAGTCTTTTTTGGTATATGCAATAAATCAACATTGATATCAAATAAATATGATTTTAACTATAGATAAGAAATTTGGGGATTGGCGAGCGGAGCAAGCACGGGGCGAAGCTCTCCTAGTATATATAAAAAATATATATGTATATATATATAAAAAAAAAAAAAATATATATATATATATATATATATTCTATATATACTAGAAGGGCTTCCCCCGTACTCGCTCCGTATATGGGGCGAATCACGTCAACTCTCCTATCGCGGCGCGCGAGTGCTTAATACTGTTGTTTTCAACTCGCGTTTGCGGTATGAAAAAAAATATATAAAAAATATCCAATAAACTATTTCGATGTATTTATTCCTCAGCTTTCCAATGATGTGGTCAGATTTTCCAAAATTTTCCATTTTCCTTAAAAAAAAACACAAAACGTGTTATATCTCGAAAAGTCTATTTTTAATATTTTTTTAATACTTTTAATCGAAAGCTGAGGTTTTTTACATAAGAAAAGTTCTTTTGCATAGATTGCCCGATTATATTTCAGTGAGTAATAGAACGCCGAAAAGTAGAAGTACCGCGCGCGACTTGGCGCGGCGCGGCCGCCGTCACCGCCACATCATGCTTACTTGTAAAACTAGTTCTTTTTTCAGTCGGTAGGTGGCTTAAACATAAAAAACTTTAATCTATAAATGAATTGTCACAAGAAATTCATATATACGACGATGTTTTTTTTTAAATTTAGATTTTTTTATGATTAAATCATATATCTATTGGTTACGTATTTCTCCGGTTTATTGTAGCAACTACAATGGGTTCAACCTGGAAAATGAAATGCATAAATCCTTTCTCTCGAGAGAATCACCCTACGTCTAAAGATCTGTTTGACTTTCCTTCAACTTTTAGAAGTATATTTCCGTTTGTACCCGAAGAAGCTAAAATATGTGGTACATGTCGTAGGCAAATTTACAAACGTAAAGCAGATTTACCTATTTCGGATACAAAAAAAGCTAATATACTATATCGAAGCAAGATAGAAATCAGCTACTCACTCTTGCTCCCGATTTTTGGTCTCGTAATGATTTAATCAGAGAGTTTGGTTGTACTGAATGGGAAGCTCGAGAAACAAAAGAGTTAGTAGCTGAAAAAGGAGTTTTCTCAGTTCCTGAAAAAAAACGCGGTAAAGTACTTTCGGAGGAAACTACAAATTTAGTTAAAAGTTTTTATGAAAAGGATGACATAAGTCGAATTATGCCAGGCTTGAAAGATTGCATATCCGTAAAGCAGGACAACGGCAAACGAGATCACGTTCAGAAAAGATTACTTCTTGGCAATTTGAACGAAATCTATTATTTATTTCAAAAAGAATACGAACACGTTAACACGTTAAAATTGGGTTAACAAAATTCATACAATTGATACCAGTACACTGTGTTTTAGCTGGAAGCAGTGGTACACACAATGTATGTGTATGTGTACATCATGAAAACGTTAAGCTCATGCTAGAAGCTGCTGAGCTAGAGTGCTTAACGAAAAATAGTAAACTATATCTTACAAATTATCATGACTGTATTCAGGCAATCGTTTGTAAAAATGCACGTGATGAGTGTTTCTTGGGTGACTGTCTAAATTGTCCTAATACGTCTGCATTACGAGAACATTTGCTTGAATGTTATGATAAAAATAATGTTTTTGAAATTCAATTTGAATCGTGGTTTCAAACAGATCGGTGTATGATAGCTTCAAAAAGTGAGAACGTTTATGACTTTCTCAACACGCTGGGCGACAAATTAATGAAATTGAAGACTCGCGATTTTTTTGCTAAGAAACAGTCACAGTATGTGAATAAGTTGAAAGAAAATCTCCAAGAAGGGGAGTTTATTGTATGTTTTGATTTTGCGGAAAACTATGCATTTGTAGTACAGAATTCTACGCAATCTTTCCATTGGAATAATAACCAGGCAACTATTTTTACAGTTGTAATTTATTACAAAGAAAATAGTGATCTTAAACGTGTAAGCATTGCTGTAATTTCTGATAATCTAAACCATGATACTGTTGCGGTTTATGAATATCAAAAAATTGTCATACTTTATCTGAAATCTAATTTCTTAATTAAAAAAATTTATTATTTAACGGATGGAGCAAGTCAACATTTTAAAAATAAGAATAATATGCAAAATCTTCTGTTTCATGAAAAAGATTTCGAAATCTCAGCGGAATGGCACTTTTATGCTACCGCGCACGGCAAAGGTGCATGTGATGGTATCGGTGTGAACTTAAAAAGAGGTGCAAAACGTGCTAGTCTACAAGTTTCATCCAAAAATAGAATTTTAACAGCAAAAAGTCTTTACGAATGGGCTAAAAATTATTGCAAAGAAACCAAAGTATTTTATAGCAATAAAGATGATTATGAAAAAACTGTTTTAGAACTCAAACCAAGATTAGATAATGCTAAATCTATACCAGGGACTTTACAGTATCATGCTTTTATTCCATTGAATCAAAACACATTCAAACTACAGAAAACGTCTGTATGTTCTAAATATCAAATCTTTCCAAAGAAAGACACTAAGAAAAAAGAAAATAATGTATCCAAACCCGCAACCAATACAAAGAAAGCCACGAAGCTAAAGACTTTAAAAGCCTCTTTGAAAGCCAAAGTAACAAAAAAACGATTAATAAAAACAAAAAAATAACTAAATTTAACTAACAGGTATAAAAGAAATTATAAGATAGCCAAATATGAAAAGGAGGACCGAATCCAGCGGCCACCGTTAGCGCGAAGTCACGCGCCTTGCCGCTGCGCGCGGTACTTCAACTTTTCGGCGTTCTATTACTCACTGAAATATAATCGGGCACTCTGGGCAAAAGACCCTTTTTTATGTAAAAAAACCTCAGCTTTCGATTAAAAGTATTAAAAAAAATATTAAAAATAGACTTTTCGGGATATAACACGTTTTGTGTTTTTTTTAAGGAAAATGGAAAATTTTGGAAAATCTGTCCACACTATTGGAAAGCTGAGGAAAAAATACATCGGAATAGTTTATTGGATATTTTTTATATATTTTTTTTCATACCGCAAACGCGAGTTGAAAACAACAGTATTAAGCGCTCGCGCGCCGCGCTAGGAGAGTTGACGTGATTCCCCCCATATATGGGTCATTCTAATAAGTCTGGAACAAACCTTCCGCAATTATGTCAGGGATTTGGCCGGTGACTTTTTATATGCAAGAACTCATCAAAATAAGCTCTCAAAAAATTTGTTAGCACCTATGTGCTAACTGTTCTATTAAGAAATGAAATATGTATACCTACGCATACATTGATTTATACACACATAAAGATAGACATACATACACATTAGGGTGGTCCGAAATTTTTAAAGTTTCGATTTTCCTTCTTATAACCCTTTCAAAAGTTGCCAATGTGAAAAGAATAAGTCTCCTGCAAGGCAGGTACTGAACGTTGAGATTTAAAGGTTCCTACCGTGATTTCAAAGTTTTTGAAATGCATTTATGCACTTTATTAATAAATTTGTTAAAATAGTGACTTAATTTTAGAAATCAAGGAAAACAAAAAATAGTAACTTACCATATCACTAAAATGGAAAGTCAATCACATCCGCTTCATCAAAGAAAAAGTTTTTTCAAACAGCCATATGCGATAAAGTATAACAAAAATCTGGCTATATTTGAACATTTTTGAAGACTCTAATTTTAGATAATATTTTAAAGCCCAAATTTTTTTGAATCTTTGTTTCGAATAGAAACTACATACAAATTGGCAAACGTAAATAATTCTAAATATAGAAACTGATCCGGTCTCAATATTGTGCAATTTTTCTAGCATATTAAATGATTTATGTCATAGTTTGATGTAATTTACTTCCGGTAGTTCACGATATGGAGATTTGTACATAATTATAGTTAAAAGCTTATAACAAAACCTTTAATTTGAGTGTCCACAGTATTTTTAAAGTTATTTGGATTAAAAGTTATGCCCGCTTTAATATTTTGAAAATTCTCAGGTTGAAAATTGGGGATCGCGTTCTAGGACCGTATTTTGCATTGTCCCAATTTACTGTCTACAATTTTTCATAATATTAAATGGGACATAACTTTTGATCCAAACAACTTCAGAAATACTGCGACGGCTTAAATTAAAGGTTTTGTTATCAGCTTTTAAATATAATTATATACAAGTCTCCATGACGTAAACTACGGGAAGTAAATTACATCAAACTATGACATAAACCATTTAAGATGCTAGAAAAATTGTACAATATTATTAACAAAGATTCAACAAAAATTGGGCTTTGAAATATCATCAAAAATTAGAGTATTGCAAAATGTTCAAATATAGCCCATTTTTTTTTAAATTTGACGCATATGGCGCTTTACTTAGAAAAAAAATTTTTTTTTGATGAAGCTGATGTGGCTGACTTTCTATTTTATAGCACTGTGTGACCTAAACCCGCACTTAGGTCACGCTTATCCGTGACCTAAGTGGCGCTTTATTACACAGTGTAATAATGAATTCACATTGGCCACAGATCCCTACTATCCTATAATAAAAACTAAAAACACTCAAAATAAACGTTTTCGTTCATAATAATAGAAAGAAGAAGTAGTAAACCTGGTAAATACGCATGTCAAGAATCAGAGAATAATTATAAATCCTTAAAATAATGCTACAAATTTAGAGGTTAGTTCAACTGATTGTATATGACAATTTGGCGCGTATTTTGAATATTCAATCTGAAATTCAATTTAAAATTCAGTATTAATTTTTTTTCATGATTAATATTAGAAATTAATTAAAATGTAATTTAAAAAATTTCATGATAGGGTAAATAAATATATTCTAATTAACTGGTAATAATAAACATTTATTATCTTTTCAAAAAACAAAATATCTTATTTATATAAGGTTCTATTCAAACAATGTATAAAAGTTGACATTGATTATTAATTAACTAATGAATTTTGGTTAAATAATAATTTGTTTATACGATTTCTAAATTCTTTAATTTATTTTTTATGTTTTTTGGATTATATTTTTATTTTTTTTTATGCGGGGGGGCTTCGCCCCCCCGAAACCCCCCCTCCTTCCCCGCTCGGCCCACCCCCGCACCATACACCCTCCCCGATGTCGGTGGCGGGTTTATGTCACGCGTGCTACAAAATAGTATACGATACTCGTGACCTAAGTGTCCATAATTGCACGGCGCGACGGTATCGCCCTCGCTACGCTCGGGCGCTAACTACGCGCCGTGCAATTATGGGCCACTTAGGTCACATGTATCGTAATATACTATCAGTGATATGGTAAGTTACTAATTTTTTTTGCCTTGATTTATAAAGTTCTAATTACTTTGTTGTCGATCGATAAACGGCCAATGCTTGTCCGCTTAATATGCACGAAAAGAGCGCGAAAATCGTGCATGTGTTATAAAAAAAATATTAGACCCCTTGTAAGTTCAATGGGTCCCCCATATAGAGGGAACTAAACACAAACTTAAACTTTTGCATTTTTTAGGTTGTTTGGTCAGTTGCCATTTTACGAAATCGGAACGAATTCAGGTCTTCCGCATTTCAAATTCTTCGTCTTTCAAAAACCTTTAACTCCTTTCTTGAAACATTCATATTGGTTTTTTATAGCTAACGATACAGCCTCTTGAAAATCGGTACTTTTTAAAAATAGTTAAGTTGGTACCCATGTAACTTTTTTCTCTCTGCCCCAAAATGGGAGGCAGTAAAATGCCGGTCATTTAGGGACGCAGGTCGTTGACATCTTGCGCCCCCCCATTTTGTCACCTACATTTTATCACAATTTTGAATCTATCGTAACTTTTCATCCAAATATCCTTAATGATGCTCCGACCACTCAAATTAAAGATTTCAATGTCAGCTTTCTTTATATCGTACGTATAATTGTACGTCATGAATAATACGTTAAGTAAATTATTTCAGACTTTAATAGTTGGATGTTTAATTTAGGTGAAAAAAGCATACTTGCAAAAATCCATAGTTATGTTATAATAAGTTCAATAATCAACACTAAACCAAAAGTATTCTTTTCTAGGATGTTAGAAAGTTAGAACTCAAGAGGGGCATAGAGAAAAAATTACAGGGGTACCAACTTAACGATTTTCAGAAAAGTACCTATATTCAGGTGACTGTATCTTTAGCTATAACAAACCAATTTGAACGTTTGAAATAAGGAATTAAACGTCTTTTAAAGACAAAGAATTTAAAATGCGAATAAACCTGTAACATCTGGAAATAACTAGTATATGTTTTATATGTGAGAGAGTGAGGGAGAGTATGCGACGAGGTGCCATTACCTGTCATATACCCCTCCCCCAGACGTTGCTAGCCGGAGGTGTGTCAGATCAACATCTACAATACTCTCTCTCAATAAGTAAAAAAAATGAATATGATAAAATCAAAATCCACAGAATTTAATAATGTAAAAAAAATAGAGTAATAATTGTTTTATAGTAAAAGAAAGGTAGTTTAAAAAAAGGTAACAAAAAGGGTATCTTTTCCTCTCTTTATTAGGCGTCGGAAGAATTTCCAGGGCGGCTTCGCATATCCTTCCCGCTTTTCGATATTCGTTATGTTCGCCGTTGCGCTTCTACGTCCCTATATCCGAGGTACAAAATCATTGTGATTACGCCGATTACGGAATTCGAGGCCTCGGGCCACCCCTACCAGACCGCATTTGCGATATCGTATTTCAGTAAGTGGTCTGGTGCATTCTCTCGCTTCTCTGGTGTTTCGCGATGTGTCATCGCGAGTTATCAGTTGGTTTGCTGGTTAGGGAGCTCTTCGCGCGGTAACGGCCTGGTTGACGGCGCTCTGGTCTTCACCGTTCTAGACTGCGTGCATCGAGGGGATACGTCACATCGAGGCGCAGGGGGCTTTGTGGAGTCCTTTGATCTCCCTCGACCTCTTTTAGGTATGCTTTTCGCGCTTTCCGCAAACGCAGCGTCGCGATCAACGCTTACTTCCCGTACTCTAGTGGGTCACTTACCTACATCGTTGCTGACGACCCTATCGTTCCGCTTGACTACTACACTTTTTTGACGCAGCCTACAACGATTTTTTCCTACTACTAAAGGCGTATCGTTCGATCGCGACTCGTCTGGTCGAAGCTCGAGGTTACCTGGTCTCTCGCTGTCCGTCGAAGTATCTTCTACAGCCTCGTCCTCGAAGACGGAAGGCATCGTGTCGTCGTTGAAGTATGGTCTTAAATCTCTCACGAAGATTTGTTCCACCTTGTTTCCATTTTTGTCAGTCCGTTGGCAGGTGTTGTAACCTTGCTTCTCTAAAATGAGGCATGGCCCAGTGTATCTAGGGGCCTATTTAGCAGTCATTTCTTGGGGCGCACATGCAACAATGCAATTACGTCGCAATATTTTCTCGCCTAAAGCATACTGCATATTTCGCCGCTTGCTATTATAGTATTTAGCTGGGCCTTCTTGCGCTTTTGTTGAATTTGTTGCTGCTAAATCTCGCACCTCACGCAGTTTATTCATACGTTCACTCCAATTCTCTATTGCGGCTGTCTTTGGTTCATGCACTACGGAGAGTTCTTCTTACCGCCGCAACGTACTTGGAGGCATAGGATTGCGTCCGAAATTTAGGAAAGCTGGTAACAATTCCATAGATTCCTGCACGGCCGTATTATAGGGAAGCACTAGCTCGGGAATGTGCAAATCCCAAGTACTATGGTTTGTCTCTAAATACGATCATGGTCTTGAAAGTGCGGTTTACTAGCTCTATAGGGTTTGTTTAAGCATGATACGGTGGTACAGTCGTATGGGCAACTCCATGTTCTTCTAGGAATCGGTACACTATCTTGTTCTTAAATACAGTTCCATTATCAGAGTGGAACGTCTCCGGCACTCAGAAGCGTAGGAAAATCATCTCTCTGGGTTCCCTTTTAATCTTTTTCGCATTTGCCTTACGAATTGAAATACGCTCCACCCAGCGCGTAAAAAGGTCCATGAATACTAACAGGTATTCATGACTGCCCGGTATACGAGAGTTGGAGCCCATAATATCTCCAGCTCCTACTTTCCACGGCTTCGTTACCATACGCCGGCCCATAAGTCCAGCGGGTGCTAATTGAACAGCTTGACATTTGATCTCGTAAGATAGGTAAGCGGGTCTGCAATCGTGGTGAAATCATCCAAATATTTCCAGTCCACGACGACATTCCTAGAAACCGTCGAACCTGTTTGAAATTTTTCGGAGCTTGAAACTCCAATACTGGGGCGATCTTTTCTCGACCCGGACGGAATCCATCGCGGTTTACGAGGACCCTTAAAAATCTAACTTCACTGCGACAGAACTCACTTTTATCAAAATTGATGACAAGACCGGCATCAATAATTCTGCGGGGAACATACTTAAGCCATATTCAGCGCTCTTCGAAAGTTTCTGTTGTTATTATGATATCGTCCATATATGAGTAGGCGTGTGGCTTAAGCTCAGGGCTGATAATTTTGTCGCTCAATCCCTGGAACGTTGCGGGCTCGCCAGATACAGAGAACATAATTCGAAAAGTTTAAGTCCTGACACTATAAATGCGGTCAAGTGTCGTGATTCTTCACCTGACGGCACTTGGTGATATGCGCTGCGCAGGTCAATAATGGAGATATAGCGTGCTTTCTGTAATTTTGGCGGAATAGAATCCATGTAAGGAAGCGGATACGCAAGCACTCTAGTCACTCCGTTCAACTCCCTATAGTCGACGCAAACGCGATAAGAGCCATCATATTTCCGTACTATTACCACTGGGCTCGACCATTCACTATTGGATCTTCAAATGAACCTTGTGTCCAGCATTTTACGCACCTGTTCATGCATCTTATCCTTAAGTTGCTTTGATACTGGATAGTATCGTTGCTTTATAGGCCGCCCAGATCCCACATCTATCATATGTTTCATTAGATTGGTGCGACCTAAAGGCACTTTGCCCTTTGGCAATATTTGATCCACCCTTTCTTTCAATTGCAAGCGTTACACATCTGTAATGTCGGTAATTTCAACGAAGTAGACAGAGATTCGCTCATCGACCCATACTAAGGCTACCTAGAGAAGGAGAAGTTCCTCAATCCCTTCTATCTTTAATTTATTTTCGCGATGTAGGATATACGCGTTAAAAGCTCGCTTAAAGACTACCCCGAAAAGACATCCTTCTGGTAACTTGAGTAAGATAACGACCTCTAAATGGCGTCGTACATTTCCTATATCGAATAGTAAATCGACATATCCGATAACGGGCGAAATATGACCGTTAGCCATTCGTACGGGTCCTTTACTTGGTGCAATCTTCTTATTACACGCCGCAGCAATCTGCAAGCCAAGTGGTCCCACACATGTACGTGCAGCATCTCCATCATGCTGTGAACGCACTCGGAATCTACCGATGTAAGGAGCTGATTCTTCAGAAGCGTCTTTCGCATCGTAAACTACTATAGGTTCTCCCTCCATCGTGATCGGTGAAAGAACAGGCTCAACTTGCGCTTGTGCTTCGTTGGTCTCATTAGAGTGAGCCGGTGAGGTCCTTAAGTTGGCTGCAGGGGTGGTAGGGACCTGCTCTATCCCCCGCCCCCCCCCCGCTCTTTTCCCGCACACTCAGGACACGTTCTTATAGTGTAACTTGGCCAGCTACATCTCCAGTAGACAAGATCGGTACGAGGCTTAGGTATCTGTGATTTATTTTTATCGGTGACCGGCTGGCGTGTGGAAATTCGTCGGTTTGGACTGCCGCCACTCTCATAATACGACCGTTTAAATCTTTCAGGATCCGATTTTTGTGTCGCTGCTTTCTCAGCAGTTGACGATGGAGTTTTCACTGGGCCAGTCAGAGTCAGCTGCTTTAGTTTTTCCTCGAGCAACTTTTCGATCATAGCTGAAATGTCTTGAGCTGAACTCTGCGATATCGCTGCCAGACTTGGAGCGTTGCGTTTCGCACTCAATTTTTCCTCCACCAGATTGTCAACTTTCTGAGAAATGTCTGTAGGCGAACCTTCAGTAATAGTTGCGTGTCTCATTTTGTAATAATTTGTCGGTGCGCGTGGCCCTTTATACGTCAATTCAGGTAGCAAACACTTATCATCTGGAGGTGGTTCTTTCCATTTACGCCATACTTCCACGACAGCGTCTGCCTGCCGCGCCAACCGAATCAAGATATCTAGATCCGTGGTTTCCTCTTTACTCACGTTCGCTTGCAACTCTGGCGACATACTTTGATAAATGAGTTGCAATTTTCTTTCATCATCCCAAGGCACTTCGAATATATTAATGTACGAGAGCAGAGAAAATATATAATCTGTGACTGGTTTAGCAAATCTTTGGGTGCGCGCAGTCGCTTCCACCACTAACCGCTGTTGATAACGGCATATCAACGCCATAAAAGCGCCGTGCTGCTTCGCAAAAGTCTTGCCAGGTGTGCCAATTCTTCCTGGATTATCGGCACCATTGGAGTATTGCTCCCTTCAGCAACTCCGTCATGGCATTTAAGAGGTCCTCATCCTCTATGCGGGCCAGTGTGTGGCACTCATTGACGCGTAGTAGAAATTCTTCTATACTGCGACCGTCTTTCTGACCGGAAAACTTAATATTCCAGGATCGAACCGTTTTTCCAATATCATTCATTCGATGATTGAAAAATGTACTGTTCTGTGATGGTCGCGTTGTCTCGGAATACATAGGCACTCCCCTCGCTATAGAGTCTTGCCGGGCTAGGAGAGTCTGATCCCTTTGATGAGCCGTCACTGGTACTTTCTCTCTTGATTGTTGTAGTATTGAGATAAAACTTTGTGTATTCGCATTAAGGCGCGATCTACCCCCTCTTGCAACAACCTCTTCAGGTGCCCTTGGGTTATCATTTAGCTAGTCGTCATGGTCATGTCGTAGGTCGAATGTATCTTGAAAAGTTACACCCCTGTTGTGTTTACCATTTCGAGTGCTACAGCTCTTAGAACGGGGTATGACGTTCCATTCGATAACGTCATCATTACCATATTTGAATTTTCTCGCGCATTCGCAGATTGCCTTGTACCCGTAGAAAATACTATAGTCTGATCACTAGTTTTACTCGTTCCCCCTGAGCCAGTTGAAGTAGTAGTTGTAGTGGTACTTCGAGTACTCGTTACTGCTAGCATATTTCGTGGTGCTTTGACACTAGACAACTCGATTCCACTCGATTTCCACAGTCCCAGTGGTATTGCTGGTGGTGGTGGCGGTGGTGTGAACGGTCGTGTAGGTGGTTCATATGCAGATGGTATAGTTATTTCTGTAGGTAGTGTATGTACCGATGCTGTCGTAACAACCACTATGGCCCCCGCTACTCCTGCCCTTGTATCGTGTAATAGATCACCAGTATTCATTTGCCCATTCTCTTAGCATGCCGTCATGGACTTATTAACTGAACTCATATGAATGGAGCTGGTTGTTATTGGAGCAAAATCGCTTGGTTGAGCCCGATTCTATTCGGTTACTTGCCAAATATTGCTGCCTACCTAGAATTTCGGTCTGCGTCCTATTGCTAAATTTTGCATCCGCGAATACTTCTTCGAGCTTCTATTACCGACGAGTTTTGTGCTCTTCAATGTTTGTGCTATCTAAGTTATCTACGAAATCGGTCGCTGTGTAGTCGCGCCGCCAGAGTCTATATATACTCTCGCTTTTAGAAAATTGCGTGCTATCGCTTTTTAATTCGACCCTATTTAAAAAAATATCCAACTATTGCCCGTCTAAACGTAGAATCCATACTTGGATCTCGGTTCCAAGGTTCATCAAAGGTATTGATTCATCATTTTCCTATACCACTCTTTTATTTGTGTTTTGCCCATACACTCATCTTTAAAGGCCTTTTGCATCATTTCAATAGTTTCCGCACAACTTTTACCGAGATTGAATCAAAATTTTATGCAAATTCGCTGTTCGGTTCGTTCTGCCATTTTTAGCAATAAGCAAATTGCGACGAACGCAAAAAAGTCGTTGTAAACAAATACACGCTGCGCGGGAACTAAGGCGTTTCATCGGTATCTCAGGCTACTGACGAGAAGGTTAGGAGTTGCTGGTGACGTTCGTACCCTCCAGAGGTCGCCTGAGTCTCTCCGCGCGAAGATATGAACGTAGGTCGGATACTTTTGGGACAGACCTAGTATATGTATAACACAATATTATATTTTAATATAAACAATTTATCCCAAAAAGTTGTTTATTATTTACTATTGACTAAATAAATTTAAATTACTAGATTTTAATTTAATATTTATTAAAAAAATCAATTTGACAAACATATTTGTCCACTTCTGATAGACGCTTTTTACAAAAACTTCTTATTCTTACACCTTCCGTACCTATACGAATGCTATCTAGCGGAAAACAAATTTATTTGCTCCTATGTAAACTATATATCGGACAAATAATTCAAGCGGTCGCGCACAATAAAGCCGATATATTATTTCGGTCCAGACTGGCTCGTACTCAGACTAAATCTTCTAGATTGGATCGAAGGAGATGGGTATGTTTTGCAGCCAAGGTCGAAATATTTTGTTGTCTATCATATAATTCTATTATTTGTTTGTCTAATAAATCACTGTCGGTGGCGTCCATGGTTCCGAATAATTTTCTACTAGCCCAACAAATGAATTATATGGATACTCCTCTTTTGGAGATGGTGTGAGGTTCACTAGGATGTTTGATGTTTACGTTTGGAGCAGCAAAATACTCTTTTGCATCGGAATTGTAGGATTTAATCGTTTTTGAGATTTATGATAGCCTATCTAATGGAATGAGGGATTTACAGGTTGTTCCTATTTTCTTAGCGCATGTAAGATAGGGATGATATAATTCATATTCGCGATCGGCTAGCGATTTCTCTAGACGTTGGAAGACTAAGGTTACTGTTATTTGCGATTGTGTACGGGCTACATTTCATGGTTCGATTCGTTTTTCTGGACAGAAGCGAGAACTGTAAGATAAATCGTTACTATGCCCACAACTACACCGGGGATTAACGGAACAATGGTCGATGTTACTATTGGTAGGAATGACCTGTAACAGATTCAAGTTTGAGTGTATGTCGGCAGATATGGACGAAGGGTGGCGCTCGGTGTTTCGTGGTGGAGAACCTTCTATTTCTTTGGAATGGATGGCGTTTTGATCTGGATTTGAAGACTGATCTTCAGCTTTCTTTTCTATAGAAGTCTGTTCAAAATTCTGTGCTATTGAATTCCGACAATAACATGTATCTTCCAATTCTTTTCTGAATTTCTTCGATTCTTCGGGAATGAAGTTGGAGACATGTAATTCTATTTCGGTATTTCCATCTGCTATACTATCTAGAAAATTATTTGGCGCTGTTGACATTCGAACAGTGAACTAAAATTGGGGTTGCATATTTTCATCTTCGAAAAAAAGACGAGGATTTCTTTCCTTGCCCTGATATGATTGTTCTGTACGGTTCATACTTCGAAATTGCAGCTTCAGAGTCTTGATATTCTTTTTCTTCTAATTCACTTTCTCTCTCTCTTCACTCTTTTTTGGATTCTGATTCAGACGCAGCTGGGCTAGAATAGAGGTCGGTGCAGAATGTCACAAGGCTAGGTAATAGAGATCGTTGATTTAGGGGTATAGAAGTGCCATGGACATAAGATTGTATTTCGTTTTCTTGGTATAAATGGTCTTCATAGTTTGTTGATGAAGTGTCAGGATCGCTAGAAGTGGGTGATAACTGAAGCGTCACTTCCTTTGGTGGATTTTGTTGCATTCGGATGAGTAAACTTTTTGCCACTGTGCTCGCATCTGAGTTGGCCTATCCGTCTGAACTTTTGGAAGTAAGTGTCGCAGCTTCTGTTGATCCTTTCTTTCTTCCGCTTTTAGACGCTTCTTTTTATTTATTATCTTCTCATCCTCCGCTTTCACTTAAGGTGGAAATGATTTTGTATTGGCAATATTGGACATACAAATCATTTTAATGAACGTAATAGTTATTTATACGTATTTTTCCTTCGACCTTTATTGCACACAATCCAGCGTGTTCCTACATTAACCGAATCCTGACCTGTGTCTAAATCTATTCTTTATTGTGCAGGCAAACTTCAGAAAACATAGAAATTATTAAAAAAAATTTTGATCGATAATTTATGATAGAAGAATTGTTTTAAAATCATCAGATAATTATTTCGTATTTTTACAAAAGCGCAGTTTTCTCCATTTCAGGTTTTCCAATGTTCAGTAAGTCTTATGTGCATAGGATTACAATGAATCAATCTGAAACTTTAAGAATATCTTGTTCAACTTATTCACATTAAAATCATGCATTCCGATTTTAAAAAAAAAATTATTTAGATAGTGTTGCCCATGAATAGACTTAATGTATTTATGCCCATCTGAACGAAAATGACCACTTTTTTCCTGAAAAGCAAGACCAAAATTACTCTTTATGCCCGCAAATCATCACTAACTGTCTTTTAACTTTTAATAAAGTACTACATGTAATTCGAGAAAAAATCGATTTTTCCCTCGAGTAATACTGCTCTCGCTTTGCTCGCTCGGGCAGTAAACTCACTCGCGGGAAAAATATTCGACTTTTTGCTCTTGTTAAACAATGTACTATTTTTTCTAGGTTATTTCTACAATGAAAATGCAATATAATTCTATTTTTATTTATAATTGTGTTTTAAAAATTTGGAGTTCACAGATCTGTGTAGTGCAGGCATTAAATATTACATAATTCTTTTCAAATGCTATACTTGTATTCCCATGCGCAAGGACAGTTTAGAAAAAACATAAATTTTCATTAAAAATAGCTTTTTTTCCTTACATAACTATGGGTATTAGGGTGGTCCAAAATTTTCAAAGTTTTGATTTTCCTTCTTATAACCCTATCAAAAGTTGAAAAATGTGAAAAATATAACTCTCCTGCAAGGCAAATGCTGGACGTTGAGGTTTGAAGGTTCCTACCTCGTTTTCAAAGTTTTTTAAGTGCATTTATGCACTTTTTTAAGAAATTTGCTAAAAAGAATTATTAAAACTTTATAAATCTAGGTAAAAAAATTTGAGTAACTTACCATATAATTAAAATGGAAAGTCAACGACATCCACTTCATCAAAAGAAAAAAAAAATTAAGTGTAGAGCCATATGCGTAAAATTTTAACAAAAAACAGGCTATCTTTGAACATTTTTCAAGACTCTAATTTTCGATGATTTTTCAAAACTCAAAATTTTTCCGAACCTTTTTTCCAAATAGAATCTATATAAATATTGTCAAGCGTAAATAAACCTAAATATAGAAACTGTTCCAGTCTCAATATTGTGCCATTGTTCCATCATGTTAAATGGTTTATATCATAGTTTTATGTAATTCACTTCCCGTAGTTTACATTCTGGAGAATTGTACATAATTTTAGTTGAAAGATGATAGCAAGACCTTTAATTTGAGCGATCGCAGCATTTTGTAAGTTTTTTGGAATAAAAGTTATGTCCATTCTAATATTATGAAAATTCTCAGGTGGTAAATTGGACAAAGATCACTTTGTAGAACCGTATTTTGGATTGTCACAATTTACTACCAAAATTTTTTCCTAATATTAGAACGGACATAACTTGTAATCCAAACAACTTACAAAATACTGCAACCACTCAAATTAATGCAATCACTCTGAAAATTTCTATGCTATCAGTATTTAGTAATGTATTAAATTTTACCGTTGTATAACCTCAAAATCTTGATCCTCCACGTCACAATAAATGACTATTTTCAACACCATATTTATTAAAGAAACTCTGTTCCTCATACGATTGTACGTGACATGGTGAATGACTCCTTCTAACATGTATTATAACGACAGCGGAGCACTTTTTCATTAAAATTTTTTTTATTATTTTTTTTTGTAAATGGAGGTGTACTGTTAGCCTCTTAGTCGTGTTCTCCAACGGTTTAATCGGCTCATAGGATCTTTTATGGATTCTACGTAGGTCAGGGGTTAGTGGTCTCCATAGACTGCAAAATGGCGCCCGTACAATTAATGTTTAAAATGCATTACTGCGGCTATTATTGCTAAACATTCCTTCTCGGTGGTAGTATAGTTTCTCTCGCATTTATTTAAGGATCTGGACATGTAGGCTACGGCTCTATTATCGTTAGGTTCTCCTTGGCTTAATACTGCGCCCAAAGCTATGTTTGATGAATCGACCGTTAAAATAAAAGTTTCAGTCACATCCGCATTAATCAACATTATTCAAGCTTCAAATAAGGTATTTTTCAATGTATCAAAACTTTGGTGTTGTTCGGTTGTCCATTCGAATTTCTTTCCTTTGTTTAATAAAACATTCATAGGGTTTGCCTTTTCGGCAAAATCTTTAATAAAACGGCGATAATAGTTAGCTAATCGTAGGAACTGACAGATATTTGTGATAGTTTTAGGGGTGGGGAAATCTTTTACGGATGAAATTTTATTAGGGTCGGGTCTGACTCCCTGGTTGTCTATTTTATGATCTAAATATATAACTTCAGGTGTAAGAAATTCACATTTATCTATCTGTAATTTTAGTCCTGCTTCAGATAATCGAGTGAATAGTCTAAAAAAAATTTCTTGATGCTCTTTTAACGTGGTAGCAAAGATGATTATATCATCTAAATATATTAATAATGCTACTCCTTGCAATCCGAGGGTTACAAAATCCATGTAACGCTGAAATATGGCGGGGGTTGTACCATAGGACATTGTAAAAGTTGTTGTTTCTCTGTCTTCCTTTGCTACTTCTATGTGGTGGAACCCACTGATGAGGTTAGAGACAGAAAGGAATTTTGCTTTATCTGTTAATTATAAAATTTCTTAGATATTCGGTAAGGGTAGGCGATATCGCTTTTACCGTCAGGTCTATTCTTCTTGGATATAATCCACAGAGGACTTGTCCAAGGAGATTTAGAGTGTTGGATTATTCCTTCATCCAACATTTTATTTACTTGGTCTCGTACTTCTTTGTGGAGCATATGAGGATAGCGGTATTGTTTTGTATATATCGGGATATTATCCGTCGTTTAACCCGTGGAGCTATGTCGCCAGCTACATGAACAAGTCTGGAAACTTCGTCACAATGTCTCGTATTTGTTGAAGGGCTTGTTTATAATAATTTTCTCTTTTTAGTCTGTCCATGATAATTTGGACCCCGTCTTGTCCTCTGCTAACTGGAGGGATATCTTCATCGGAAGGGAACAAATCTTTGGAGTCTTCAAAATCGAAGGGTCGTAATTCTCGTGGTGATCCCACCACGAGATCCCTCAATTTGGACTTCAGACTCTTGCGTGTTAATAGCAAAAATATAGCAGTCTCCTTGTTGATTATTCACAGCTACATTTTCTATAAATACCTCGGAAATGTTATCAATGCGAGGTAAATATGCTTCACCTTCAGGGCTGCAGTCTTTTATAAGTATTTTTAGCGGTATGTTATACCTTGGAGGTATAGTGCATAAAGTATTTTTCTCCAATGGTATTCCTGTAGTGTTAAACTGTATGTAGTTAGAAGTTCCGGTATCTTTGTCTTCTGGAAGCTGGTTATCTGAATAGTACAGCATTTTATTGAGAGCTGTGATTACATTTTGTGTGGGGTCAATCACATTGTCATAGTGTAAGATTTTGGATTCTAAAATTGTATTTTCGTAGTTACTGTTAACTATAAAGTTGTGTAACGGTTCGAATATATGATTTGGTGCATCAAATAAGCTAAGTTCCAAATCTTCAGATATGGTGTTATGGACTTATCGTGGCTGACTATGGCTTGTAGGTCAAATTTGACAATCACTTTTTCTCTCGTAAATTATGGGATTTCCAGAATTGTGTCTTCTAGTAATGGCGAACCGTTCCTTAACCCTTAGCGGCCACACCTCAGCCAGGCCACATAGTGGCCACATGGGGTATCACCCCACGCTGAAAAACCTAGTTGTACAAGACATATGGGTGTTTTAACACTTGTAACCGATTGTTTCATGTTTGTTGAAGTGTTCTTCAATATTTCTAATGATTTTTATCGGTCAATTTATAGATGGCAGATGTCGTTACTTGTATTAATTTCAAATGTTTTAGATCTCCAATTTCACTTTTTCTGAGCCTGGGGTAACTAGTTACCCCGTGTGGCCGCTAAGGGTTAATACATGAAATAGGTGATCCGTTCCAAATGTGTCTAATATCACTGTACCCATGGTAGCTGATATTCCGGTAATAGTGATACTTTTGGTAGTGTTAATTAGCACGTCAAGGCGGAGACTTTCGTATTTGATTACATTGATATCTGCTGCAGCGACTAGGATATACATGGCATGGTCTTCTTTTGTTATGTCTGTTTTAGTGTCGACTGTTGAGGCATTTCCTATTTTATCTTGCTCGGTAGATTCTTCTGTAAGTGTGAACTGTACTTCCGAGTGCATCTTTTGGGATTTGTTCATCGCTGCATCCTCGTAACGAACCCCCTGCGAATTTAAATGTGGTTGTTGAGTATAAGGAGATTCGGGTTGGGAAGGTGCTCGAACATGTTGTTGTACCGTGGGTGGATTGGTCGGGTTTGGTGGAAATATTGGAGGTCCTAGTAAAGTATTTTGGTAAATACTATGGTTAGAGGTATTAGGTGAGTAATATGGATGCGTCGGTGGTACCGGATGAGTATGCATAGGATAATAAGGGGTGAGTGGTAATATGGGGAACTGTGGGTAATCTTGAGATGTACTAGGAGTAATGGGTCTATTCAATATCCCACTAGGAGAGTCACTATGATAGGTATTACCATAATTCTGGATGGGTTAAACTTTATATTCGTTTGGTTTTCTCATTTGTATATCAGATGAATCATAGTTATGTTGGACTGCTTGACGATTATACTGTCGTGGGGCATGAAAGTGTACCCTTTCGGTGACGACGATCTGATTCTGGTTGATTCATAAGATGAGGTGGTAGATTCGTTTCGATAGAGAGATGTGGGACGTTTTTTCGGGCTTCTTCTTGTAACTTGGCTATTACACTACACAGGAAGTCTACTTTTTATCCAAGAAGTAAAGCAGTTCTTCCATTTTCAACATCTTGGATGAAATCATCTAAGGGGCTAGTAGCATCATAATTGGGTAAATGTCGGATGGCTTGGTCTAAATTGCTGCTGCGTGAAGAATTCGCTAATTGATCTTGTGTAATTAGAAATCTTTTCGTTAAGTTAGCAAGATGGCCCATGCTAAATGCACTTTGCTGACTATACAATTCTAAGAACGCTTGTGACCTTGCTTGAGGATCTGCAATTCGGCTAATCTCATCAAACGTGCGATTAGGGGCACCATCCACAGTGTTATTATGTGTTTACGTTGTAATGATAATCAATTTCGGCTAGTCTTAATATTATATTTTATTTTAATCCTTATCAGAAAATTTTATTTCAATTTAAATTTATTTTAAAATTTAGTTTATGTTAGTTTGTTTGAAGTAATAGTCAGTTTCGATTAGTTCCCCGCACGGGATGTTATTTTGTTACAGTATGGAAACTATTTTTTGTTCAAAAACTTATATATGGGTGTTTCCATGTCAAGTGGCTTGTCCAAAAATAAAAATGCCTGAAACTCTACAAAAATGTTGGTATGTGTATCCAAAGTATGTAAAGAAAATTTGAGACCTTCAGGTATTATATGTCAAGGGCAATTAAAGGTTGAAAAATGTGTTTTTATTTAATATTTTGAGATTCTTCCAGCATTGTTTGATTTTTAACTCAAATGCTAAGGACTTTTGAGAAAAAAGTGTAGGTTAACATTTTATGGTCAAAATAATGTAAGAAATATAAAAAAAAATTATTAGACCCTATTGTGATATTTGGTGATCTCATGCATTGATATATTGTGATTTTAAGATTCTAGAGAATAGAAAAACAATTTTTTTCAAAAAAAAATCTTAAAATTTAGTTTTTCATATTTCAATTAATTCTAGACTAGTTAGAATATGGTCTCAAGCTTAATATAATTTATGCTGAATTTTTAAACAGTGTACTTATTTTCGGTACTCGATATTTATAAACTGACGCATTCTGATATATTGTAATATTCAGATTCTAGCCGATCGCCATCACCTTTTTCAAAGCAAAAAATCTTAAAACTTAGTATTTCATGTCAGCTTTCATTCTAGACCTCGTGTAAAATGATCTCAAGCTAAATATAATTCCTGCAGAGCTTTTAAATGGTGACTTTTAATTACAGTCACAATGGTAATACCGAAGAAAAGTACACTATTTAAAAATTGTGCAAAAATTATATTCAGGTTGAGACCATATTCTAACAAATCTAAAAGCAAATATGAAAAACTAAATTTCAAGATGTTTTATTTTTAAAAAAATTGTGGCGATTTTCTAGAATCTTAATATCACAATATATCACAATGCATGAGATCGCGAAATATCATAATTGGGTCTAATAATTTTTTTATGTTTCTTACTTTATTTTGACCTTGAATTGCTCTTAACATATAACACTTTAGGGTCTGAAATTTTCTTTATATACTCTGGATACATATACCAACATTTTTGTAGAGTTTCAGACATTTTTATTTTTCCACTGGCTCACTTGACATGGAACCACCCATATACGAGAAAGGTTTTATGCCACAAGGCTTTCCCTTCTCTTCGAATTGAATAAACTCTATAAATTTACATAAAAATATCGAGTCTTGTTTTATTCGAAATCCTGTTTCTTTTTGTCATAAAATAAATAATCGGGAAGTTATCATGTTGATAAATTCACGAGCTACATTTCAACGTGTAAACCAACAAGTATTATAGTGACTTTAAAAACGATGAATATTATACTTGCCTACCAGAAAACGTATTTTCTTATATAAGTTAATAAAACATTTTTACAGCTAGTATAACATTATAAAGTATAAAATAGCACTTATTCTTATTTTAATTCATAAGAAGGGATTGCACTCCTTGAATATGAGCTTTATGTTTTATGATAAGGATGCGTATTCCATATTAGCAAGAACAATAATTTGTTACTTAGATGAATTTTCAACTTATATATTCATCTAAGTAACAAATTATCGTTTTTGCTAATATGGAATACGCATCCTTATCATAAAACATAAAGCTCATATTCAAGCTATTTTATACTTTATAATGTTATATTAGCTGTAAAAATGTTTTATTAACTTATATAAGAAAATACGTTTTCTGGTAGCCAAGTATAATAATTCATCGTTTTTAAAGTCACTATAATACTTGTTGGTTTACACGTTGAAATGTAGCTCGTGAATTTATCAACATGATAACTTCCCGATTATTTATTTTATGACAAAAAGAAACAGGATTTTGAATAAAACAAGACTCGATATTTTTATGTAAATTTATAGAGTTTATTCAATTTGAATAGAAGGGAAAGTCTTGTGAAATAAAACCTTTCTCGTAGATTAATTCAACTAATTGCAGAAATGCGAAGTGTGTCTTATATATACATATATATATATATATATATATATATATATATATATATATATATATATGTATATATAAGACACACTTCGCATTTCTGCAATTAGTTGAATTAATCTACGAGAAAGGTTTTATTTCACAAGGCTTTCCCTTCTATTCAAATTGAATAAACTCTATAAATTTACATACAAATATCGAGTCTTGTTTTATTCAAAATCCATATATATTCATATATATATATATATATATATATATATATATATATATATATATATATATATATATATATATATATATATATATATATATATATCTCTGTGTGTATGTGTGAATGATCAGGACTGAGTTGTGTATGTCCTACGGGTTCAGAGACTGCGTTCTCGTGGCAAGGGCCACCCGGATTCGTCTTGCACGAATCGCGTAAATAAGGTGTATGACACCTTGCGTCGACGTTGCATCAGACGCTCTCACACGAATATTCCTTTTGTGCCCGGATCGTTACCGCCCGATCGCACCGTGTACGTGACACCACCGAACCAATTACCGCAAGAAGAAAAAATACAGAAGGCAATCTATAATCGGTGAAGCTAATAAACGATGACGATTCTGTGTTTTTCTATTATATTTTATGCGCGCAGAAAAAATATGATGCCGAACTCTCGAGAGAAAGAAAAAGTACGTCTTGAATAGTCAAGAGTGACAGTCTTTTGTCGCCCGTCGCCTGCAATTCAAACATATGGCATATAACGCCACGGATTTAAATTTCGTTCCGACGGAACACACGTTGATTAATAATTATACGTAAAATGTAATAATGAGCCTTGCTTTTGAAGCAACATCATTCAAGAACGATCATAAATTTAAGAATAGTAATAATCGTTCTCTATTAATGAGATGAGCTATCGGGTTGTCTGCATTAAAGTTATAAAAAAAAATAAATCCATTGATAAAGAACTAATATTTACGCCGGACACCAACATTGTAAAAGAACTTCTACTAGCAAGCTCTAGTTACTCTAAGATTAGTACATCGACTTAGAAAATAAATATATCGTTTAGTATATCCCTAAATATATCCTGAAAACATAAACCATTTTATAATGGTTCTACCGGATGACCAAGAAAAATTAAACCGACAACAAGCAGCAGCAGAAGCTCAATGAAGAGCAGATGAATTAGCTCAACAGCAAGATTAGGAAAGAGAGTTAGCTCAACAAAGAGCTGCGAACGCGGGTAACGAGGAAAACATGAAGGACCGCTGGAATGCAACGACTATCCTCATGACCACTATGATTGGAAATTTATCTCTTCAAAACGCCTTGTCAGGTATACGCCGTTTTAATGGACGCATTATGCCATGAAAAGACTACGTACAAGACAATAGAAGTGGATTGATTTATTTACCACAAGACCAACAAGGAACGTATGTAAAGGCTACACTTAGTAAACTGCAAATATGCGCCAGAGATTGCACCCTCGGCAAGGAGTTTAATACTATTGATGATTTATTAAATCAATTGAAATCTCGATGCGCTCGATAAGACTTATTCTTATTATACCGGAAGAGTTAATAAGCTACGAATGAAACAAGGTGATACAGTCGGAGACTTTTATGCTCGTCTGAAAAATCTGCTAATTGGAGCTCAAAGTCTCAAAGAATAAATGCCAGAATGTACGGAACTAGCATTGGTCATCCGACCACTACAAATAGCTGCATTATACATGTTTATAAAAGGATTACCTACCAATATAACCTCTACGGTTGACAACCGAGATCCAGCATATTTAGAAGCTGCATACAAGGCAGTTGTACGAATTGAAGCTCATATGGAAGCTAAAGTTTTACCATATTCATGCCCAAGGATCTCTAATCACAACTGGGAAGTCTCTCAATATTCTGTCTCTAACAGGCAAGGAAATAGGTATCCTCAGAATAATTGTCGAAGAAATAATCGTTATAGCCAAGACGAACCAAGACGATCGACCAATTATAACATTCATCAGCCGAAATATAATTCTCCACCCAACGGACAATCTCATCAATCAGAATTTAATTCAAGAGTAAAATACAGTACCAAATTTGCACCAAATCCAAGATCGAATTTAGGATATCAACCTCAAAGAAATGACTTAATGCAAAGTGATCAATTTTCTAATCCTAATCGAAGCTCTAAGCTACATAAAGATCCTAGGCTTTTGAATCCCCACCAACAATATGGCCGACAGGAGGGTCGACCTAACCAAGAACAAGATTACCACAGGTATAGAAACTCTAACCAGTATGGTAATAATGGTTACCAACCTAATATAACGCGAAGACATAATTGTAACAACCATAACAATAGCCCTCAGAATTATAAGCTGTAAACATTATTAAATAAACGGCCTTAGGACTTAAGATGAAGCTTGACGAGAGAAACATCCGAGAATTGACAGGTATTACTGAAACTACTATTGAGATGCTAGGAACAACGTATTGTTCCGTACGCGGTAAACCAGTTAATTTTCATATAGTGATGCCAGACTTCCCAATTGAGCAAGATAGAAATCTCGGAAGGAACTATTTCAAAGAAGAGGAAGCCGTCATTTCATATTATAATAAAGCATTAACGATAGGAAGCGATGTAATGCATCCCATTCCATCTATTGATCAAGAAGAGATTTTGAATACTACGGAATAATCAATTTTCAAGAAACCACAACCACAAATCGTTCAGATTGAAGAAAAGAAACCGAATGACGATCCGGACTGTGATTTAAGCAACCTTTTCATAGAAAACGAAGAACCCTATATAATTCATGTATCGTTAAGTAAATTTAAAACAGAACAAGGAAATGAACATATCAAACTAGTGCGGTATACCCTCCAGCCTCGAATGAGACGAATTATAAAAATAAATATAATTAAAATAGATATAAAAGAATGCTATCTACAACAAATCGATGTAGGTGATTCAAAAGAATACCTAGGAAAAGAACACAATTTTTTCAATCAAGATTATAAAAAACAACTCAAACAAGTAACTCGTCTTACTTCAGACCACCGTTTCTATAAAAAAATTATCTCCAACCGCGTTATCGAGGACGATAATAATTTTGAAGAAGGAGGAGGGGGAATCAAGAACCAGATATTAAAATCGCTAAAAATCAGAATATATTCAAAAAAATTATGTATAACGAAAGCATTAACATATTTATAAAAAAAAATAACCACAAATTCGTAAAATCCCAAATTTCTCAAAATCCCTAATTTTAAATACAGCAGAAAATACACACTGACAAGCCTTTTCAATATACATACATGTATAATAAAATAAATTAAATCCAAATTCTAAATCTTACTGGGCATAAACCTAGTGACCCAAGATTTAGCATCCTAGTAGAATAGTATTAACGGTCATATTACCATAAAATATGATCCTTAATATCAATTCTGCTAAATGATACAATATCTAGAAGCCATTAGACCAACATTGAGCATCAAAAAGACAATCATAAATAACCAAGAAAGAAAAGGGAAGCTATTAGAATAAAATTCCTTAACCATTCAGATCAGCTTCTAAATATGGAACGAAACATCGATATAAAAAACGGCATTTACCACAGTTGAATACCATCAAACACAAACGTTATTAAAACCAATAATTTAACGCCATGAAGTTAATAACAAAGAATTCTTTATTCGAGCCGACTAGAAATTCAGCAGCAAACCAGCAGAACCACAGAGATCATCAAGAGACCCATGGAAGAAAGTACACACAAGAAAGGAAAAACATAATCATCTGCCGACGTCAAAAACTAATCCAGGAGGAACGACTAGATCCAGGATCCGTTGAAAAACCTCAACAAATAATCCATCGAATCTGTTAAAAAGCTATACTGATCAGTATATGAGAACATCATATTACGACCTGTGCCAGAGTGAGTATTTGAGAAACACCTGCAGAACCCAAAATTACCTACCAACCGTACACGTAACTATCTCTGGAGAAAAAGATAATACGCTGATGAATTACGAAGAAACCACAACAGAAGAGTTAGACCTATGCAAATGAGTTCTTTTCAGCCAAGAAGCCTATCACCAAAACCCAAAATGATCAACTTAAAAGTCGAAAACCAAATCAACATCAGACCTCGCAGAAGCAAGTAAGCCAAACTAGAATATCAACAAGACATTCAAAACCAAGAATATAATCTGACCAAATGACCATCAAGATCCGTGGTATTATGTAAACCAAGAGAATCAGAACTTACACTAAAAGAAGAACATTGACCAAGCATTATGAGCGACCAGATATTACCGATGACCCAACAGAACCTTGAAAGGACCTTCCAATTATTTCCTTGTTTTTGCTCTCTCCTCGACCCTCAAATCTGACCAGAAGAATTGACCAAAAATAATTCCAACCTAAAGAAACCATATAGTTTCCAAGCACACTCTAACCATAAAGTATTTATATCACCACAATAAAGTTATAGTTATTTTTCTGTTTATAGAAATATCGACCAGACCATGGACCAAATTATGGAGATGTATCATATAGTCAACATCAACAATGAACTACTATTGGATTTAATGATGACCTCTTACTAATATAAATTTTTTTTCACCACAACCAAGAGCCATGCCAAATGGCTAAAACCAAATTCCCATTCGACCAAGATACCAATACAGCTGTAACTACCCTAGAAGAAACTATACCAGCAAAAGGACCTCCTACCTTAGATAATGCCCAGTTAATTAGTGAGCAAATCACTAATGAGTAATATTAATTAGAGAACGAAACTTTGACTACAAGTCTCGTTACCGACCAAGGTAAGTAGAAGGCGAGCATAGACGCCGAATTCACACTATCTGACCTCGAACCGAATCTGAAGAAGACATATATTTTGATTTTAATGAAGTTGATCAACGGTAAAATTTATGACGACCATACAACAATCTACGGCCGACCACCTCGACCAAGGATATCTACAATCGAACTTTGGAGTATAAGACCATTCGAAGTCAAGATTCAAATAAACGACGAAACCTACATAGCACACTGACCTAACGACAGGTACCATTGTCCTAACACCGGTTAAACGCCTAACGAAATAAATTAACATCTAGACTTCCCGAAGAAGATAAAATAAAGTGGCAAGGTAAGCAATCATGAAACTTCATCAATCGAACCAAACCTTGCCTAAACGACTAAAACAATCATCTCAACACCCCCAAAAGTCAAGGCAGAATAAGTCACCGTCGAGCCTTGCGAAGTTGAAGAAGACCGACCACAGACCTAGGATAGGATTTCTAACAATAGATTAGCATTTAATTTTCTTTGTTTTATGTTGCGATTAATTATTATAAGGACAGTAGGGAATTATAATAACATTATGATAAGGATTTTACATTGTAATCGTTAAATTAAGCGTGCAGTAACAAACTACCACAACTACCACAAAATGACAGCGAGCAATTTGTTTTTGAGCAACTGTGTGCCTAGGTAAAGGTAGAGGTAGAGGTAAATAATTAATATCAATCTTATATTATATTTGGCTCTTCTTCCTCCTTTTTCTCGAGATATTGGTCATCCTCTGTTCATCCAATCACAATTCTTCACCTTGTCTGTTGAATTTTCTGACAAAATTCATTTTCTATCCTCGGATTAAGATACCGTCATCTGATGCTATTTTAGCATTATTAACATTCCCTATTTCTTAATAAGCTATTCATTCAATGATCAATTACACCATCATAAGCGAAAGCAATTGCAGAACCACTCTCACAGTCATCATGGATTATCTACTACTGTTTTGAAAAACATCTTTATTTGATCATCGAAAGCCTATCTCGCTACTCAAACCTGACTAATGAGACTTATGAAAAGTAATGTATTTATTGATATCCAGCCTCTAACAATCTGTATAACAGCAGACGATAACCTCTTTGGTTCGTCATTCAAGAAGAACAATTTAACACCAATAACATTTCTTCAAGTGGTAATAATAAATTCACGAGGAGAAGAATATTATCAACAGAAAGAATCAGACTACCACACTCACAGCAAGCCCACATATTCCCAGTACCATTTTATAACCATAAATTATGATACGATTTTAGACCAAGTTTACTATAACTTTTAAATATCTTCTTTAGATCTAAAATCTACTCTTGCCAAAGGATCTCACAGTCGGTCAAAAATAAATTTAAAATAGAAAAGCGACCTTATATTAGCATTATATCGACTCATTATCGCCCATATGCTTATGCATAATTCATCGAGGACGATGAACATTTTCAAGGGGGGGGGGGTGTAAAGTGATGGATAATTATTCCCAAAATCTTTTTCATTTTTCATTTTAATTATTCGTGAAGCAAATCATTTTCCACCACATAATATATAACGCAAGTCAGTACTCCGGCAGTTACATGCATGGCCAAACCGATAAGATAGAAAAAGAATGTGAGAAGAGAGAAAGAGAATTAATACAGATAAATAGATAGATAACACTTTATTTTGCTTTAAAACAAAAAATAGTATACATATGTACATTTCATTTTACATTATATTTTCATTTCAGTCAGTATTATTATATAAAATTGACATATTGATCATCAGTCTTATAATAACAAATTTTTGCACAATATTCATCTCTCACATCAATTATAAAAATATATCACACTTATTCATACATCCACACATACACCGGATCTTTCAAGCTTATAAATACACACATACATTATAAAACAATAAGAAGTGGATAACATTGTTAAGTATGTAAAATAGAAAATAATCGCACGCAGCTCGTCAGATTTACAATAAAATCATGCATACTTTCATACAGTCACGCGTTTATTCATACTTATAAATACAATTATACCGCAACACAGAGTTAATGAATAAATAAATAGTTGAACAACAAAGGACGCTATTTTTACAGAATACTTAATGTTATATTACTATGGGTACGCAAGTACCTGCGCATAGCTTTCTTAAATTTGCAGAGTGATGGCAGGTACTTAATACTGCGGGGGATGGAGTTCCAAAGGCGCGAACCACGAGTGTTCGGGACGTAATTATACTAAGAATTTTTATTAAAACAATTGATACTTAAGTTGAATTTAAAATAGTTATTATTATATATTAGTCTGGTTGTTACAACGCGCGTTGAAACTATAACTGCTCTGTACAAGAGCTAAAGTACATCTGATCTCTGCGTCATTTTTTCTTAAGCTAGAATGAGTCGCTGTTCACACTGCCGAAAGTCGCCACCGACCGCTGCCAACATATGAAACTTGAGAACGTTATCGCTTGTGAACTATATACAACATCTTAGAGACCTTTTGCGTAGTAATTTATTATATAGTTACATTTTTTTATAACTAATTAATTCTATCCGTAACAATTCTCCCCCTTGTATAAAATAAGTTTTATTTTATACCCTAATCAGAGTTATGTGCTATCACTAATGATTATCCAACAGAACGCCAACATAATCCAATACGTTAAATTGCTTTAAGAGTTAGAACATTTATACATAGAACTTAATTACCAACTAATCTTAACGTCTTACACATTTCGTAATTACAAATATTTAGCATCGCTGCCGTAAGTACAAATACATACACTTTTCAAATCTTAAAATCTACACATCGCTGATTTGTTTTTAATTATGTTGCAAGAATTAACAACGCTTTCTAGACTATACTGGCTTTATATTTTCGTTTTAAATATTGTTAACCAATGTATATTTGAAAGTGCTGCCTGTTATTTTTGTGTATTCGCACGGCCACAAAAACACATAATCCCTGGCATTAGCCCTATGCCTCCGAGGAAACCGTGCAAAACTCGGTGAAGGGAAACGGCATCGGACACCTTTTTGACGAATTAAAATCAATTTAACTTTCGATGATTATACATATTTTGTAACTATTTACTACTTTCTTAGACGACAACAAATTTTTTCATTTTTAAATTTGATTTCTAACATTCGCTTAACATAATCTATTCAATAATTCTTAAATTTTTTAACAGCTATTTTCAGATTTTTCATATATTGTAGGAAAAACTCATATCCGTTTTTTCTCGAATGTATTGTCGGTTAATAGTTATTATTACTATTTAAAAGAAGTGCGAAGTAGCCCGAGCGCCTCATTTCCAAATAATACGGAAAACCCAAACATAAGCATAAGCATGCGGCGCGATACCTCCCACGGCTTCTATCTCTGTAGCCTGACAGCCATAGGTTAGCCTTTTGGCTTTCCCATGCTCAGCGACCTTCACTGCGGAGACAAACTCCCTACGAGGTCTATGACAGTCTCAGGACGACTACAAAGTCACCGCTAACTAAGGGCCTGAAGCCAACGAATTGCACATGCAAATTCGTGCAAAACGAGAAACAAGCCTCGAAGGAACCACCGCCATGCTCTCAATCCAATTATATATAGTATAAATTATATTTTATACGCGCGCTACGTACATACTTCATGCTTCTTTAGCCCTTTTTTTAGTGAATCTACTCTTACAGGTCATCCCTGTGCGTGCTTGCGCGGTGGGACTATTGCTCATAGGAGAATACTATGCTTTTCTGTTTCATCTAATTTTCAAGATAAAAATTATTCAATTTTGCACAGATTTTAAAGCAACCATTACACAAATATTCCTAAAAAGCTTATACATGAATATTGCATTTTATCTACAACACTTTTCCTTTCGCTATTCTATTAATCACTTCGCTCCTTAATTTGTGATCGCAATAAAACTCGGACTTTTCTTAAATATACAAAAAACTAATGCTTGTATTGATTGTCACCAACACAACAGTCCTCAGTCATTTTACGCAAAAACAAAATAATTACAAATAATTAGTTATGCAAAAATTACCTGACTTTACTTGTATCTCATACCAATTTACCTAGGCCCTAGGCAATTAGCAAACTACAAGCAAAATCAAAGCAATCATAAATGCATAAATGTTAACGACAATACAACAGAAACTTTTAATTTACGTTTCTAATTTACGAAATACAAAGATACTTTTACTTGTAAAACACTTTAAACATAAATATTTTCCCAATTTCAGTACATAATTTCTGAAATTATCTGCGTGTAACATACAATTCACTATTCTAAATTTGCTTTATCGCTTAACTTGTTAACTCAAATTGTTAACTCTTTTCTAAAAGGTTTCTAGCACGTATAAACATTTTTTTACGGTATAAAATCTCCACTTGATTCTTACGACAAATTTAATAGTTTAATATCGCACGAATCAAAATAAAGCGTTCTAATACGCTTACTGCTGCAGTACTGCTTTCTAGGATCACGCGCAGCCTTGCTATATAATTTACTATAAGCATAAAGCACAAGCGTTCACCTGATTTGAACATCAAATATACAAGTATATAATGATATAATTTACTATAAGCATAAAGCACAAGCGTTCACCTGATTTGAACATCACTGATCACGCGTGTTATTGCTTTGGTATGCTGCTAATCTTGGTGATTACGCTGCCGAAACCACAATCGTGTATTTGTCTTAAAATATGAAAGGTGCTGTACTTTCTTGCGCCTCCACTGTAGGTCGTGATCGAAGCTGCAATTACAGCTTTGTCTCGGATAAATCCTCTCTACAACAAATTGCATAGGCCGTAAGAATTTTACATTGAATAAAATTAAATTGAAAATTAACTCGATTAAGTGGGCAAACCACTTTTAAATTATCAAAAAATCGTTTTTTTTTTATTTACCTTATTTATAGGAAATTTCCCGTAGAATAAGCTCCCGAAAACCGTTTTAAGATATCATAATTCCTTTTAAAGTTACAATATAAATTCTGAGACAGCTTTTTTGCCGATTTTGCGTAAATTCGGTATTTTATCAATTATTATTTATTTTATTATAATTTATAACTAAATCTTTGATTGATTATTTTATTTAGTTATAAAGCAATAAAATATAATATAATAAGATCCATGCTTATATATTCAAATATTCGCGCGTTGTTATATGTAATACTGGCGCATGTGCGAATTACGAGTAACGTGACATGTCATTACGTCACAAGATAAAGGTCGATAAATCAGATCGAATTTTTGACTGACCTTACCCGTACATTTTTGCTACTTTTGACAGTTGGCTTTTATGTTTACAAACCACCTGTTAGTAAACACAGCTAATATTTTTATTGTACTGAACTTATACACTGTTTTAATTGCATTTGACAATTTGTGAATGTGTGTAAATCAGTTTAGTGAAAATGTCTTCTAAAAGAGATAAAAAAGGAAGATTTACAAAAGAAGCCAAGACTATCCACCAGCTCAGCGAGGAAATTTCAAAACACAGCTAGTGCTAGAGACACCAGTGATACAACAAACAGAATCATTGACACTTCAATTTTATTTTCTAAACTTAGAAGTGTTCTGTGTTGTAATCGGTGCCATGGCAGTGTTCAATTAAGTGAATCTGGTGTGGAGGGTCTTGGTTTCAAAATAGATATTGTGTGCTCAAAGTGTGGTGAAATAGCAGCGATCAACTCCAGCAACAAAGTAGGAGCCAAAGGAAATGCATATGAAGTGAACAGAAGATCTGTGCTGTTTGCTCGTGCACTTGGACATGGACACGCTGGCCTTTCAACTTTTTGTGGGATTATGGACCTATGCAAGCCAGTTGCCCAATCGGCTTTTGATTAAATAAATAAGCAGTTGAGTGAAGTGTGTGAAAGTGTCGCTCAAGAGTTTAGTATGATAAATACAGTTTACTCAATTTATTCATTTTTGTGTTTTTTTTTTCATTTCAGGTTATTCAAGGAGGAAAAAGACTCATGGGACTCCACGCACCAGAAAATATTGATGTACACTGCTGCAGATGTTTGTCTGCTACATTGAAAAGAAGAAAAAAGTAGATGCAATTGATAAGATGAGTATAAATTATATCTATTAGAACTTGTAAATTAATTGTTAAATAACTCTAAATGTTGTTTTTATCAATTTCAGCTTACTGTCCGTAAGATTCCAAGTGAACGCATGGACAGATTGGGGTCAAAATTTATGGAGATACTCATTATAGTAGTACTTTTTATATGAGCGTAGGGATTTTGATTTGAACGAGTAGAAAATTTTTTACATCTATAAAAGTGATAAAATTATTAAAAAATAAGTGTTATATTGACAATGTTCATATAAAAAAATACTTCTACTCGTTCAAATCAAAATCCCTACGCTCAAATGAAAAGTACTACTATAATGAGTATCTCCATAAATTTTTAGCCCAATCCATCCATGCGTAGACTTGGAATCTTACGGACAGTGCTTAAAGTCTTCGAAAACAGTCTGGTTTGCCATGGAGGCATAGAAGGTCCAACGAAAGTAAAAAATATACAAATTGGTAGGTTTTTATGTATACTTTGAGGAAAAAAAACCCTTATTAAAATAAATATCAAAATAAAAATTCTTAATTAATTTTTTTGTTTCAGATTTTAAAGGTGGTGTGCCCCCTTAAATAATACGTTAATTTCCATAATCTGCAATATCATTTACTGACGTCCCAAAATTCTTTATATAAAAAAATATACTATAATACTACGTCATATTACACGTGCATTGGGTCGCGCTTCAAACCTTCGTTGCCACGAGAAAGTTCGTCAGGCCCTGTTTAATTGCTTTTCTAGAAATCCCGATAGTTTGGCTCGTAAAAACTCGGCGCTGAACATTGACACCCGATATACGCGACTGCACTGTCTTCGAGTACGCGCAGCTGCCCCACGACGCGGCGAATTTTCTCAAAATACTCTTATTTTGAATCTTAAAGAAAGTGCGGCACAGTTTTCTTCGCGTTAGCTAACAAATACAAAGAATTTATGCAGACATATAATGCATAATTGACAAAACTTGATTACAAGCGCTTTTGAATATATTTAAGTTAACATGCTGCTAGACAAGTAAATCTCATTTATTTAAAAAAAAAAAATTTAAATCTACGAGCTGTTTCCATGTCAGCTTTGAATCCATTACAATACCGAGGTTCGTCACTGAGTCAACGAAGGGCAGGAATACGCCATTCTCCACCTCAATGCCTGGCAAATGCAATTCACTTAAGGAGTTGATATTGTGAACAGAGCCAAAAATAATAGCCTTCGTTCTATTGACATTGAGGTGTAGACGACGCCTACGCCGACACAGCCCATGCTGCCGCTGTTAGGTATACGATGCCCTCATTTAAGTCCGTCGGTTCGACATGCATATAAATCTGTAACTCATCAGTGTATAGTGAGTGTCCGATGTCTGTGGAGTCAAAAATTTCAGCCAGGTCATTAATATATAGACTGAAAAGAAGGGGTCCCAGGACCGAGCCCTGTAGAACACCAAGATAGGTTGTGAGCCAATCCGACTGGCCGCTAGTTCTGGTGACAACTTTTTGTACCGCCCTGTAATGTAGGAATTGATCCACAGGACTACTTTCCTGGACAACCCCATTCTAATCAGCTGGCGAAGTAACCTTGTCGGCGAGATGGTATCGAAGGCTTTACAAAAATCAAAAAGTAGAAGTATAAAGAGCATTTTTTTACTTTTGTTGATAACATCTACATTGAATTTAATGCCGTCGGTACTACCACGTATGTCCTCCAATAGTTTGTGTAAAGCGGTCTGAGTGCTGTGATACTGCCTGAAGTCGGCCTGAACAGGATTAAGTATATTTTTGGCTGTTATATACTCGGTGATCTGAGTGTGTACAATTTTCTCGAGGACCTTAGAAAGAAAACTCAAAAGGGCTATAGCAGGAAAGTCTGAGACCAAAGATGGTACGGTTGTTTTCTTAAAGGGCACCAAGTGAGCCATTTCCCAGTTCCTCGGGAAAATGCCACGTGATAACGAGAGATTGAATAATTTGGCGAGATGTGTACCGATAGTCGGAAGAGCCCTGGCTACTACCCCTTGCGGATTGCCTTGCTGAAGCTCTCTTCTGAGGCTGAGGCCACGATGTCACCCAACTCCCCATCACATTTACCCTGACAGACCGACACACCAGCAAAGTGAGAGTTAAGCTCCTCTGTGGTAAATTCGTGAAGATCTTCCTTAGCAGCAGGCAAGAACCCTAGAGAACGCAGCTCCTTCCAAATATCTTTTTTATCATTTAGGGCCTCAAAAATTCTATTGTGAGGAAAGGAGCTGCGGTCCTGTTCTGCTCTCTTCTCCCCCTCAGAAGCTGTTTGTAAATATTCATGCCATAGTTTAATATCCTTAGTCCTCTTGTACCGTCGTCATTGAGCGTCTCGTTTGTTGTAATGAAGCGTAATATCTGCATTCACCCATGGAGGCTTAACATTTCTCTTAGGCATAAAACTGTTTACTGGTGCTAACTGATCTATAGCATCCATGAGGTTCGTGCTAATACACTCCAGTCCGTCATTAACGTTACCGTCCGAGCAATTGAGTGACGACCAATCACAGTATTCAAGCATGGAAAGCAACTGAGTTTGATTAATGGATTTATAGTCTCTATATGTGAAAGTGGATGGATTTTGAGGTTTAAAAGTGTGCGTTTTTACTGTAACATCAATGATATTATGATGACTAGGAATGGTCGCCAATCGATTGTCAGCAAT
Source organism: Gastracanthus pulcherrimus (assembly GCA_949152435.1). Lineage (NCBI taxonomy): Eukaryota > Metazoa > Arthropoda > Insecta > Hymenoptera > Pteromalidae > Gastracanthus > Gastracanthus pulcherrimus. Next base: position 81,262,199 of record OX424573.1, on the reverse strand, counting down.
CAGTACCTCATGAGATTCGTCAGTGGGATGAGTCGCATCATGTTGATAGAAGGTTCGCATCGAGGACTATAGTCTTGAATACACGTGGAGAGTTGCTCCACAAAGTATGTACCATTGAGGAAAGGGATATGTGGAAGTCTATATATGATAGCAACAAAAATGGGAGCTGACCGCCCCTGTAATATAAAACAAAATAAGTATTCTGGGACATCAGTGTTGTACAGTTGTGTAGTCTTTGAATGCGTGATAAGTTTAGCCTTGAGAGAGTTCTGCACATATAGGGCGATTCCGCCACCATTCACGTTACGATCTTGCCTAATTATTAAGAAACCTTCAATGCCAACCTTCTCATCACCAATATCGGACTTTAGGCGCGACTCAGCAACCGCAAAGAGACGGTAGGAGGGACGTTCACGAAGATATTGCTGGATTTGTTCAAAGTGTGCTCGCAGCGAAGTCACATTGACAACGCCACTACCGAGCGGTATTTCTGGATTTTTATTCGCATTGTCGGTACGTGAAGTTACCGAGTAGGAATCCAGTATAGTCTGGAGATCTGCCTTGCCGATGCCAAATATATGTAAGGGTAGTCTGGAAGTTTTGCACTTTTTACAAGGATATTTCAGGAATTTTTTATAAAACAAAATAAAATACAATCATTTCAAATTTTTTATATATTATTATTGACAACTTTGGCTTCACAAAACAATATTTTGAGTTCACTTTACAATATTTAGGTAGTGCTTATTACGGCCAAAGTGACCACCTCAAAAATAAGGTATGTATCTGGCCCAAGCGGTAGCTTTACTCAAGGTAATTTGAAAGAAAAAATTCGAATGGGTTATTATTCTGTAAGCTTGTCATTATCGTAGCTAAGAGGTTTAAACATTTTTATTAAAAAAAAATGGCGGACTTGTAAAAAAAAGATTTAAAAATCGTGTTTTTTTTTCTTCGAAAATTGGGGTAAAGAGTATGAAATTCTTATTGAAAATAAACAATTCTACTACCGACGAAAGGCATTGATGTGTAGAATATCATATCCAAACTTCAGCCCAATCGGTTTAATAGATTCTTTTTACCCTGGGCCGACTGAAAAAATGTTGTTTCGAAAAAAATGCATTTAAAGTATTAGTAACAGGTTTTTTATAAAATATTTATACTTACATCAATCATCTATGCCTAGTGCATACAATAATCCTTCAATTTCTTCATAAGTATCATTTTCAGCAACTTTTTCTGCTCTGCGGCTGATCCTGCCCGCTTTAGAAACCTCAGAAGTTGCTTTCTCTGCTATTTCTATACGGTGAGAATTGTAGAGTGCGGCGTAGGCAATGGCGCACGGTCCAATCTAGGCACCCATTTATGGAGGTCATTTTTAATCCTTAATTGAAAGTGCATGCAGCTGTCCGTGTAGCTATTTCCAATGTCTTTGTCCCACAAAATATGCTTCGGAGCAAAATCCCATACGCAATGGTTGAAGCTTTCATTATTGTTTTGAGTATTTTTGCCCAAACACCTATCCAAAACATCATCGGGTGATAATTCTTCATATATACGCATTAATATAGTTGAAATGTTTTCGTCAAAAGCAGGTGGGCGTACAAAAGAAGTGTCATTGTTTTCGAATTTGTATTTTTGGTAAGTGCAGCATAAATCGGGATCCTCCAGACAGTAGGAGTGCTGCGGATTTTGATCGGTCGATGTTAAATGATAAAATGTTGGCCACACAGCTTTCTTCATGTCTTCACGAGAGTTTGGATTTCTTAAAATTGCCAATCCGTAGTATGTACTAAGTTTTACCATCATCTTATTAGTTAATGAAAGACTTTTTGCTTTTTCAGCTTTACTAGTCGACGAATCCCTTGCCGATCTGCGTTTATTTTTCGTCTAACACGCTTTGACTCTTGCTGCCTCTTCTTCGGATTTCTGTTTCTTTTCTGCTTCTTTTTTTCAGCATCTTCAAGATATTTTCTAGCTCTCAACAACTGCGTAAGTGATCTTTTGGCTTCCTTTACGCGCCTAAACATTCGTTTTTTTATGTGTAAAACGCACTCTTCTTTTACAACCACAGGATTGCCGTTGTAAACATCAGCTTCCAATAAATTCTTGTACGTCTTAGAATCACCATCTCCGATATATTTCTTATACTTTACGTCAAACCACTTCACAGATTGCTGAAACATTTCGATCACACATTCGTGATTTGCCGTTCATTTTTTCGCGTGATCTTCGTACCACTTCACATACTCGTGCGTTTATTCTTTGCCTACCCACTTTTCACATGCTTTACACACTTTTGATTTTACTGTAACATCCATGATTTTATTCGTAAACTTTCCAATTAATGAGATGATGCTTAAAAGCGATGTGAATCCACGCTTCGCCCACGGGCCATCGTCAGAAACTGTGATCTCATCTTCCGGATGACCGTTTGCCGCATTTTTTCTTTTTCTTCTTTCACTGCTTTTTTGAACACAGTTTCAACTACGACCTTTAAAACAATATATATTTGGTCATTTATATAATAATAACCACTTTTACTAAAGCCGGAGCCTAAATTCATCAATGAGCAAAACACATTTATGTCAGCCAAACCGACACCGAGTAGCCGCAGAGCAAAAGTAAAGCGTCTGTTTACTTCGTACGCATTTCTGATCATCGGACAAGAGCTAATTAAAAATTCTTGACATGAGCACCTCACACACAGTTTGAATCCCGATCCTACCACTGATATTTTTTAAAACTTGATATCACCATTACACAACTTGCACTGTATCGCGGATTATAATGCTGTGAACACTAGAGTGAAATTTAGTAGTACATAAATAGCAGTTTCACTCAAAGCCACATCAAAGTAACTTTGATTTTTTATTTTATCAGCAGAAGTGCTAACAAACTCAGTGTCTTTTTCAGCAGTATGCTGATTACCGTGAAATTTTCTCGGTACAGCAGCTTGCCCAGGACTTCTAGTTTTTCGCTTTGATTCTTTTCGATCCATATTCGCTCGATGTTTACGCACTGAGTTATAAACTTTTACTGCTGGTTTGCTCCAAAACGTCTAATACCTGTACTCCGAAATATAATATATATACAGGTATAAATGTAAGTATACACAAACTTTTCAGCTGCTATACGCAGGTATAAACATTACACAACAACAATAGGGGAGACGGACCGTTGCAGCAGCCGCGCGGCTTAGTGCGCGCAACTATAAGAGACTCCTGAATATGTGCTGTGACTTCCTTAATATTTCGAATTTCGGTCTGAAATTTCTACAGTATATTCTCCAAATATTGTATTTTCAAAATAAATTATTAAAAAAAATCGATATTTTGAACCTCAATCTCCAGACTACACCCTTAAATTGCAGTCCTTGTGCAATGGACTTAAGGTTACGAAATTTCATATATAAATTCTTTTTAAGATTTTCATTGATAAAAATTTTTCCATCTGACAGACTTTCAGCAGCTTCCTGGTCAAGAAGTGCTGTGTTGATATCCCTTGTACAGAGCCTAGTGAAATTCGTTTTTGTGCGCATAATGTCATTTACCAGTACTCTGCTAGATAGGCTAATAATAAACAGCGAACGTCTGTTATTTACGATAGGAGTAGGCACTGTTTTTGTTGTTTGTGCTTGTGCTGCGCGAAGCAGGCGGGTGCACACAATGTCTTATGGTTTGAGCGAGGGGAGGACCAAAGCAGGGATAGCATATGCAACGGCATTATATTTACTTGCATTCCCGTCAAAAATATTCGAAATAATTATGCTATTGCCCTCGCCCCGATCCTCGCCCGGTCCAGTCTTAGCCCGCGTGCTTTGTGCTTGTAGCTGTTGTCGAGTCGAATTACGCACAATTTCTGTGTCGCTAGTGTCATTACCCTCATCACCGACAGGGTTCGCATTTATTAAGTGGTTTACACCACTAATATTATTGTTACTATTTACATAATTTACATTATTTCCCTTACAAGTATTATCAACAGGTTTGTCGACCATGGTTGATACATTGTTCAAAAGTTTAGAAAGTTGCTGTTTTATGACCATATTTTCTTGCAGTAACATTAACCGATCGTTGTGTAAACCTACCAGCTGATAATTTTGAACAGTAATACTTTCCTCGAGTAAAGAAATCCTATTCGAAAGATCACTAATCAACTGTTCCAATGCTGGTATGGCAGAAGTTGAAGTTACAATAGAATCGAGTATATTCACAATAAGGGACTGTAGATCAATCACTGTTTTACGTGTCAGTTCAGATTGATTATCAATGTACTCAATCATGAACGACGACATCACAGACCTCTGCATCGCGCTCGCATCCAGTATTGCAGCTTCATATGGAGGGGAAGTTGGTTGTCCTTTGTAAACGTCGAAGGCGTCAAAAGCAGATAGAGAGAGAGAGAGAGAGAGAGAGAGAGAGAGAGAGAGAGAGAGAGATCGGTGGAAAATTGCCAATGCTGCCGATTTTCACCTAGTAACCGATGTAGGAGTCGCAGAGAAAAGAACGAGTGAGTGAGAGGGAGAAAGTGCGAGAGAGAGAGAGAGAGAGAGAGAGCTACGCAATTAGCATCGAGCAACAGTGTTGTCGCCTCCGCTGCGTAGTTCTCGATGAGCGAGCGAAGGGGGAGGGTACGAGGCAAGCGTGCTAAGACAGTGGGAGAGCTTCATGCCACGCTGCACTACAGATGCACTAGTCTGCCCCGGTTTCTCTCTCTTCCCGCCTTGCCACGCGTATCCAGCGAGGCCGGAGTAGGAGGGCGTCTCGAGTCATTAAAAACTGTCGCTGAGGACGCGCTTGTCCTCATTCAGGCAATTCGCCTGCAGTCTGCGGTTTGGTAGATTCCTTAAGTGTGCCGGGCTCAATTCTGTTCTGCAGTTTTGCATGGTCGCACGCATTCCCAAAATCGCCGGGGGCATGCGCATTCCCTAAAATACGCAAAGTTAGCACGTGTTGTATCTTTGTTCCGCAGTTCAGGAATTAATTATATACGACGATCGATATAATAAATTATTACTTAATTCAATACGACTATTGAAATATTAAATTAAAACGACACTCATTGTTACACTGCATTGCATCTGGAAAATTAAGGTAAAATTTTAATTACTATTATTCTTATAAAAAAAAACATGTACAGTCCATGGACGAGTTTCTTCTTAATCTCAACTCCTATTGTGTTTTTTTATACTTGCCCATATGGAACCTTTTTGTTATTAATAACAAGAAGGAACTCTCAACAGTTTGTATGTATGTATGCATGTATGTGTGTACGTGACAAAGAAATTGCTGAACGACAACTCTTGAAGGGAAGCACGTTATGATCTGAAAGTTTGCAGGCATGTAACGTATTGCTCTAATTAGAACTGATTAGATTCTGGAGCTTTTTCGATACTAAAATGCTCATATTTTTAAATAAATAGTAACAGCTAGCATTGATTTTATGTTTTCAATGCACTTTTTATGTTGTCTAACAATTGTCTAATTGTTATTTATCCTCGTTTTTCCTCGATTTTTTAAAATTATTTCAAAGAGGTTATAAACTTTTATTGTTTCTTGTATTTCATTTTCTTCCTTTTCGTGGTCATTCATTTCATATATAGAAAAATATTCAGCTCGCATAGATTTTACATTTTTAATGCGCCTCTTATGTCGTCTAATAATTGTCTAATTGAGATTTATTCCCGTGTGTGTGTGTGTGTGTGTGTGCGTGTGCGTGTGCGCGTGCGTGTTCGTGTGCGTGTGCGTGTGCGTGTGCATGTGCGTTTGCGTTTTCGTTTGCGTGTGCCTCTGCGTGCGTACATGTGCGTACGTGTGTGTGTGCGTATATTTGCGTGCGTGCGTGCGTGTTTGCATGTATGTGTGTGTGTGTGTGTGTGTGCGTATGTTTCGCTCTATATCTTGAGTAATTCACAGTAAAAATTTTTGTTTCAGGGCTCTTTTTGTTTGTTTTTCTTTAAAGGATTGGGGCTCAAAAATATTTTATATCTAAATTACTAATTTAATTGAATAATATCGCGAAACAAGTTAATTTTGCAGTGCCTGGATAAGCACATAACTGTACAGTTCCTGGATTAATGACTTAACTTAATTATGTTGTCAGTTTACGGAAAAAGGAAAAGGCTAATCTAGCCGCGCATAACAAAGCCTAACTTTGCTAAGCGACCGAGGTGGAGCACTGTCATTCTTTTATAGCCTACACGGAAAAAAATCTTGAATTGTATTAGCTTAAAAACAAGAAGCCTGATGCTATACTGTTGATAATACTAAATGTGAACTGTATACGTTCGTATTCAAGTACGCTGATCGATCTAAGTAAGCACCGGAATAATATTCCTAGTTTGGACTACCTTACGAAAGTAAATGAGCGCTACCCATGGGACCGATTCAGCTCGATCGGTCGAGCTGGCTCGCTGCCGTCCTATATCGTTGTTTACAAGCGCAGTTGTGCGGATAATACGCATGCGCGATAAACCCAACCTCTTCGACTCTTCCGACAACTGCTCGTGCAAGCGATTACTTTGACTTGAATTATAACGGATTACTCGCACAACGTCGACTTTACCAGTGATTTTGTATTCTTCATTGCAGGGTGAAAAATTACCCTGTAAAATGCAATGCATTTAAATACATTCTATCCTAATGGATTATATTAATTTTATCCCATAAAAATCTGAGAAACTAAAACCCAAAAATCGAAAGATAAAAAAAAACAAAAACATGGATCAATCAAAAATATTATTTTTCAGCCGTTTTCGTCCGACAAAACAAAAAATATGAACATTAAATTTAACCACAGATTACTGGAGATGCATAATAGAGGGATACATTATATGCACGCTCACGCACACATACATACACGCACGCACGCACGCACGCACGCACGCACGCAGGCACGCACGCATGCACGCACACACGCACACACACACACATACACACACTTCACATATACGCACACGAACATTCTACGGTCATTTTCTAAGAGACAGTTGTATTTTTATTTCAATTGGCCCAAAACATGTTTCTAATATGTTATTTTAAAACATTTTTTTTAGTATTACAAAGTTTCCTTTAGGAGAAAGCAAAATGCAAAAATTATTTGTTATAAGTAAATTAAGGTTGAAACCTTAATTACTACGCTGAAATCGGAAATTGATGGTTTTTAGCGTTTAAATTAAAATTCTCCCTTTTAATGACTTCTTATTCTCAATAATATTATCATGTAATAACGGTTTCCGGACTATTTTCCTCCTTAAAGAGGAGTCCGTATATCTCCTGTCCTTGTTTATAATCACGTTTTTGCTATTTATTCAAATTGTAGTGATAAAAAGGAAGTTGTTGTAGAGATTTAAAGTATAACAGTCCATTTCTGGCCATGAACCTGCCCATTTGAGTGTTTGTCAGGTATTTTTTGAGGTTAAAAACAAATTTTTAGCTGATGGAACTAAACGGACTTCGGATTTGAAATCAGTGACCCCAAAAACGTATAAAGATATGGTCACGATTCTTCATCTGGCTGTCATCATGCCCCTGAGCATTTTTGAAGTACTTTTTGAGGTTAGCGACAAATTTTGGGCTTGTCGGACTAAACGGACCTTAGACTTAAAATCAGCGATCTCGAAAACGTATAAATTTATGGTCACGATCCTTAATTTGGCCGTAATCATGCCTATTTGAGCGTTTTTGAAAAATATTTTGAGGCTAGGGGCAAATTTTGGACTGAACAAGCTGAACGGACCTTGGATTTGAAATACGCGACCCTTGAAACGAACAAATGCATCGTCACGAACCTTTATCTAGCCATAATCATGCCTGTTTGAGCGTTTTTAAGGTATTTTTTGAGGTTAGAGCAAATCCTGGAGTGATGAAGTTAAACGGTCATCGGATTCGGATTCAGCTAACCCGATAACATATAAAATGACCTTTACTCACAATTTTCGTCTTTTATCTATATTTTTATAAATGATTAATCGGAAAATTTTCGGAAAACTGGTCAGAAAATCAAGTTCTTGGGACCGCCATTTTGAAAATTTTGAAAAGCGCCACATAGCTATGGATTCTACACAAAAAATCCTAAATTTTGACCCTATACAAGTGTTTCTAAGTCTTTACCATTTTTGGGCAGAGCCGTGTGCGTTTTAGCATGGATTGGCCCATATATATATATATATATATATATATATATATATATATATATATATATATACATATATATATATATGTGTGTGTGTGTGTGTGTGTGTGTGTGTGTGTGTGTGTGTGTGTGTGTGTGTGTGTGTGTGTGTCTGTGTGTGACGTTCCACGTCAACCGGAAAATTGCTGTTTTACGCAGTAGAAAATGAAAGTCTACTGAGGAACATTATCGACGGAGACTATTTTTATGAATTTTGAGCAGCTAAGTATTAACACGAAGCTAAAATTTATTTGTTTACGTCTACTCAAGTATATTCAATTAAAATAACTGCTTACTGATATATAGTTAGTATGCAATTTTTTTATTGATTCCCATGAACGCTCTCTGCGTTTTACAGGGTTGAGACTGTCTTTATTATAAATCCCGAGTTACTTTCTTTTTTTTATTTTGCAATTTCTAATTTTTTAAAATTCTTTTAATTTTTTAATTATTGTTATTTTTTGAATATTTGTATTATTTTGTTTAACATTTTTAAAATTAAATTATTAATATTGTATTATTGATAATGGATTTGGTGCATTAGAGAATCTAAACACAGTAATTTTTTTGTCGGAAGAAACTAAAAACGCGTGTCCTTCTGAAATTTTTGTAATAGATGGTGCAGTTGAAAATCTCTTCTTTAGTGATCTTGATGATTTTCATAATCTTCTTGGGAATAGTGAAAGTATGTTATTGTTTGGAACTTTTGTCTCGCAAGGTATTTAAATCATTTTCCAAAAAAAATCAGTCAGTTTAATCCATTTATTTCTTTGGAATCCTACGGTCAGTTAACAAATCCAGAATCAGTATACGCTTAAAAGATATGGTAGAGAAGGACCCAATAAGTTTTTAGCAAACATAAATTAAAGATAATACTATCTAATTTTTTAGGTTTTAAAAGAGCTTCGTTCCCTTAATTATATATACTCAACTAACAGAAACCAAATAAAATTAGATTCGTGTTCGTGTTTAGCAGCTCAAAATTCATAAAAATACTCTTTGTTAATAATTTTCCTCTCGAAGATCACAAGACCTACCTCTCAACCGCGTGAAACAGCAATTTTGGGGTGTTTTTTGAGGTTAGGGATAAACGCTTACGGTATCGGTAAAAAAGAGGATCGGATTCGTATTCAGCAGCTCAAGATACATAAAAATATGCTCTGTCAATAATTTTCCTCACGTAGATAACAGGACCTACCTCTCAACCCCGTGAAACAGCAATTTTGGGGTGTTTTTTGAGGTTAGGGATAAACGCTTAAGCTATCAGTAAAAAAGAGGGTAAGATTTGTGTTCAGCAGCTCAAGATACATAAAAATACGCTCTGTCAATAATTTCCCTCACGTAGATAACAGGACCTACCTCTCAACCACGTGAAGCAGCAATTTTGGGGTGTTTCTGAGGTTAGGGACGAACGCTTCAGGTATCGATAAAAAGGAGGGTCGGATTCGTGTTCAGCAGCTTAAAATACATAAGTCTGTAATTTCTAATAGCTTGATAATTCCGTAAAGTAGTATTTCTTTAAGGTTAGGATACGCGAAGATCCGTCTGAAAACGAAATTTTAAAAATAGCCATGCGCTAATCAAAAGTACATAAAAAGTGCTAAATTTTCGATATTTTAAAAAATTTTTAGGTGGAAAGGAATTTGCGGTATTCTGGTTGACGTGGAACGTCACACACACACACACACACATATATATATATAAATTCTCCCTTTTAATGACTTCTTATTCTCAATAATATTATCATGTAATAACGGTTTCCGGACTATTTTCCTCCTTAAAGAGGAGTCCGTATATCTCCTGTCATTGTTTATAATCACGTTTTTGCTATTTATTCAAATTGTAGTTTATTAATTGAAAAACTAAAAGTTGGCTCCAATTGGTATTTAAATAAGGAATATTTTTGAGACCTTAAAAAGTATCTAACATTATTTCCTTTTCGAGGAAACTTCGGAACGCGGAAATTGAGGTTCGCTTTTCCGTTCCGAAGTTTTCTTGAAAAGGAAATAATGTAAGATACGGATTTCTTTTAAGCAAGCGGCACACGCCAGCATAGTCATCGAGCCGAATCAGCTCGATGCGTAGACTTAGCTGAGTCTCTCGTACTTCCCCGGTTCAGCACCCCCTCCACCGTACTCTGCCAGTGCTACGATCGAGCTGGTTCGGCTCGATGGGGCGCGCTGAATTACTGCGACGGTGCATGAGACTGTTTCAGATGTACCAAACGAACTACAACAAGCAAGGATTTTTTTCCGTGTAGGTGCACGCGTATACACACACACATACGCACATATGCATATACATATATACATATATATATATATATATATATATATATATATATATATATATATATATATATATATATATATATATATATATATATATATATATATATATATATATATATATATATATATATATGTGTGTGTGTGTGTGTGTGACGTTCCACGTCAACCAGAATACCGCAAATTCCTTTCCACCTAAAAATTTTTTAAAATATCGAAAATTTAGCACTTTTTATGTACTTTTGATTAGCGCATGGCTATTTTTAAAATTTCGTTTTCAGACGGATCTTCGCGTATCCTAACCTTAAAGAAATACTACTTTACGGAATTATCAAGCTATTAGAAATTACAGACTTATGTATTTTAAGCTGCTGAACACGAATCCGACCCTCCTTTTTATCGATACCTGAAGCGTTCGTCCCTAACCTCAGAAACACCCCAAAATTGCTGCTTCACGTGGTTGAGAGGTAGGTCCTGTTATCTACGTGAGGGAAATTATTGACAGAGCGTATTTTTATGTATCTTGAGCTGCTGAACACAAATCTTACCCTCTTTTTTACCGATACCGTAAGCGTTTATCCCTAACCTCAAAAAACACCCCAAAATTGCTGTTTCACGCGGTTGAGAGGTAGGTCTTGTGATCTTCGAGAGGAAAATTATTAACAAAGAGTATTTTTATGAATTTTGAGCTGCTAAACACGAACACGAATCTAATTTTATTTGGTTTCTGTTAGTTGAGTATATATAATTAAGGGAACGAAGCTCTTTTAAAACCTAAAAAATTAGATAGTATTATCTTTAATTTATGTTTGCTAAAAACTTATTGGGTCCTTCTCTACCATATCTTTTAAGCGTATACTGATTCTGGATTTGTTAACTGACCGTAGGATTCCAAAGAAATAAATGGATTAAACTGACTGATTTTTTTTGGAAAATGATTTAAATACCTTGCGAGACAAAAGTTCCAAACAATAACATACTTTCACTATTCCCAAGAAGATTATGAAAATCATCAAGATCACTAAAGAAGAGATTTTCAACTGCACCATCTATTACAAAAATTTCAGAAGGACACGCGTTTTTAGTTTCTTCCGACAAAAAAATTACTGTGTTTAGATTCTCTAATGCACCAAATCCATTATCAATAATACAATATTAATAATTTAATTTTAAAAATGTTAAACAAAATAATACAAATATTCAAAAAATAACAATAATTAAAAAATTAAAAGAATTTAAAAAAATTAGAAATTGCAAAATAAAAAAAAGAAAGTAACTCGGGATTTATAATAAAGACAGTCTCAACCCTGTAAAACGCAGAGAGCGTTCATGGGAATCAATAAAAAAATTGCATACTAACTATATATCAGTAAGCAGTTATTTTAATTGAATATACTTGAGTAGACTTAAACAAATAAATTTTAGCTTCGTGTTAATACTTAGCTGCTCAAAATTCATAAAAATAGTCTCCGTCGATAATGTTCCTCAGTAGACTTTCATTTTCTACTGCGTAAAACAGCAATTTTCCGGTTGACGTGGAACGTCACACACACATACACACACACACACACACACACACACACACACACACACACACACACACACACACACACACACACGCACACACACACACACACACACACACACACACACACACACACACACACACACACACACACACACACACACACACACACACACACACACACACACACACACACACATATATATATATATATATGTATATATATATATATATATATGGGCCAATCCATGCTAAAACGCACACGGCTCTGCCCAAAAATGGTAAAGACTTAGAAACACTTGTATAGGGTCAAAATTTAGGATTTTTTGTGTAGAATCCATAGCTATGTGGCGCTTTTCAAAATTTTCAAAATGGCGGTCCCAAGAACTTGATTTTCTGACCAGTTTTCCGCAAATTTTCCGATTAATCATTTATAAAAATATAGATAAAAGACGAAAATTGTGAGTAAAGGTCATTTTATATGTTTTCGGGTTAGCTGAATCCGAATCCGATGACCGTTTAACTTCATCACTCCAGGATTTGCTCTAACCTCAAAAAATACCTTAAAAACGCTCAAACAGGCATGATTATGGCTAGATAAAGGTTCGTGACGATGCATTTGTTCGTTTCAAGGGTCGCGTATTTCAAATCCAAGGTCCGTTCAGCTTGTTCAGTCCAAAATTTGCCCCTAGCCTCAAAATATTTTTCAAAAACGCTCAAATAGGCATGATTACGGCCAAATTAAGGATCGTGACCATAAATTTATACGTTTTCGAGATCGCTGATTTTAAGTCTAAGGTCCGTTTAGTCCGACAAGCCCAAAATTTGTCGCTAACCTCAAAAAGTACTTCAAAAATGCTCAGGGGCATGATGACAGCCAGATGAAGAATCGTGACCATATCTTTATACGTTTTTGGGGTCACTGATTTCAAATCCGAAGTCCGTTTAGTTCCATCAGCTAAAAATTTGTTTTTAACCTCAAAAAATACCTGACAAACACTCAAATGGGCAGGTTCATGGCCAGAAATGGACTGTTATACTTTAAATCTCTACAACAACTTCCTTTTTATCACTTGAAAATTTTCTGATAATAATACTCTTGTTTTGTAGTGGAATAAAACAGTGATTGCTTGAAATTTGTGGGACAGAAGGGTCCTCGTCAAATCCTCTCTTTAATCTTCTTTGAGTGTTGCTATGTGTTACTTTTGAATAATAAAAGAACTTTATATTTTTTATTGAATGGCATGGCCACTCATAAAGCTGCTTAGCTGTTAAAATGCTGTTGATTGCTGATGCTTGGAGGCTTGCGTTCTTAGCTCCTATTTTAAGAGTTGCACCAAGGCCATCATGTGGGCCTTTTCCGTGAGCCGTCGCGCAAAAATGCAATTCTGCTTTGATACCAAAATCATTTTCATGATTACATAAATTTTGGATATTAAATCGATTTTTAAAATGTTGTTTTGCTCCATCAGAAAAGTAGATAATTTTTGTAATTTTGTGTTGTTTCTTTAGGTAATCAATTATCATCGAATTATACACATACACCGCTGCAGAGTCATGAGTATTTGATTCAGAAATCACGATTATATTTCCATGTTTTAATTCACCTTCATCTCGATAATAATAAACTACAGTATATACTGTGGCTTGATTATTATTATAGTGAAAAGCTTGAGCTGCTTTTTGAACAACAAAAGCAAAATTCTCTGAATAATCTGGTAGCACAAGAATTTCTCCTGGCTTTAAGCTTCCCTTCAATTGCTTAAAATATTCTGATTGTTGTTTGTTAATATAATCATGAGGTTTTAATGATTTTAACCGATGACCAAGAAGTTCGAGGAAATTTTCAGTAGTTGTGTTTTTTGTAATCATAGTTGTTCTATCTGTCGAATGCCAAGAGCTAAAAGTTATATCCTTTACGTCTGCTTTTTCCAAACCTGATTCAAGCTGGGATCTGAGCTTATCGTAATTAGGGCAGTTTTTGCATTCGTTAAGAAAACATTCTCTATTTGAGTTACGATATACCATGATATTAAGACAATCGGTATAGTTTTTTAATGGATATTCCAATTTAGCCATCAGGTCAGATAAATTGATGGCATGAAGCAAAAGCTTGACATTCCCATGAATCACACATACGCAAACAATATGAGTACCATTACTTCCGGCTAAAACACAATTTTGAGGCCGTAATTGGCAAAACTTTTAAAGACCTATAGTAGTATCTGGATGCTCTCCACAGAATTTGAAATATAATTCTTTTAAGCTAAACAATGTCAGTCTCTTCTGCTTGAGGACTTTTTCTCCATCAATCTCAGCAGATTTTTTATTTCTATATCCTGGGAGAATTCTGCTGTTAAAATCACATTCATAGAATTGTTTCAATCTATTAACCGTAGTTTGTGGCAGCGATTTACCTATTTTTGGGGGTGGTCTAGAAAAAGAGCCATTCGTGGCTTTTAAGTCTTTAGCTTTTCTAATGGAGTAAGTTGTAGTATTGAATAGAGAAGAAATCTTCTCTATTGACCATTTTGATGGCAGTATGGTTAGAATAGCTATCCTGTCGGGATCGTGCTCTGACAACGATGAAAATTTTTCTCTTAAACCTTCGATGATTTTATGGAGGTTTTCCTCAGCATTTGAAGAAGTCGAACTGTCAAGATCTAATTGCACATTCTTCTCTAGGCTATCTTCATTTGCACTGTTAGATACAGAAGTATTGTTCAAATTGTCATTCACGTTTTCATCATGAGTATCATCATTGTTGGAATTGTGGTTCACGTCTTCATTATGAGTATCATTACTAATATATGATATTTTCCTACATCCACTGCAAATCATATTCTCTGCAGAAGCAAGCCGGAAATGTCTGCAAAGCCTAGCTGGTAGTGGTCGTAATGATTTGCCTATGTGAGCTACCAATTTGAACGGATTGCAACAGCGATCTGTTCGAAAAGAAACGGTCCTTAGACTTAAAATCAGCGATCTCGAAAACGTATAAATTTTTGGTCATGATCCTTAATCTGGCCGTAATCATGCCTATTTGAGCGTTATTGAAAAATATTTTGAGGCTAGGGGCAAATTTTGGACTGAACAAGCTGAACGGACCTTGGATTTTAAATACGCGACCCTTGAAACGAACAAATGCATCGTCACGAACCTTTATCTAGTCATAATCATGCCTGTTTGAGCGTTTTTGAGGTATTTTTTTAGGTTAGAGCAAATCCTGGAGTGATAAGGTTAAACGGTCAGCGGATTCGGATTCAGCGTATCCGAAAACATATAAAATGACCTTTACTCACAATTTTCGTCTTTTATCTATATTTTTATGAACGATTAATCGGAAAATTTTCGGAAAACTGGTCAGAAAATCGGGTGTTTGGGACCGCTATTTTGAAAATTTTAAAAGCGCCACATAGCTATTGATTCTACATAAAAAACCCTAATTTTAACCCTATACAAGTTTTTATAAGTCTTTACCATTTTTGGGCAGAGCCGCGTGCGTTTTGGCATGGATTGACCTATATATATATATATCTAGTAACGGCATTGCACCCGAGCTGCGCTGCACGCGGGTATACACCCCGGCAGCTCGTGCCGCAATATATATATATATATATATATATATATATATATAATTGCGGCACGAGCTGCCGGGGTGTATACCCGCGTGCATTGCACCCGAGCTGCGCTGCACGCGGGTATACACCCCGGCAGCTCGTGCCGCAATTATATATATATATATATATATATATATATATATATATATATATATATATATATATATATATATATATATATATATATATATATCTATATATATATATAATTGCGGCACGAGCTGCCGGGGTGTATACCCGCGTGCAGCGCAGCTCGGGTGCAATGCCGTTACTAGATGTGCGATGAGATCACGCTTTACTTGATGTCAGGCGATGGATCTTGGCGAAAGAGAGGGTTTACGTCTTTGTTCGGATTGGTGACTTTGATTGGTTGGTACACTGGCAAGGTATTAGATGTGTGTGTAAAATCTAAGTACTGTAAAGTGTGTGAATATTGGCAAAAAAAAGAAGGTACTGCTGAATACGAAGAGGTATACCCTTCACACAAACAGAACTGTGATGCCAACCATGAAGGTAGTGCCGGGAAAATGGAGATCGATGCAGTTATAGAAATGTTCAAACGCGCAGAAAAACTTCATAATATCAAATATTTGAAATATATCGGCGACGGCGATTCAAAAATATATAAAGGTATAGTCGACTCAAAAGCTTATAAATATTTCATCGTCGAAAAAAAATAATGTGTCGGACACGTTCAGAAGCGCATGGGAACGCGTCTGCGCAATTTGAAAAAAACAACGAAAGGTCTTGGCATCCGAGGAAAGTTGACCGGAAAATTAATTGATGAACTTTCTATTTATTACGTACTTGCTATTAGGACAAACTACGATTCAGTCGAAAAAATGCGGAATAAAATTTGGGCAACGTTACTTCATAAAATGTCGACGAAGGAGAATACACAGCACGATAAGTGTCCCGTCGGAGTAGACTCTTGATGTTTTTGGCAGCGCAGTACAGCGCTTGGTATACTTGCAACGTACGAGCACAAGAGTCAAATGCATGAAGATGTTTTTAACGCAATAAAACCCATTTATAATGAACTCAGCTCCGACAACCTTCTGTCACGCTGCTTGGGTGCGTATACTCAGAACAAATAACGAGTCGTTTAATGCTGTAGTGTGGTCAATTGCTCCAAAGACGGTGTCAAGCGGTAAGACTATAGTTGACATTGCGACTGACGTAGCCGTTATTATCTTCAATGACGGTTTCTCGGGTCTGTATGCCGTTTACCATGCTCTTGGGTTGACCGTTGGACCAAACATGTACGAGTTTTGCGTGGAATCGGACGCCAATCGCATCAAAACCGCTGAACATCGTATGTCTGATATCGCGAAAGAGGCCAGGCGCAGCGTTACACCAGGCAAAAAAAAAGAAGAAGAGGAAATGAAGGCCCTGGAAGGACAATTATATGGTACAGGGATAGCAGACTGAAGGTAAAATAATTATTATGGACTATATTTTTGCGATTCTTAAGATTTATAGCATTTTGAATCTTCAAACACGTTTTTCTCGAAACCATGTTTTCAAAATCGGTAAGCAGTAGAACTCAAAAAGTTTACATCCGATTGACTTTAAATTTTAACAGTAGCTTCATTGTTTAATTATCTAGTGAAATACATACGATTTTAGCGATTAATTAACAAGAAAAAAAGTTATAAACAATTGAAGTCGATGTTTTTCGTCAGAAACACGATTTTTTGTTAAAACAATCGCCATATCGCGAAAAAAAATTCTAAAAATATAATCATGTGTATTTCACTAGCAAAACTCATGTAGATAATAGAACATTTTTTTTTTGTTATAGGTGGAGTTGGACGAGACTTGTACTGCTCGCCACGGAAGACCTTTTTGAAAAGCGGTTCACGGTAATCACTGCACAGCCGCCATTTTGTAAAAAAAAATATCAATAATAATTTTTTTTCTCTTCTTCAAGAGTTGCTTAATCCAATATTATATTATTTGTATACCTTTAATCTCAAATGTCCTTTAAAAAAAATAATTAACAATGCCTTGTTTTTTAGAGCATAAGGGGGATATAACCCCTTAAGAACTTTTCCATATCGGCGTTCTTAAACTATGTCCCGTTATCCGAGAGAAACACGTTTGGGACACCGAAGCGTAGAAATATACGCTCGTATAGATTTTTTATGATCGTTTGCGCGTTGGCTTTGCGAATTGGTATGCACTCGATCCAGCGCGTGAACATGTCTTGAAAAATCAAGAGATATTGGTAGCCGCGTAGTGACTTAGGCCTGTTGCCCATAATGTCAGCTGATACGGTCTCCCAGGGGCGTGAAAAATTTCGCGCGCCCATAGTCCAGCTGGCGCGAGCTGCTGCACCTTACACTGTTGGCAGGATAGGCAGCCGCGTACATAACGTGCAATGTCCTTGTGCATGGATGGCCAGTAATAACTTTGCGCGACGCGCTGATACGTTTTACGTTGTCCGTGATGCGCAGCTGTTGGCTCGTCATGGCACTCATACATCACTTGTATTCGTTTTTCTTTCGGGACAACGAGCTTCCAAGCTTCGTCGTCCTCAAAGGCTCCTCGGAGTGCAGGGTTCGGCCGATAGACATACAGTCGCCATCCTACTATCTTCCATGTCGGGTAGTCGTGAGGGGTGGAAGACACTATGTTTCTCTGATCAACGTCGTTGAGGGAGCCTTTACGGTGGTCGACTGTGTAATCATGACCTTAGAGTTCAAGGGCCCAGCGAGATAGTCGTCCCGTAGGGTTGCGTAAATTACATAACCACTGCAAGCTACTATGGTCAGTAATGAGTCTGAAATGATAGCTCTCGACGTAAGGACGGTAGCGTCGAATTGCCCAGAGCACAGCCAGACATTCTCGCTCCGTCGGCGATTAATTGCACTCGGCGGCCGTCATCGTGCGACTTGCGGAAGCAAGTACTTTCTCGTCGTCATTAATTACCTGGGTAATTACGGCTCCAAGCTCTGTATCACTGGCATCTGTTTGTATGCAGAACTTCTCATTGAAATCAGGCCGGTGTAGAATTGGTGCAGAAGCGACGAGCGTCTTGATGAGCATTTTTGCTCCTCGCTCCAGTCATACGCTGTATTCTTTTTCGTCAGCCGAGTTAATGGCTCGGCTATAGTGGCGAAGTTTGACAAAATTTTCGGTACCACAACGCCATTCCTAAAAACCTGCGTAATTGCTTTAAGGTTTTAGGCGCCGGGTACTCGAGAATTGGCAAGATTTTCTCGGGGTCCGGTCGGAAACCGTCGCGGTTTAAGAGTATGCCGAGATATCTCACTTCGTCCCGACAAAATACACTCTTATCGCGATTAATGGTGAGGCCGGCCGACTTGATCCTGCTGAGCACAATTTCGAGTATTTTCATATGTTGCTCGAACGTCTCGGTGCAGATTATTATGTCGTCTAAGTAACAATAGCAGTAGGGCTCTAAATCGGCTGTGATCAGGGTATCAAGCAGAGCTTGAAAACAAGCCGTTGCTCCCGTAAGGCCATATGGAAGGCGTTTCCAATGGAAAATCCCAAACCCAGGCACTGTAAATGCAGTGATCGGTCGACATCTTTTTCTGACCTTAATCTGGTGATACGCGCTACTCAAATCGATAGTCGATATGTAGCGCGATTATTGCAATTTGTTTAATATCGTTTCCATCATAGGTAACGGATATGCATTCGGTTTGATGACCGCATTAACCTTGCGGTAGTCGACGCAGCATCTGTATTTCCCGTTCGATTTTTTCACCAGGACGACCGGGCTTGACCAACCGCTCTCTGAACGCTCGATAATTCCATCGTCGAGCATCTGGTTGACCTGTGAATTCATTTCCTCCACTATTTGCTTCGAGACAGGATAATACTTTTGTTTAATTGGTCGACAGGTCTGGACCTCGAGATCGAACTCGACTAAGTTCTTGAACCCAAGAGGTCCAATATTGTTTGGAATTAATCGGTCTACCAATTCCTCGAGCATTATGTGCTCGCCTTCGGAAATATCCGCTAGGCCAATTGACGCTAGTGCAGTTAGTTCCGGTGTAGAGGCGCTATTAACCTCGAGCTGAATAACTTCGCTCGATCCTTCTACCGTTAGAGTATTCTCGCATGGATTAAGTCGAGCGTCAAATTCACGCACGAAGTCAGCACCGACATAGCAATCGCCGTGTAGATTCGGCATAATGACTGTAGAAATAAATTTTGTCACTCCTGCTATTTCGAACGGCTGTTCAACTTGTCCGGTTATTGGAACTGGTTGCCGTCTGCTACACGTGCGTTTTTGATGTCGCACGGCTTGACGGACAATCCAAGGGCGGTAGCCATCTGTACACTGACAGGGCCGATAAATTTTCGAGCTGCCCCTGAGTCGTACAGTGCGCGTACCCTGTATTCTCCGATGCTGACTTTCAGCCACCAACGAGCATCCTTAATTGGTTCACTCGTGGTCGAGTACTCAGCTTTCAATGGTTGAATGCTCTGCTCAGGATGAGCGTCGCTGACATCTTCGGAGATCCCCTCTTTGGTTGCGGGCCCAGTAGCGATCTCGTCTACTGAGGCCCTTTGCCTTTTCCCGTACAATTTGGGCAATCATAGCGGGTGTATCCGGGCGTCTTGCAGGTCCTGCAATGCTCACCCTTCTTTAGCTTTTTGCCATCGTCCTTGCCCGTTACTGCTTCCTCTACTTTATTCGGGGTAGAAGCACTAGGTTCCTCGACAGTTTGTTTATTAAGTGACTTGCCCCTGTTATTACTCGACCTAATATTATTGCCTTTCTGAGCCAAATCCTTATGTGTTTTGGTCTCAGTCTTCTTGGGCTCGGTGGTATCTTTGCCGAGCATTTTTCCTATCATCTGTCCTACCGGCTTTGACTGCGTCTTACCCTTTGGTGACCCTCTGTATGCGAACTCTTGAAGTAAGGAGTCATTCGGCGTAGGCGGGGGTCGTCGAGTTTGTTGGGTTTCCAAGAGCCTCTCGGCTTGCATCGTTTTTTCTAGTAAGTCGTCCATACTTTGGATTTCCTCCCAATGGATGATCGACTCAATAGACGGTAGCAGGTTGTCAAATACGAGCTCGAGTTGAGCGTCCATATCTGTGGGTCGCTCGAGTTTACCAAGTATAGCCAAGATGCATACGATATAATCGCGGACAGGTTCATCGTCACCTTGTGTTCGTCTGTCTGCTTCAAGGCGTAGCAGGCGTTGTTGTTGTTTAGCGACTCCGTAGTATCGTCTAGCCGCTGTGCAAAAATCGCCCCAGCTCTGCCAGTGACTACGGCACTGTCGCATCCAGTGCAAGGCTACTCCCGATAGGAGCTCCAATAGCGCGTTGAGTACGTCTACATCGTCGAGATTGGCGTGTGCGCGGCATTCATCGACGCCGTAAAAAATTCTTCGATGTTTTCGCCTTTTGTGCCCGAAAATTTTAAGCGCCATTTCCGTACGTTTCTCCGACATCCTTCGGTTTATTGCGCTCACTTTGCGAGCTAGAAAAATACGATCTCGGTGTGTTATTGTTGCTCGGCCTGGGCGGTTGCGGGAACAGCGTCGATAACTCCTCCCTCCCCCCAGCAACGCCGACAGGTGGAATATTATCGAGATCCCTATAATTTCTAATGTGTAATTTCAAGTCCTCAGTCAAATTCACTTGAGAGTATTCAAATAATTCGTTGTGAATGTATCTTGGAACACTATGCCTTTTGTGCGTTGTGGTTGTGCTGACGATTGATCGCTCGTCGAGCTCTGTGCTTGTGGTGCGTTTACTCTCGTAGTCCTTGGCAAGTGTGTGCGCGAAAAATCGGGCTCTCGCTGGGCCATCGTTATTACTTGTTCGTATGTCTCTATGAACAGTTGTTTGTAGTTCTCTTTTGACCGGACTGTCGCCTCATATGCTGCGGCGAGTTTCTGTGGTACATGAAAGACGTCGCCGTCGTCTAACGTAATGTACCTAAATTCCGGTTCCGTTTGCGATATGTGTATTTGTGGCCTTGAACTCGTACGATCGAGGGTCTTGTTATGGACGGCTGTCCTTTATTAGTTGCAACATTATGGTTTCGCGCATTGTCATCTGTCGCGAAACTTTGTTGTCCGAACGTTATTAGGTTCATGGCATTCCGTAAGCAACCAACATTTGTGAATTCTCTTCTCGATTTACGGGTGAGCTCGCACTGCGCGGATTAAACGGTTGGCTGCTGCGGTCGTTGCTCCGTTCCAGTTGTCTCGCTCCGAGAGCGCGCATGCTTTCCAGTACTCGTGACGTGATTGTTTTAATGAACGATGCGCGTAAATTGATACGATGTTCTCGTAACGTTTGCTCGTCGCGAAAGTTCGGGTTTTGAATAAAATCCGCGGCAGAGTAATTTCCCGCCAAACATCGGAATAATCGTGTTGCGCGCTCGAATTATGTCCCCATGTTACGCAATTCTAAGTTTACCAGCGCTTGTGTCATTTCACCTTGTGACACCGTTTGGATGTACGTGAACAAGTCATCTGATTGTACGCTTGAATTGTTCCCTTCGTACATTTTGGCGATTTTGAAGATTACGTACCGATACGACCAGATTATTTACGCGAGATATAAATGTGGCGCAGTTCGTTGGCATGAGTTGTTTCGCTCGTATTGAGCAGTATAAAATGTATATATGCTCGGCGGACCATACAAGACAAACGGTTACGCAACGGTATATCTGTATCCGTCGGAAAAATATAAAAATAATATATGTTCGTCGGACAATTGGGGTGTGTATACTCGTCGAGCAGCGCAAGAATATATACATATACATATATATATATATATATATATATATATATATATATATATATATATATATATATATATATATATATATATATATCAAGTGGTATGAGTATACACTTTTCTGTTGGTATGCAGGGAAACTTTCGTGTAATTAGCTGGAATTTAGCAGTAGCAAAATATAATTATTAAATTTAAAAATATTTTCAGCGAGTTTATTAATTGTAAAAAAAACAAAAATAAATTTAAAAAATTTATAAGTTTCACGAAATTATTTGAATTTACAAAAATATATTCAAATATTTACAAATTTCGCGAAATTATTCGAATTTACGA
This sequence comes from Gastracanthus pulcherrimus, assembly GCA_949152435.1. Taxonomy (NCBI): domain Eukaryota; kingdom Metazoa; phylum Arthropoda; class Insecta; order Hymenoptera; family Pteromalidae; genus Gastracanthus; species Gastracanthus pulcherrimus. Next base: position 81,239,520 of record OX424573.1, on the reverse strand, counting down.
AAATAAATTCAAATATTTATAAGTCTGTTGATAGACTCGCGTCTATTACGCTTGCACTTCTACACGAAAATTTTCCTGCTATAGAAGACGAAATCTCAGCTCCTTCTATGAAAACGACAATGTTTACTTTGCATGCGACTCGGTGGTCGCCTGCCGATCGCGAATATTCTACGGTTTTTCGCTGTTGGCTTGTAATAGACTTCGAGTCGGTTTAACAATGTTAGATTTTAGTCTCGCTTTTCGCAACCTATTTTTCGGTGACAGGGTTTTTCCTACTGATGGAGGGTTTGTGCAGTTATAAAATGTGAAGAGGAAAAGAAAATTAAAGGAAAATTCGTTGCGTGGTTTTTAATTAATTTTATTTACAATTTTTACTGCACTATCCATCCATCAAATCACTCCGGGTCCTGTCGCGCAATTGTACACAGTTTTCTAATAGAAAATCGCTCGCGGAGTTATTTACGAACGTAAATCCCAATGTTAATTTTCAAAATACTTACAAATTTCGCAAAATTATTCGAATCTACAAAAATAAACTAAAAAATTTACATATTTCGCGAAATTATTTGAACTTACAAAAATAAATTCAAAAATTTTCAAATTTCGCGAAATTATTTGAATCTACAAAAATAAACTCAAAAATTTACAAATTTCGCAAAATTATTTGAATCTACAAAAATAAATTCAAAAATTTACAAATTTCGCAAAATTATCTGAACCTACAAAAATAAATTCAAAAATTTTCAAATAATTGTATCTACAATAAATAAATTCAAAAATTTTAAAATTTCGCGAAATTATCTGAATCTACAAAAATAAATTCAAAAATTTTCAAATTTCGCAAAATTATTCGAATTTACAAAAATAAATCCGAAAATTTATAAGTAGATTTTAAGAAAACTTCACAAATTTATGTTGAACTTACGAAGGTAAATTCGAAAATTTACTAGGTAAATTTTTATAAGAAAATTCAAGAATTTGCACGTACAATAATTTTGCATTTACTCTCATACAGTGCTACAGTATATCGACGTGTGCAAAATTTTATTTATGCGTACAAAAAGTTTTTCTGTACTGTAGTATTTAGGGATTATATTTCACTCTGTCTCACTCGCACTCGTTATGTTGAAAAATCAGGCTCCTCAAGATCAGCCTTTCGCGGTAGGTATACTCGCGGCGCGGCAAAACGTAAACACTGCGCGACACTGTTTTCGCTCGCGCGGATCGAGCTCGTTTGCCGCTCTGTGAACTTGGCCTTTTATACGGCTCGCGATGAATTTTTCCGAGCTAGAGGAGAATATTATTTTTTCGATAAGTCTCGCTTGCTTGAGGTTAAGCTAGCCGGGATTTTACAATTATATTCTTTTTATCAATCCTACAATTAATGCTTTTTCTTCAAAAGTAAGGGCACATTTGTAACGTTGAGCCCTTATTTTGCTAAGCTAATTTTTCCCATAACGTAAGGGCGCCATTTGTAACGGTTTTCTTAGCCGTTCGTCGCAATTAATAATAATCGAACGATTAGTTACGTTGCGACGCGAGCTGCCGGGGTGTATACCCACGTTCAGTGCAGCTCGGGTGCAATGCCGTTACTAGATGCGCGATGAGATCGTGCTTCACGTGATGTTAGGGGTAGGTGTACGGAAGGCACGGCTCGGCTACTCATTCAGATTTGCACAACGTGCCCGCGGAGGTGGCGGTATCCACGCGTTGGAGTGATATTAGGAAAAGGTTGCTCGCAAAAGAACAAAGCACGAATAAAATAAGTGCTGGTTTATTGAATAAAATTAAATACACGATGGTGCGCGCGGTGCCCGGGAGACGCGAGAGAATAGGAGAATACTCGCCTAATCTCGAACATAGAGACAGAGAACTAGTACTTACTGGTAGGTAGTTCGTCGGCCGAGTGGTCGCACGTAAATCTCCCCCTGGAGTCGCTCGTCCTGAGCTCTAGGAGTCGGACTCCGACACCTCGTCGGAGCTATCGAGTGCGCGCAGAGCACAAGAATCGGATTTGATGCCGAATTTTAGTTTTATCGCGAAAGCGGCTCTAGCGAGACAATGACGGTGTCGGCTATAGGGAGACTGGCGCGCGGGGGAAATTATATCGCGCGCGTTTCCTCGACCGTGAATTTTCTCTCTCTCTCTGTCTCTCTCTCTCTCTCTCGCAGGTGAGCGACTATTTGTCTCTCGGTAACGTCGCTGTCTCCTTTGGTTGCGCTCTGAAACATAAACTTACATGTGATTACAGACATCTATGAACGGTTCGGACGCTTATAACGTGCAATATGAATTAGACAATAAATAATGGGAAACGCATTATATACACACATATATATATATATATATATATATATATATATATGTGTGTATATAATGCGTTTCCCATTATATACATATATTAATATAAATATTTAAATATAAATATTTAAATTTTGTCTATTCAATTATAATCCATACTTTTTCTTGCGGTTATATAATAAATTAACTCTCCATAAACTTAAATGTTTTACTAATTATAATTATTTGATGGTGTCAATTAACACATAATATAATATTATTGTAACGATTGTGGTTATTGGAAAAATATAGCAGAGATCGGGGATCGCACTCGTGCCGCTTTGTCGACCGCGGCTGTTGCATTTCTTAACCCTTTATTACGTTTTTTCAACGATAATATATTTTGATAAAATTTGATACTCTGAAGGATTTGATGATCGCTAATCGCGAATTTGGTGTTAAAAATACAAAATTTAAAATTGTTAATTCAATATGGTGGATGTATTTTTTTAATCAACCGTGTTACTGACAGAAGTAATGTTACTTATTGCAAAATAACATTAGCGGCAAATTCAATAACGTTAAATTGATAATAAATAAATATGTAATGTTATATAGCTGTAAAGCTATAGCTACAGTGTTATGAAAAAAAAAAACAAAGGAAATTAGCTACGCGTAAAGGTTTAGCATATGTTTTTGTCTAAAGTGTGTATTCCCGAAAGAAACTCGTAAAAAGAGTACCAGTGTTGGCGCTTTCGCAGGAGAGTTCAACAACAAGGGAGTTCACATCGTGTAACTAGCAGGAAAAGCATCGGCTTTTAGCGTAAATGCGCGGCAGGAATATACCGGTCAGGCAATTAAATAGATATAAGTTTTAAAGATTAATGTATCACTGAATGATTAATTTCTTCTCTCATGAATCCTACTTTGTGCCGGAACATTTTGGTACCAGAAACTCGGGAAATTGATCATGGAGGAGACATTTATTCGTATCGGTCGTTAATTTAAAGTGATTTTAGTGAAAAGTGTTTCTTATTTTCGTGCATACGTTGTACGCGGCTATGCAACAGTCGCTGCTGCATCTTTATAACGGTACATGTACGTGTGAACGTACACTTGAAAGCTCACTGGTACCTGGAGCGCATCTATATTGACGTTTAACTGGATAAAGCTCGAATAACAAGCGCTGCCCTACTGAACATTTTTCTTAAGATCTTCCATACGTTCGTATATATGATCTTATCCAAGATATTATATAAGATATTGTGTAAGACACATTGAGTAATTTTCTAAAAATTATTAAAATTTTGTAAATATTTGTTATTCGTATAAATAATGCCATTTTTGGACGACCATCTGGATGCTAACTCAAGTTTAAGGGAACCTAGACATGTTTTGAGCCGATTTACCATATTTGACGTTTTTCTTTGCAGTAACATAACGTAAGAACTTATTTAAGAATTTACATAAGAATTTGCATAAGTACTTACATAATAACTTATATAAGGACTTACGTAAGAATTTACATTAGTTTTACGTAAGTTCTTATGTATGTTATTATGCAAATTCTTATGTAAATTCTTAAATAAGGTCTTACGAAATATAAGTACAAATTTTTGTTAAATGAGTTAAGAACGGTTTGTAACAAGTCCAAGCCCCTCTAAACTTGGAGTATCATCCAGCTGGTACGTCCAAAAATAGCATTATATATATATATATATATATATATATAAATATTGAATGTCTACATAATTTTAATAATTTTCAGTAACTTACTCAATTTGTCTTACATAAGATCTTATATAAGATCTCATGTAAGAACTTATGCTAGTTCTGGGTTTAATTTCGCTGATTAGATCTGACATAAGATCTTACATTTGTTCTTATATAAGATCTTGCATGAGATCATATATACAATCTTATGAAAAAGCTTATGTAAAATTTTCAATAGGGTGGGATAAGTACATTCGTATGAATAAAATAAAGTAGTTACATGTTATTTTATATACATGTATTTAATCGTACTGTGCTGTGGTACGGATTTGTTCATTTTGTTCTATATTTATACTGTGTCTTGATGAGAATATATTGATATTCAGTCGAATTGTTCATATGTAGTGATATTCAGTCAAATTGATCACATGTAGTGATATTCAGTCTAATTGTTCATATCTAGTGATATTCAGTATAATTGTTCATATGTAGTGATATTCACACTAATTGTTGATATGTAGTGATATTCAGTCTAATTGTTCATATGTTTTTTTATATAGAATTGTTGAAATTATTAAAAGGATAGACAAAATGAACTGAAGAGAGAAATTGTGTATCCAATTTGCTAGCGACTAAACCTCATTTAAAATATTTTCAGTACGTATAAAAGATAAAGGGGTATTTTGTGTGCTCGATTAATATCATTTAAATAATTGTTAATTAAAGTTTAATTTAAAACATAAATCTGTGATTGTTAGCAGTAATAACGCAAAAACTGTGGATTGGGTATTCTCTAAAAAATTTGTAGATATAATTGTTTAGATAAAACAGTTTGTCGGTTTTGTTAGAAAATTTATATAGGATAAGTGTGGGTATTACCGCGGAGTTTTCGGTTACGTTAAGTTTCTAAATCTAACCATTTCTAGTATCGATTCATAAAAAACGATAGACTCCAGAACGTGTAGTTTTGTAATAAATGCTTTAAAAACATTGACTGTTGCTAGTTTATATTACTGCCGCTCGGCATGTATTCACTGAGCGCCGATTACTGTGTATACAATTCACAGCTTAGGACCCGCAGTAATACAATAATAGGCATGGTGTGTATTACTGCGGTCGACTTCTGTATTTATACAAATAAATAAAAGAAAATAGGTTTTTTCTTTCATAACCATGTATATTCTCAAAAGTTAGAGAGATAATAAATAATTTTGAAAGGAATATTTATTAAAAAATAGTATTTTTGTTCACTTTATACATCCACAGTAAAGGTGTTAATTTAGAATTTAACATTAAAAATCAATTAACGTGCTATGCATTATTAGTAAGTATTTGTTAGATTATGAAAGCAGAATTCCATTGTATTTTCCTTTCTTAAAATTAAACAAGCACTGAAGTAAAAAATAATGCGTTAAAATTCACGTCACGGTACTATGGTATACAGTGTAGTACATCTAGCAACAACATTGCGGTATAGAAAACTTCGTACGGCGCAGTGTAGCGACCCGAACGTCTTTACGATCATTGGGACTGCGCGATAAGCAAATTGTTTTGAGCAGGGCTATATGTAGAGTTTTCTTTGAAAAGTAAAAATACGAAAACAGGGACTGCGTATTGTTCTCGGAGTATTCAAGCGTTTATAACATTATATTATTTAAAGATCGCGATATGTTAATTATATTTCATCCCACACTGAGCTTTTAGAAATTATTTCTGTATTTTTATGCAAAATTCTAATTTTTGTATAATTTAAATTAGAGAGCTTTTAGAATTTGACCATGGAGAATTGTATACTGCACTACAAGGTAACAGAGTTCTCAGCGATTAATGAGCTTAGAGCGTGCGCGAGAGCACGCGAGAAAAAGTGCTGTGCTAATCAGCAGCAGAAGGTCTGCGCGGACGCGCCCCAGGTCTCATGACGACGACGGTAACGCGGAAGCGTTCTGTGTTCAACAGCATCAGCGGTACCACGAGAGGGCGTGCACCGCATTTCAATAGCAATGACCGCAGCGCAAGGCTTGGCGCGCCAAGTTCTTCACTTACGACGATGCCAGATGTGTGCTCCGATAACGGCAACTCGAGAATGTGCGCCGATTCTCCCAGAAATTGCGGCTCCTGGCACACACCATAGTTTGGGGCCTTTGAGCAGCTTTCCGGGACATCATCTTCGACTACGCAAGGATGCACGCTACCTCTCACAGCGGCGGCAGCGCATAGATGCGCGCGTGCTCCAGCATATATATATAGACTTATATAGACTTATATATAGACTTAGTGTACTATTATTTAACCGTATTACTAAACATAAAAGAAGTGTGTATAAAAATAATAAGATTATGTGTTTGACATGCATACAAACCTGCAAATCTAAACCTTGGATATAAATTTATATACGTATATATAAATACTACTTTATATTCTATTGCGTGAAAAAATTGATTCTATCCTCAAAAGCCAAGTCATTGATATATGACTGATGACCGTTTTTAGACCATAATTCCTATGTTAAATTCCCATAAGAGAAATTGACATACGTTTTAAAAAATGACATGGTCTGTTTTGCGTGCTAGACATTTTTGCATATATTGTATGACCTATGGACGAGAAAAAAATTGTTGCAGAGGTGTACCTCAACTTTTATTTTTATTATTTTTTGAACCGTCTAAGTGCAGATTTCTTGTGGAATTTCTCATATACGCATAGCATTTTGAGTCACTTCACGAAGAGTGTTGTAAACATCGGATAAATTAGAGTTGCCATCGAACAACTCTACACCATGATGAAAACTGGAAAGATAACTGTTTGTTGCGAATACACCTTTGGGTAATTCTGTAGTGTCATACGGCGGTTTAATTATCCACTGAGCAATAAAATTGTAGTCAGCGCCGAGAACTGTTATTTCTTTGGGTAGTAATTCACCGTGTTTATCGTGAAAAGCTTGGATGTCGATTATGTAGTCGAGTTTTTCCATGTTGACAGTGATTTTATTCTGTAGACACGACCCGCTGTTTAAAGAAATAGCGGTGAGCTCCTTCGAACCGCTCGAGTAAAGGGATAGAAGTAAACTAACTAAAAGGACGTGAAACACGCAGGAGCCCGGGCCTTCTCCTCGACATGATTGATTTTTCTTTATAAGTTAAGGTCGACGGTTACTTGTTACCTTTTCCTTTACTGCATAAAATAAAATGATTTATTCGTTCCTTGTAAATAAGACTCAGTTCTTCAGGATAAAAAAACCTTCAATGTTTTCTCCTTGTAAATCACTCAATTCATAAACAAATAAATTTTGTCTTCTTAAGGGAGCGCACCACCTTTGAATTTAAAATCGAAACTTATTAGTATGAGCCCATACAAATTCTTCCTTTCAAAAGCAATCTTTCCGAATATTTTTTTGCTATTAATATGTGGCAATCTCTTTAATTTCTCAAAATCTTGACTCAACACGTCATGTAAAATCATAATAGTTATTAAGTTCCTAATGAACTGCAACTGGGATTCCAAGTCATCCACTCGACCAAATTTCTCAAGAATTGGGGATATTATTTTTTTATTTTATATTTAATACATTCGTTATAGTATGAATACAGCATATTAATTATTACTACGTAGACAAATTTTTACATACATATAAATGGTAAAATAATTTATTAATAATATTAAATAATTAATTAAGAAGTCAATAATCAGTATGTCAACATTTTTCTACGTAGTAAAAATTAATATTCATAACATAACTAATGTATTTAAAAGTAACATCCCCAAAGCTGGTGAAATCTGGTCGACGGGATCACTTGGAATCCCGTGGGTAGTCGATTAAAAGCTTAATACGTGTAACTATGTTGATTTTATATGATGTGTTGGATCAAGATTTTGAGATTCTTTGCACGGTGAAATTAAAGGTATTACCGAGTATTAATAACACAAAATTTTTCAGAATCATTGCTTTTCAAAACAAGAATTTTAATGGACTCATACAAATAAGTTTTGTTCTTGGATTCAAAGGTGGTGTGCCACCTTAAAACTTGTATAATTTTAAATATTTCTTCGCTCTACGATTTTTCTGCACCTTTTTCAAATACGCTTTTTTCTCGACTTATGCGTGCGTACTGACCAATTTTATATTTTGATTTACCACATCGAGCTTGTCTTTTTAATGCACGCTCAGTTAAAGTTTTAATAGTGGTACTAGAATATCACAAAAATGTAGCTGCAATATATCAACTTATCCGTAATATCACAGCAACGTTGAAATATTTCTTCGACATTCCTGTAATATTGAGTGCTAAATGGGTTACAATGGATGTGTATTATATACACTGCGTAATAGAATATAACAAACGAATACAAAAAATTCTGTCGACGGTGTTATAGTGTTATACTTCATGACTCACATGAATATAGCTCTGACAGTCAGTAGATCGCTGGTGTTGAGATAAAGAATTGTTTTTGTTTAACGAGGAAATTCCATCAAAATGAAGAAAATACGGAAAAAATAATTTTTCTGTTATAAAATATATGATGTGCAAAGTAACAACATGGCATTAATTAGAAAAAACATTTTTATTCACAAATAGAATTTAATAACCAAAAAGTAACAACAAATGAGCTTGTATCTGGAGTATGAAAAAATTTAGAATACCACCACTAGTAGACAATTTACAAGACCACCACCATTTCAAATTTAAGAGAATACTTGATCAATGAAGAGCAATGAGCATTTGTTTACAATACTTTTGACCACATTTCTCATTATCATATGTCACACTTTATAAATAAATGCTCATTGTTTTTCAATAATTATGTATTCTTTCAAAATTAAAGCGATGGAGGTCTTGAAAATTGTCTAATGTCTCTAAAAAGTAGCTAACAAAAATTATAATTTAAAAATAAAAGTTTGTTGGGTTGTACACGCACCTTAATTTTGCTATACTTCAGGTAGATGCTTATTTGTTGTTATCTTTTGGTTATAATATTTTTTTCGTAAATAGAAAGAGATTATCTAATTATTACTCTATAGTTTTTTTTACTCATAATACTTCATGATAATATAATATTTTTTTTGCTTTTCCCTGATTCCGACGGAATTTCTACCATCAATAAAGAATACTAACAGTTAGTAAAATTTTCATTGGCATTACCTTAGACTTTGGTAAAAAAAAATATGTAAAAAAAAAACTTTGTCAACTCTGTCTATTTAAGGAAGATATTAATAAATACTATAATATACGTCTTAAAACTAATAGTTATTTACATATTTACAACAGCTAGAGGAACTATAAGCTTTTACACTGGTTTTTGATAAGCTTTATACAAATATCTGTCTTATTTAGTTTGGTATGTACTTGATTTGTTTATATAATTCTTAATAACTATGGTTTTCTTTTTTTCCGTAGATCTTTTCGTATGTCTTCTAGATATTTATTGTCCTTGAGCTACCAGTATTTTCCTGCATTGAGTCTGATGGTATCTACTAGATCTCTCGTTGGTAGATGCTGGAAATACCTGAACAGGCTTGGGATGTCTGTCGGGTTATGTTGACAGTTATACAGTATTTTTTTGTTTGCTCTGTTTCGATTCCATTGATAAATTATAGGCAGATTGTTGGTATCCTGAATGAGTCCTTATGCATCTAATAAGGTAATCAATCTTTCAGGTGGGAGGTATCCAGATCTTTTGCACACTTTAATGTAATTGTGATCAACGGCCGGCATTTTTATAGTGGTGTGGGGTGCTTTGTTATATGCGGCGACCAATAGCTGTAGAATATCGACATAACGGCAGGTATTTTTGAAGAAAAAGTATCTGTATATAGGTTCTTTTAACGTCCTATTAAAATGCTCAACTGTAGCTGTTTTTACATGGGGATCACTTAATACACGAACCTGTATACCTTTGAATTTGGAAAATTTTGAAACGGACTTCCGACAAACTCTTGCCTCGATCACTCTGCAACATCATTGGAAAACGGTTTTTATTGTTTTCATGTACTTTTTGAAAGCATTAGTTACTTGTTGAGATGTATTATCTTGCAAAGGATCCAAAAAGAGATACTTGCTTAAACCATCAATTAAAACTAGTATATATGAAATTCCATCGTTGTAGTTTTTAAAAGAAGTTAGTTGTGTTACGTGGGGGAAAGACAGGAGAAAGGGTACTACTCGCGTTATTTGCACGTACCACTTAAGGTACGTGATTCTTTGGTGGTTGAGGTGTACTGGGGATAGAATGAGCAAAACGAGAGTTCGGTTGATGGTTCTTTTATTGGGCTGATGTAAGAGAGAGATGGTGTGCGCGCGATTGCCCTGCTCAAGCCGAACTGGCGCGGGACGCGCTTCCTGCGCGCGACGAAGCCGCCGCGCGAAGCGCGTACTGCCCCCGCGTTTTGGCTTTCTTACGCCTCGCTATCTCGTGGATACAAGACACCTGTGTCTGCGAGCACGGACGCTGGAATACGTCCGTGACACGTTCGTGGATCGCCCGTCGGCGCCACGGCGACGCAAAATATCTTTGTGTAAAACTGTTCCGTGGAATCATATGAATACATGTGATGATGAAATGCTTGAAATGTCGAAGTTAAAATTTAAGTGAACAAATTTGTTGAATTTATTTATTTTAATAAATAAATTCAAGTGGATTTTGAATAAAATACAATTTGCTAAATTATGAAGTTAAAATAAATAAATTAAAATTAGAATTTAAATAATAAATTTATTGAAATTTTATTTATTTTGATAAATTAATTCAAGCAAATTTCGAATAAAATACAACTTTCTAAATTATAAAAAAACTTGAGATTTCGAGTTTAAATTTGAGATTTGGATAAAACAGGACTCTAAAAATGTATCAATGCTAGCTACAAGGTACTGGTCAGTACTAACCCTAAATTAAATTAAAATATATATGCAAAGTTCTGTGAGCCCATGTAAATTCACGTGTAACATGAAATTAATAGTTAAAAGGTAATAAGTTGAAAATTATTAAAATATTAAAATTTATGTTTAAATGCTCAATAGAGCAAGACTTAAGCGCTAGTTAGAATCGCATTTAAATATTCATACAAATAAGTTTGAGATTATACGTAGTTGAAAGTACAAAATTCTGACGTAAAAACTGAAAATTAAACTTGATGATAATTTGTCAATTTGAAATTTACATGAAACACTTAAACTTAATAATCGACGCGGGTGTTGTACGTGTGCTGTAGTTTCAGTGTCTTCTTAGGTGTATACAAAGGACGTGTGTCTCTCTCTCTCTTATTACTAGATATACAATAAAATTATTCTAAAAGCGTACTCACACTTGAAGTGAGGTATTATTGAACAGTTATACAGTAAAAGTTATACATCGAATGTGCACTGTAATATCAGTGTTACTTATCATTATTATGATACAATTTAAACGTCATTATTGCGGTGCAATTTAGAGGCTGTCTGCCATTTCAGCTGCCTGGCCGGGGGCGGGAAAGATGATTAATACCTCTCCTCGCAGCTCTGCTGCAACTTAATGTCGTCCGTCGGTGGAGGCAGCGGGGAGAATCTCCACCCTCTTTCTCCAGCTTCGTTGACGAGCTACCTGCCACGGCGGGGAGAGTTGTCGTGCTCTCTCGCACCTCTGCTGTAACTAGGCAGGTAACAGCGCGTGCCTGGGCTCTACCGCTACCGTTATCGGTCGCTCGGTATAGCACAGCCTCGGTGTGTCTGCGGCTCGTTCGGGCGAGTGCAATCTCGCAATGTCGAACGTTTGCATCCGAATGGCGCCTGGCTCCTCTCGATCCGCTGTACCTGAAACTTTTCTGCATCGATTAGAGCAACGGGACCCCCCGGGAAAGATGCATACACATATTAACAGTGCTATTATGATAAAACCTATAGTTGCGTATGAGAAGGTCATGGCTGTACTCTGCACTGAGCTGATTCTATCGCCCAGTGATCTATAATGATTTTAATATTAATTAATGCTACCGCCAGTGTGAAGCAGGCTTAACTCGAAGTGTAAATGCAAGCGCGCAATAACGCGATGCAAAACCAAGTACGCGGCGTGACGTCACCGCCCGAGAACTCGGCGATGCTCGCAACAGCGCGCACTCATATCCTACGGCAGAGGTATGCCGGATGTACGCGACTCTGTTATCACTCGTGATAGGATGACTAGGCTAGCCGAATTGGCGCCGGCCGTATAATGTGTCGTATAGAGGACTTATTATACTCGAGAGTTATACGTTTTAATTTCTTCTACGTCAAAGGTTTTAGCACGCGTAGGAGGCGGAAACGTCTGGTTCACCTAAGCACGTTCGTTCTAGGGCATGCATGATTCATATTTTCTATCTTTTTTTTTTTTGTTAAGAAAACCGTCTGCTATTAGTAAGCACACTATGTTCTCTCTATAGTGAAATGGGTGCTCACTAATCAATTTTATCCGGGTTAGGGGCGGCGGGGCCTGTCCATCAGGGAGAGCCCATGGGGGTTTTTCGCGCGGAGGCCTCACGCTCCTAACTAGGCATTTATCGAGAGCGATAGTATGCGCTCGCGCTCTTATCTGCCTGTCCCGCACGCTGATCACTTCAGTGAGCGCTGCAGCCTTGCTGTGTATGCCTGCGTTAGAAGGGGAGAGGTCTCTCGCTTTCCGGCCTGACTGTCCGTCCCTACTGGCGTCGTCATGCTGGGGCGAATCGCCTCCCGCCTGTCTATCCACCGGAGACTCCTCAGCTGCCTTAAAATGCTGAATGGAGTTGTTATTTGACTTGTCGGCGCTGCTTGCCTCTTTTCCTTCTGCATCGTTATCTTCTTCCGAGTCAGGGCTCTGTACTGCGTCTCTTTCAACAATAGACTCGCTGTACATATAAGGTGTGTTGTGTCGGCCGGATAAGTGCAAGTGGATATAATTGTCAGCGGTATTGACAATTATATGACAGAAGTCGACTCCTCCTGTTTCTAAGTGGTGATGTATGCATATGTTTTGCTGGAACTCTTGTGCGAAAATATATGCACAATTCACGTTCCCGTATTTTGTTTCAGATAACAAAATTTCTTTCGTCTCAACGGTGTCGCCGCACGTCGGGAAAGCCGGGGAGTTTAGTAGCTGCCTGCGCAATTCCGCGACTGAAATACTCAGTAGTTTAATTAGAGAGTAAAAGAGACAGTTCCCTGGTGGGCGTGAGGGGATATCTGTGTCTTGAGTCAGGACTGCGTGCGGGCTGGCGCACCATTCCCTTGCTTCGTACACCAGAAAGTCCCCTTTATACGATGATACTGAGGATTTTAAATCCTCCGTCCTTGCCTCAATTCGATCGACGTTGCAGGGGACGTATTCGAAGTGATCGGACATCCCTTGGACGTAGGGGCCAATGCCCGGAAAAATATAACGATCTGTAGCAATTTCTTTCATTGGATCATTGAAGGGCACCTTGGTGTTTTTATCGCTTTCTGTTAGATCAATTAAAGGGGTTTCGAAGTCCGAAATATGTTTCGATATGTCAAAAGTGGATACATTCATCGGCCTCTCGCATTCTTTCAGGAAGCCACTGACTGTCGACAGTTCACGGCTGTTTACGGCCTTCACCTCGTCTCGAGCCGGTGATGCTCGGTAAGCTTGCGGCATCTTGGGTTTCTTCCCGCCAAAATCCTTGCGCAATACATTATTCAAATCTGGGGCAGAGCCGGTTCGGCCTCTGCTTCCCATAGGTTAATTTTCATTGCGTTTCTGCCCAAAACCTCGCCCTCAACAATATCCACTATTAACCGAGTGCGCAGTTTAGCTACTAAATCTGTCAAGACCGACTTTTGCAGCGAATGTATTTTAGAGCTGCTGCATCGCGCCTGCGAGCACGGCATATCATTATACATTTCAAGTGTCATTCCGCTCGCCGTCGGCCGGACCGGTGGCGAACTCTTGTCCGCTTGTGCGCACTGCTCGAACGATGCACAGTCTGCCAACCCATGTGACGACTTGCTCGCTGCTGTGTGTGTCGACAGTGGAGTTTCAATTGCCTGCAGCCTGTACTCTAAACCGGGCTGCCCAGCGATAACTTCCAGCGAAGCTAATCCCTGATAGTGCATAGCCTCGTCCTCCGGCGTGTATTTAAACTCCGTGGGCGGCTCATTTAAAACCTGCGGCTTAAGTGATTTTGCATTCCTATCCTGCTGTCGACGCAACTCAGCTAACTCTGCTGTTGGCGCACAGATTACTTTCACTCCTTTCGCTAACCCTTTTTCTTGGCGTAAGTGAGCCAATTTTTTATCTCTTTCTGCCTTACTGATAATAGGATCATCGAGGCTGTCGGCAGGTTTGACGTTATACGGTTTATGACGACTACCTTTCTTTCTCCTTCCCAGTTTCTTCTTCTTTTTATTAAATATCCAAGGGTCATTCATAGTGTCTTCTCCAAATGACTCTTCAGAATCAGATATCACAATGGCCCGTTTCTGCTCTATGTCATCTTTCTCCTTGGTGGTAAGCGAACCTTGCCGGCGTGGCTCTCTGCCTATCTGCAAGTTTTTTGCCTCAAGTGACTCTTGCAGAACCACTTGAATGCGCAACTTTTCTTCACTGCTCAATTGAAGCCTGCTGTTATCAATTTTACTTAGCTGTACGTTGGATAATACGCACGCTAGGTATATGTCATCCTCATAATCAAGGACATATACCATACTATCGCTTATTTTCTGCGTGAGCCAACGTATATATATTCGTGAGTCGGCTTCGTAAACATCATGCTGCAACTGGCACAGAAAAAGTCATCTGAGGTATTGCGCACAGCTAGGAACTCATCCTTGAAATAAATGGGTTTCTCGCCAGTGCGTTTCTTTTTATATGTGTGCGTTGTTTTGGATTCCGCCGAATTTGTCTTGGGTATTTTAATTTTCTTGTCTCGATCGATGCCCTTTTTCTTGATTGCTCTGGTGACAAATACTCTGTCCGGGGGTTGATCTAACTCTGAATCGCTGTCGTTTTTTTCTTGCTCATCCGCAAGCTCATAAAGCTCTGCTCTGGGTCGCTCTGGGTTTTCTTCACCCTCTGGAATGACTGGGTTTCGTGAGAGCGCGTCAGCGTTCACATTTACTAACCCTTTTTTATAGACTACGTCCAACTCATAGCCTCTCAATGCCGCTTTTAGTTTGTTGAACCTAGAGTCTGGTTTTTTGGATGTATGAAAGTGCTTCAGGGCAGCATGGTCAGTTACGACCGTGGATTTTCTACCATATAGATAGTGCCTGAATTGCTATTTTCCAAATATAATTGCAAGCAGCTCTTTATCATACGTTATGTAACGGAGCTCGCTTCCTCTGAGCGGCCTGGATGCATATGCACACGCAGCATCTGAGCCGATGGTTCCCTGTGATAACACCACCCCAAGGGCAAAATCTGACCTATCACACGTGAGAATAAATGGCTCCGATAGGTTAGGCGCAGCTAAGAGTGGTTCACTGCAGAGTATCTTTTTCATTTCTTTAAAAGCCAACCGTTGCTCGTTGCCCCACTCAAACTTGACTCCCTTGCGCAGCAACTTAGATAGCGGTAATGCAATGTCTGCAAATTTCGGTATGAATTTCCTGTAGTACCACCGTGATAATGTTAGCGCGAGCCAGTCGCGCAACTACGTCACTCGTGAAGGGAAGCGGACAGCAGCTGCCGACCGTAATTTCATTTAGTGCCCGAAAATCAGTGACTAGTCGCCACTTTTTATTGCCGTCAGCATCCATTTTTTTTGTACAATCCAGAGATCGCTGCAATATGGCGAGCTCGAGGGTCGTATAATGGCCTGTTCTGTGAGCTTTTGGTACTCCACTTCAATTTGCTCCTTAAGAGCCTGCGGATATTTAAAGCGCTTCGCTCGCAGAAGCTTATCTGCCGTGAGCTTTATTTCATGCTCCAGCAGAGTCGTAGCCGGCAGTGGTTCTTCGTCCAGTCCAAAGACACCCGCAAACTCTGTGATTTTTCTATGCGACATCCATGAGTTCACTCATAATATCATTTCCAGATAAACGCATTATGTTTACGCGCTAAATAGATTCTTCCTCGTCATCCTCATCGACGAGAAATGTGCCCTTTGTCACCACGGTTTCGCACTCAACTAATTCTATCTGCGGGACTGGTAGCTTGACCGCTTTTTCGCCAATATTGATGCATTCTGCGACAACACGCCCATTATGATTTCTTGCAATAAAATTACCGAATAATAAAGCTGGTCCCAGATCTTGCAGTGGGACCCAGACAATTTTTACATCCGTGTTGGCGACTTTTGCATACATTATGCAATGCGATTTTGCTGGGATTTCAAAGCATTCTTCTTGCGCAAAAGGAATTGTGACCATACTTAAAATTAAACTCTTACGGGTGGCGTCGACGCGCCCACCGTATCTCTCAATAATATCCCAACCGATCAGGCCCTCCGTATCTATAGGAAAGCTGTCGGGGACGACTTGCATCTCGCATAAAACCGCATGTACAACCAACAAGGTTTTGCCTATAGTCCGGCATTCTCCAGAAGTAACTCCCGTAATCGCAAGCACCTCGCTTCTATCAATCCGTTTATTCGCGCGTACACAGCTGCTTTTAATCACCGACATGACCGCTCCTATGTGTACATAGAAATTGACTGTATTGTTATCTAGGTCATCGCCCTTAAAAATTACTATCGGTGGCTTGCGCCCAGATCCCGCAATTTTAGTACTAACTACACGAGGGGGCACCTGTTCGCCTTGTTTAGGCTAGCCGTGCCGCCCGACGCCTGAGGACAGCGCCGAGCAGCTTATGAGTTTAAAGTTACGTGGAGGAAAGAGAGGAGAAAGGGTACTACTCGCGTTATTTGCACGTACCACTTAAGGTACGTGATTCTTTGGTGGTTGGGGTGTACTGGGGAGAGAATGAGCAAAACGAGAATTCGGTTGATGGTTCTTTTATTGGGTTGATGTAAGAGAGAGATGGTGTGCGCGCGATTGCCCTGCTCAAGCCGAACTGGCGCGGGACGCGCGTGCTGCGCGCGACGAAACAGCCGTGCGAAGCGCGTACTGCCTCAGCGTTTTGGCTTTTTTACGCCTCGCTATCTCGTGGACACAGGACACCTGTGCCCGTGAGAACGGACGCTGGAATACGTCCGTGACAGTTGTATAAGATCTGCTTCTCAAACTTGATTTCTGTCGTTTATATCGTAATAAAGTATTATAAATTTCCGACGTATAGATATATAGAGTATAAGCAACGTGCTTTGTCAACCATTCTTTAATTTTTTCCAAAGATACCTTTTTTCGTTAACTCTTATTAAATTTCGTGCTCCTGAGAATCCTACCTCATGCCCTACATCAAAATATTGTTTTTTTTTTTAATTTTCCTTTCATTTAAATTTGTAACCAATTTTTCTTAGGAAACGGTGTTGGCGATCTCAAATTATGTTTCTTTCTTTCTTGATTATTATTATTACTATTATTATTACTATTATTATTATAATTATTACTATTATTATTATTATTAGTAGTAGTATTACTATTATTACTATTACTATTATTATTACTATTATTATTATTATTAAAAGTTTTATTATGTACTACCGTACTAGATAAGAGTGATAAAGACGGATCGCTGTTGCTTCCGAACAAAGGAGTATCGTCGAAACTGTCAAGAAAATCGCTAGTATCGTTACTTTTTTGCTTATGCAGTCTTTTACGTGGCGGTATAGTGTATACTAACTCCAACAATTCAGAATTACCAACATAATCTCGTGGAACGGAAGTATCGCGAAAAAATATTGCAAACTCTTTTCGAACGATAGCTTTCGATTTTCTTCTATGATGAAGATCATCATTTATTAAATCGACGATATTTGAGTCTATAATTTCTCACCATATGTACACGAAGTCTTTTTCGTTCCTTTTGAAACTATTGTAAATGGGTGTTAAAAAAATGATAAAATATAGTGTATATTTCAAATAAAACAATTTTCGTTTATTCAAACTCGTACAAGGAAGTAATAACGTCAGCAATGTGCGATTGCTCTAGCTAGATGCTCTAGTACGACTAAAACACTTGACAAAAAGGGCATAAGAGAATTTCGGGGCTGACGCATATAGTTCCCCATTCTTTTCTATACTCGAATTTCAGTTTATATCTTTGGGACATTTCTTAGTAAGTCGATTCATTTTTGTACAAGCATGTAGTAGTGTAGAACTACAGTTACGTACATAGGTACACTAAAGGATAGCAATATTCTAACAGAAATGATCTTTACGAGCTTTTAACTGATATATTAGGAGCTGAGCTTTTTTCTGACAGGGCTTTGGAATGCTCTGGATTATTAATGTCTCGCGGATTCGACAGTGTTCAACGTACTGATTTTCTTCACTCCTCGATGCTACTGGTTTACGTTTTTCTACGACAAAAAATAAATATCTTTGTAAAACACGTAAATAATTCTTCAGTATGTCCTAATCGTTCCCATATGAAGAAGAATTGAGAATTTTTTTCATCTCATTGTTCAATCTACTCAAATTATCACCAATAGTTTGTGTAGACTGTAACTATAGTTTGTGTATCGGTTGGCGTTGGGAATGCATCTGGAGACTGCTTAGATGGTCTGATGCCATCCCTTGGATTTCTTTCAAACTGCTCTGTAGGTATCAATACCATTTCCTTAACTTTATCCATATTATTATAATTTCAAACTACATTCGATAATAAACCGTATAAAATAGGTTGTAGTAAAAGCGGCAGGAAACTTCCATCTTCTTTCGAGCTGATTTACTAGCTAATTTTCTCAAAATATTTTTATATTTTAGTAGCTAATTTTTTGACAATTTTTATATTTTAGTAGCTAATTTTTTTGACAATTTTTATATTTTAGTGACAATTTTTCAATTTTACTAATTTTTTTTGACATTTTTTATATTTTAGTAGCTAATTTTTTTGACAATTTTTACATTTTAGTAGCTAATTTTTTTGACAATTTTTATATTTTAGTAGCTAATTTTTTTGACAATTTTTTAAAGACACAACACTCTTTAACACATGTAACGGACATTTACAGATACATTTTATGAGTTTTATATCGGCCGTACGTAACAGAGTGACACGCTGATCCTTGTCGGACTCCGACGGCTCTCTTCTAGAGACACAGACTCGTTCATCGTTCAATGTGAACTGAGTAATATGCTCGACGTCGTAGGTATGTGTTGGAACATACACTGTGAACGTATTTAGGGAGATAACTGCACTGGTTTTCGACGCCAGGAAAAATGTATACGCGAAATCGAAATTCGTCCGGTGTACTCTGATTATAATCTATCAAAAGATAACAATATCCTTTTGCCGACGTATCGTGATAAGCTTCTTGTATAAATTTAGGGTCCTCTGGGTCAACCTGTCTCGCTAAATGTTGAATTTGTGCACGGTCTCGTGGATTTTTAAATAAAATGACGTACGATGAATTTAAACTTATATAAGGCGAATGTAGTCCTTTGTGAAAGAGATTTTGTGTAATAAATATTACACTAATGTCTTTGTGATGACTTCCTTTTGTGAAAAGATCAACTACTACGTAATTCGATGATTCACGCATCAAATCGTCGATAATTACCAATTTTTTTAAATGCGGATCGTTCGAGTAGTCTTCAAGTTTGGTATATATTTCACGAAATTCAATCTGTTTTCCGTCTTTTGAATAATACTCGCTTTTACAACCGTTCTAATACTCTGCATAGTAAAACAAGATTCGATTAAACGTGATATTTGACATTTGATCGATAAATCTCAATAATATTTTAACAAACACCAATTCTCGCGAAGAACTCGGTCCAAAAATCTGGATACGCCACGGATGGATCCACGTAGTATCCATACTTACAATGCTGACGTTATATTGGTTAATTTATTAAAAGCATACGCAAAATAAACCCTTTACCAGAGGGCGGATGGCGGAAATGTGGAATTTGCAAAGTACGAGCATATTTTAGAAGATCATAGTCAGTCAGTGGACGATTTGGCAAAATTCAATCGAAGTTTTTTTATTTTATTGACTTGATCAAGACCGATATGTGGTTTCATAAATAATCCTATTCCAGTTTTATATGGTTAAAGATAGAGACCTTCGCCCAAAGCAATATAGCAATAGCTTTTATTGCCTTATTATGTCTCTTACTTTCTTCATGGTTTTTCTGTGCAGCTTTAGCATCATTTACTGTCTTAGCTATTCCTGCAGCTCCCCCTGTCAGAGCACCGGTCGCACTTAGTCCTGTGAACAGCGGTATGATAAACGGAAGAACTCCACCAATTTTTGATGGAATTGGAAGAACACGTGGAATGATAACTTTCCTCTTATCAGCAACTTTCTTAACAGCTTGACGTGCATCTTTCAAGGTGGATTGAATAACCTTGCGGGAACATTTACTTGGTGACATTGATTTCTTAGCAGCCGTCACTAGCTTACTTAATTTCAGACCCATTCCAGTTTTTCCTTTTAATTGCATAGCATTCGTAACAGCAAAAGCACATACTTTCTCAGCAAGACTGGTATCCTTGGCTTTGACACGTTGCAAAGGTTTATCAGCTAGCTTCATGTCAGCTGCACGACCACAGTATTGATATCCAGCAAGATGCATTTCAATAGGTAAGTTATTGATCACTTTATCAAGCAATCCAAAACCTTTTGGTTGTTTTCGAGATTTATGTACGATCATATCTCTTCGAGTGTTGTTTTACAACTAAAGATCAAAATATAAATCATGCGTTTATATCTCCACAATTCAATGTCAAACTAGACTTTGTCACGTGAACATAGATTTTAGCGAGCAGAACGTGAAACTCCTCGTCACAAACTTTGATTTCGGAAAACAGAAGAGAAGGAAGCGTCATGGAGAATTATTACCTGATACTATCGAGCAGTATTCTGCGGGCCATGTAACTCTGGAAAAACAAATAGTTTATTGGCTCTAATTACACATCCCAATGGTCTTAGATTTGAAAATTTGTATGTATACTTTAAATCCTTGAATCAGCCAAAGCATCAATTTCTCGAAAAAGTTTTGGAACCGATAGAAGGTGTATCATATCTACTTTTTAGTGAGCATGAATCTGTAGTATCTCCAGATGAAGCCCGACCAAATTCAATTATGATTTTTGCTGATATGGCTTGTGAGAAGCAGGACGTCAGAGCATTTTTCTGTATGGGAAGACATAAAAGTGTAGACAGCTTTTATCTATGTCAGTTGTACGCTCATATACCGAAACACATCGTAAGGGACAATACTAATATGTTAGTAATTTATCGTCAAGCCGATGTTAATCTAAAACATATCTATGAACATCGTGTCAATACTGATTTAACATTCAATGAATTTCGAAATCTTTGTTCTGAATGCTGGAAGAATGGTAAGTATTGATTTGTTGTTATCGATACAGATAGAGTCATGGATTATGGTAGATACAGAAAAGGATTTGACTGTTTTGCTATAAATAGTTATGAATCCGAAATTTACAGTTCAATTGTAGACAGCATCTCGTTAGCATGTCATACTTCAAGAAAGAAAAGAATATTCTCAGCGAACTCTTGCGAGCGCGTGAGGCTATTAAACAAAAATACTCTTTAGTGAAAAAGGAGAGAGAAATTTTGAAAAAGTTATTGGTTATACGTTGGAACCAGTCATTACACCACTCGAGAAGTTCGTCTATTCGAAAGTCGAAAGCTTGCCACCTGCTAATCACATTTTGAATATAGACTACAACAGGAGA
Organism: Gastracanthus pulcherrimus; assembly: GCA_949152435.1. Classification (NCBI taxonomy): domain Eukaryota; kingdom Metazoa; phylum Arthropoda; class Insecta; order Hymenoptera; family Pteromalidae; genus Gastracanthus; species Gastracanthus pulcherrimus. The sequence continues at coordinate 81,217,812 of OX424573.1, read as the reverse complement.
CCGAGGAAAGGATTGAGATTTGATAGATCAAGTTATATAGTAAACGATATAAATGTTTCGGCTTCCGCATATGATGATGATGATGTAGATGTTTCTTCGATGGATGGCACGATGATGAATTCAACATTCAAATCTGCGCTTGAAGGAAATAATCAAGTGACTTGTTATCATTGTCAAATGAATGCCGCAGCAAAATCGACAACATATACGGAGTGCGGAACGTCAATGAAGTGTATATGATTGGCGATTCAGAAATTCAATTTCATGATAAAGTGGTAAAAGTGAGAGTTAAAAGTTATCCTAAAAGTGGCGGTCTAATGGAATTACTCTTCAAGAAACAATCAGATGACAATCTTATAAGTTCAACAGATCGAAAAAATTATCGCGGAATCCTGGAAGCATCAAATGCTCATCGGAAAAGATTCAGCAAAGATTAGAGTATACGCATTTTGAAGAGTAGAAAATATATGAATATCATAGGATCCATGTTCCGCAGGGATCGTAAAAATAAATCCACCACCGGAAGAGGCCTAATATCTAAATATAAAATAGATAAGAAAAATTCTTCTATATATCTAATCTACTGGGATGATCCAAATGAGTTTATCGAGCAACTGCGATTATTAGTTGCGGAACGATCTGCTGGAAATAACAATCACGACAATGAAATACAATCGATCATTGAGGAACTATGTGAAGCTGGACATATACATTGAAATGCATCTTTTCTTATAAGATCTGTAGCATCATGAGTCTCGACGTGTTCGGAAGAAAACTTGAGGACATGTAAGAAGTGAGTCGCGGCCCATCAGGCATTAGTTATAATCTTACATTAGATGGTAATTTTTTTTTTTTTTTTTTTTTTTTTTAACGTCGCCATGTTTGTGCTTCCATGTGGTATTTTGATTCCAGATGGTAATTTTGATTTACAAAAGAAAAGGTTACGTAACCTTGCTTATCCAAGTCAGCCCAATGATGCAGTCACCTTGGTAGTGAATCTGAAAACTATTACTAAAGAAGCTAGAAATCTAACTAACGTAATGGCTATAATGAAAGTTGACTTAGAGATACCTGTAAACACTGAATTTAATAAAATCAATAACTTTATTTCCCATCTTAATATTCTGGCTGAATAAAAGTTTCATAATCACGAATTTTTTTAAACCTTAAATATATTATCGAAAAATGGAGCGACAAAAAATAGCTGAAGAGTTGCACAAACCAGCTCGCCGCTATCTACAAGCGACGAAAATATGATATACGTGGAATTGATGAGACTTGGCAAGCTGATCTTGTAGAAATGATCACATACTCTAACGAAAACAAAGATTTTCGCTACTTACTTACTGTCATAGATACATTTTCAAATGGGTCATCCCAATCAAGTCAAAGAGTGGCAATGATGTTACTCTAGCTATGGGGTCAAAACTGAAATATGAACGCGTACCTACAAATCTACAAACTGACCAAGGACAAAAATTTTACAATTCAAACTTTCAGAAACTCATGAAGAAGTACAAGATAAACCTATACTCTTCACATAGTAATCTTCATGCAAGCATATGTGAGCGTTTTAATAGAACATTAAAAAATGAAATGTGGATAGAGTTCAACAAACAAGGGAGCTATAAATGGTGGGATATCCTGCCTGAGTTGGTGAAAGCTTACAATTAAAGAAAACATCGGACAATAGGAATTGAGCCTAAAAATGTTATGCAAGCAAATGAAAGAGAGGTCAAGAAGCATTTTCCATTGAAAAATTACCTGTGAAAAAAACAGAATTTAAAGTAGGAGATAGATTGCGGATAAGTAAGATTAAACATGTTTTTGAAGAAGGTTATACGCCAAACTGGTCTACTGAAATTTTCACAATATCACGAGTTGTAAAAACCAATCCGGTAACTTATCACGTCAATGATTATTATGATAAAACCATCTCTGGGGGCTTTTATGAAACGAAAATTCAGAAAACTTTGTATCCAGAAATATATCTAGTAGAAAAAGTTTTAAAGAAAAGTGGAAACCGTGCATATGTTAAATGGTTAGGCTTTAGTAATGAGCATAATAGTTGGATAGATAAAAAATAAATTAATTTATTTAACCAAGATTTAACCAAAAATATTAATGTAAACGCAATAATGTAGGTACTAGTAAATAAGAAAGCAATCGTATTATGTTATTGTATTTATTTATGTAATATTATGTACGAGTTTTAATCTGAATAATTAAATATTATAAACAAAGCAAGCTGCGTATTTTATTCAAACGTAAAGTAAGATCTATCCTGATACGTTACAAATAAATACATTTTATTTGTACTATTGGAGAGTCTGTCAAAAATCTCTTGATCTCTTAGGATGGCTGATGAAATCTTCTCGGGTAAAAAGATTTGAAAACTTTCGTCGAGTTCAGCTACGACCTTCGTACCGAATCTTATCTTCACCTCCTTAAGTGCTGTCACCATATACTGATGATCTTTTTCCAAGTATGTTACTTTCTTCCTTGTCAAGAAGTTGCGCTCAACAATCTTATGAAGTGTAGATAGATCCATTCTGGAAAAAGTAAAAATATAAGAAATTTGAATAGAGAAAAGATTTGTTAGAGAAAAAAAATTGGTGAGAATTAACTGTGAACTTACTTAGAAATTTAGTTGAGTCTTGGTTTCTTCTCGCATGGATGATAATTCTCGAACTCTTCGATTGCTCGAATATGTTCCTCGTCGTGGTCTGTCTGTTGATATAGCCCATTTCCACCACAATTTCTGCCCCTTTCATTGCCTCTTGTAATATATCCCTTCTCTCTCCTCCCTCAGATCGTATCCCCTCCATTAATGGATCCCAGTCATGCATAAACTCCTCTAACACATCATATTCAATTTTGATTTGTTCACCTTCATTATCATAAAGTATCATCACCTCTCGCCTTACACCATTTTCATTGGCTGCTTCACCCCCACCTCGTATTTCCCCTTCTCTTTCATCTTCTGCAACATCCATCCCCACTCGCGTTGCCCCACTTTCATTGGATACTACATACCCCCTCTCCACTTCCATCCCTACCACTATTTCTTGTTTTTCAGCATCCTTCTTTATTCAAAGTGCAGTTTGCGCCATCTGCTCATCCATGATTCGGAAATGATTCCAAGGTAAAGTGTCTGTACTCTGAGGCAATAAGAATCTCTTATCATGGTGAGGACTAAGAGCTATTTTATTCTGTCTTACAGTATGCATTATGTGCAAGTTTTATAATAATAAGATCCTAAAGACATCTTCTATAATCTTCGAAAGTTAATGTTTTCTTCACAACGCTGAATTTTATACTTTTGGCTTTTTTCACTGTCTCTCCTCCATCAACTAAAATACTGTATATCTTGCTTCGTAAACCTATAAATTCCATCATGATATTACCACAGCGATCGTCTTTCAGTAATCCTGAAACTTTATTATTGACACGTGGAATGTTAAACAGATTATTTTCATCATAATCAGAAGTATCAAACCTGTGAATGTCTTCTTTAATTATTTTATACATATGAATGTCCTCAACTTCATATATCAAACTATCAGTATATGTGTAAAGTAGTTTACATTTTTCTCCTACTCGCTGTTTTATATACGAGTAATGGAAATCATAAACTAATGTCTTCCATTAACCCATTAACGCCGAGGTGATCAGAATTTTTACTAACTTTTCAACGTGTTTATTTATTATGTTATCAGACCAAAAAAATAATGCAATACCTCTATTCCTACGCGAAATTTGATGCTCTTTCAGAATCTGAGCTCAAAATTACGATTAGACACCGAGAAAATATGGCCGATTTAAACGTAAAAAACGTGAAAATTTTCAAAAAAAATTTTTTTTCGCATTTTTTTTCACACTGATACCGCAAAGGTATCAACTTTTTACTATGATAAGAGGTGATCATGGCACTCAAACATTAAGAGGAATTTTTTTCAGAAAAATTCATCGACGCGTTTTTTCAAAATGACGGCGAGAATGAAAAAATTTTATAAAAATCTTAATCTATTGTTTTCTTGAAAACTATAAACTTTAGAAAACAATTTCTAAGAACAAAAATGTCTTAAAATTAATCAAAGAATACTCTCAAATTTTTTCAGAATTTTTGGAGGCAATTTTTGATTTTCAAAAATTTCAAAAAATCCATTTTTTCAAAAATACCTAAAAAACTTTAGAAAAAATTTGAGAGTATTCTTTGACTAATTTTAAGACATTTTTGTTCTTAGAAATTGTTTTCTAAAGTTTATAGTTTTCAAGAAAACAATCGATTAAGATTTTTATAAAATTTTTTCATTCTCGCCGCCATTTTGAAAAAACGCGTCGATGAATTTTTCTGAAAAAAATTCCTCTTAATGTTTTCTCGGTGTCTAATCGTAATTTTGAGCTCAGATTCTGAAAGAGCATCAAATTTCGCGTAGGAATAGAGGTATTGCATTATTTTTTTGGTCTGATAACATAATAAATAAACACGTTGAAAAGTTAGTAAAAATTCTGATCACCTCGGCGTTAATGGGTTAATGGAAGACATTAGTTTATGATTTCCATTACTCGTATATAAAACAGCGAGTAGGAGAAAAATGTAAACTACTTTACACATATACTGATAGTTTGATATATGAAGTTGAGGACATTCATATGTATAAAATAATTAAAGAAGACATTCACAGGTTTGATACTTCTGATTATGATGAAAATAATCTGTTTAACATTCCACGTGTCAATAATAAAGTTTCAGGATTACTGAAAGACGATCGCTTGCGAACAGCTGTGCAAATGTGGTTGAGCTATGCGTGATTCTGCCCCATATCTGCCTGTGACTTTATTTACTAAATAAACATCAACACGAGACCGCTCTCGCTCGATACGCTTTCCATAAACAGCGTTAATTAATAATTTATAGAAGGTTTTCAAACTCATTTTATTACTTTCTCTTCTCAGTATTTAATTCGACATAAGGTTTAAGCCAGGTCTTCTGCTCGAAACTTAGAATTCTATGCACCTTTGTCAAACGAAGTCCATTATCCAGCGCCTGTTTAAGTGTTCGTTAGTCAATCACATACCTTTTCTTGTCGTTCAGTGCAGTGAGAAGTTTGTTCTGCTTTGATCCAGGTGGTGCACGGTGCTCTGCGCAGAAAAGGAAGTCTCGATGTTCATTATGTATTTCCTCAGGATACTCCAAGTCTACTTCAGCAATGTAACCTATAGCTGAATCTGGTGGTGTATTGAAGAAGATTGGATTCGCCTGAAAGTCAATCCATTTGAATTTTCCTATCGGTAAATGCTGTATCATTGCCCACCTATAAAGATTATTAATATCAAAATATGAGATTGTCTTCGTTTTCTGTTTCTCATCGTATGAAGAACCCATGTATGGATTGTTTGCCTTAGCATATCGATTACAACGCAGGCTTATTCCTCTCCGAATGCCTGCTTCAATAAACATTAGCAGGTCAATATCTGTAAGAAGCTCTAATTCTACCTTTGTCATTTTAAGAGTTGCTAAAAATGTCAACCCTGGTGTCGTTTAAAAGTGAGCAGGACATAAATCATAAGCTTTAAGAGATGTCTTTCGAAAACTTTCGAAAACGTCAGCCAATAGTATAACATCTGTTTTTAACTAAAGATCTGAATACTCTCCCAATGTTTTTATATTGAACTTATCCCAGACTCGAACAACATGCTTATAGTCTTCTTCAGCAATATGGGAATCTGTTAGTTTATTATAAAACTCATTCTTTTCTGGTAATTTTGTAGACGATAGCTTATCAAATGTGTCTACATAATCGTATGGAAATATACCATTCCGTCTGAGAAGATCTATAATTTCATCTGTCAATCCATCTGATCGAAACTCTTTCGCCGCTATCGGCACGATTTGTAGATATGATGTAAGATTTTCCAATGATGATGGTAGAAAACGCCAAGAATCTACGAATCTAAAGCTGATGTCGCAGTCATCTATGTATTTCGTGAACAAAATATGTTTTTCCTTATTATGAGGTATTAGACTAACTCGTCCTTTCATCAATGTAGAAATAGCGATCTCTTTCAAAATGAAGTGAGTATCATAATTGAGGTTCTGAAAAACAACGGGAATGAATCTTAGAGTTCTTATAATTCAAATTACATGAATTGTGAGCTGCACCTCTGAAACTGAACAGAAAAAAAAATTACTCTTTCTTTTTTGGAATCACCAAAAATTAATTTTAAATATAACTAAACTATTAACATACCGTCCTTTGAAATGACAATGGTCTCGTACTGCAAGTTCTTCATCAAGGATTGATTTTCGACATATATGACAAACGGTTGACCTCTGGAAAGATAATTCTTCTAGAGCTATGCGTTTCATTGGTTTAGGATTCTTGTAGAGATGAACTATCTTCTCACTTATTGATTTTAGTTCTAGAACAAACCATTCTGCAGGTACCTCTTGATTTCCAAATTTTTATCTGTAAGATTTATAGACGTATAATCTGTCATCAAAGCTACATTTTGTGTAGTAACCTATGCTGTATGCTTCATGAAGTTAAAAAGCATTCTCATTCTTAGTAAGCTGCAATAAACATTCAAAATCAGCATAAATAACGAAAGGAACTTTTTCTCTCGTTTTGTAATCTTCGAATTTGAGAATGTTATTCTTTGAGTCTGGCAGATTGATTTGACAATTATTCATATTTTTACAATGATTCTCGTGAATTTCCAATCTTTTTTCATTATAGAAAACTTGTAAACACCTTTCACAGTGGTATGATTTTTTATTAGTTTTAGACAGTTAAGAACTCAGAAGACGAGACATGCTTTTGATCAAAAAGTAATGGTATTTAGGCATGCTTTCATCACCATCAGCAAAATTATTTTCTTCGTGCTCATCAATATAAAAATCTTGAATGATGAGTACATTTACATGTCTACGTTTCTTTTCTGGTTAATCATTATTTTCTGGTAAATTTACTTGTTGATCTTCCTCTTCTGGTAGATTTACATGTTGATCTTCCTCTTCTCCTAGATTTGCTTGTTGAGCCTTCTTTTTTGACTTAACGTGACAAGGCGATACTTCAAACTTTGAACCATACTTTCTGAGCATGTATACATTTACTGAAATATTATTAAATTTTTCGAATTTTGAAATATCTTTCAGTTTTACTGGGTACTGTATATCACTAAAGATCAACTTGTTCTCATGTAAACGATATTGATTAACTCTGTTGGAATTATTTTTGCTGGGATATAATGCTCAAAGAATAGCATACTTGAAACACTGATTGTCATTGTTATGAACATTAACACATGCTTTTGTGTTTTCTATAAATTTTGGGAGAGGAATGAAAGAACTGCCCTTGAATGGAGAATATTTTTTCATATCTATACACAAACTTTTAATACTCTTCAATGTCCAGCCGGAATCCTTTTCCTGAAATTCTTCTAGTTGTGTAAGAATGGGCTCTTTGATATAGTCTTTAAACCATTCCTCTAGATCTGTTGGCATGTATACTGTAGCACTTTCACTCGTGAAATATTTAATATCTGTCGTTTCCTCTCCATTTGTCTGCATAGAAAATTCCGAGATAAAATCTGAATTTATTTTCCCATCATTGTATGCTTCTAAGCATTCTCGTGTCTTAACTTTGAAGAGCTTTTGGGCATCACTTAAGAAACTCAGAATGTCCATGTGTTTTATACTTACAACTACGCCAGTCTTGATTCGATTTTGGAAAGCCGACTGCACATCTCGCCACTCTACACTAGCTTCTATTTTCTCAGATTGTAGATTACCTCCTCGTTGAAGATGTTGTTCAAATTCAACTGGCACACACGAAAGATGACTCATGCAAGTTTGAGATTTCTGTTTCTCTCCTCTTGTAAGTTTAGATTTTGCAATTTTTTTATATAATTCTTTTATGGTGGAATTATACATGTCCAACCAATAATAAATATCGTTATTACTTAAATCATTTATACTTTGTAAAGTATTACGAAGAACCTGAACAAGGCGTTCAAAAAGAGCGATGGGTGCCATATTTGCTTTTTTCTCAGAGTAATAGCACTAGAATAGCACTTCACAAATGTGCACAATAGTCAAGACTAAAACTCGTTGACCGCGATAGATGAAGTGTGCTTGTCCAAGAAACTGCTTCCCTTTTTATAGGCAATGTCGACGTAAGTAGAAGTAGAAAATTCAAACATCTGACCAACAATAAAATGAAGAGGAATTCTTTTCTTAGGAAAGGATGAATTTTCTTTCATTTAAACCAACCAAAATAGTTCTTTTTGGGAAGAGGAGGGAGATTTTAGAAGGGAGGGATGAATTTTCTTCCGTTTGAACCAACCAAAAAGCGACTTATGGTCCCTCTAATCAAGAATATACTTTCTTTTCTGAACGTCCAATCCTAAAAGAGCAGGAAGCGGAGTTTCTTGTTATAAAATCAGGAGGAGAGAATTTTCCTATTCATTCTCCGAGTTCACTTCTTACTGAACTAACAACTACTGAACTACAGAGCTGTTAGATGGCTAGAACACGTGACTACGATTTGATGTTCAGAAATGCCATACTGCAATTTCAAGAAGAGAATGTTTATATTTGTGACATTCAAGGAATCCTAAGAATAGCAGCGGATTTTTTCATTTTCAAGGAAGTAAGTTTTCTCAATTTAAAGAAAACTGCTTTACCGACTGCATACCTGGAAAAATACCACCTGCGCGAAGCCGTTCAACGTGTACCAAGCATTGGTGTAATAAATCGTTTCTCGCCGAAGAACTGACAGCGTATAGGTCTATAAAAAGCAAGCGTGCGCGCAGTAAGCCTTTCTCTAAGGGTCGTTTATTGCTGGGGACAATTTACTAGTACTTGTGCAAGGACCTTCAACACGCGCTATGCCTTACTGTAATATAGCGTTTATTGCGGAGAAAAACTGACAGCGTTTTGGCCCGAAAATAGACTTTTCGAATCTATGCGCGCAGTATACCTTTCTCACAATGTTGCTTATTGCTGGAAAGTAATTTACTACCACCTGCGCGAGGACCTTCAAACTTGCACTATGCCTTACTGTAATAAATTCGTTTGTAGCGGAAAAAAACTGGCAGCGTATCAACCTGAAGAAAAATAAATTTTCAAATGCCTGCGGAAGTAAGCGTTTCTCGAAGGCCGTTTACTGATAAAATTTTCCTGCTACCTGCGCGCACCTACAGCATGTACCTGCGATGAAGACGTTTATTGCTAGCAAAGTCAGTGAGCAACATTCTATCTATTTTTAAAACCAGAGGGAAGAAAGTCTGACACTTTCTTTTCATTCATTTTCGACTACTTTCCATTTCCTACGCATACCATCTGATTCTTCGAAAAGAAGAGCAAGAGGCTACTACTTTCCCTCTCTTCTAAAAGAAAATATAGCCAATGGATTTTCAAAACCAAGTGGGAGTAAAACGCCTACGTATTCGGGCCTACAGAGTGGGGATAGAAAAAATCAGATACGGATTCTACATCACTTTAAGAGGGGACAGTTCAGAGGCGGGGCTTGAAACACATATAATAAGAATCCGGGAAAAATTGGAGAAGGGATAGACCAGGCATAGGCCTTATACACACTACGGATTCTGGATCACTTTGAGAGGAGTAAATCCAGCGGAGGGGCTTAAAACATACAATACGAATGCTGAAAAATTGGAAAAGGGGACAAACAGGGATAGGGCTTATACACACTAGGGATACTGGATCACTTTAAGAGGAGAGGGGGTGATCCAGAACCCGCATAAGTCAGTATGCCTACAGCCTATCTAGTTAACGTTATTCCAATTATGTCCGTACCAGCCCAATTTTTTATTATAAAACCATGTAATTTAGGCATAGTCTATTGTACTAATTTTACTGGGCTTGAATTATTAGTAAGAGTCTTAACTTTAAAAGTCATTTCGCGAGCTGTTATACGAAAAACATTATTGCTGTGTATCGTTATAAATACTTATAAAATTACCATCAAAATCCGCCGTGCGGCTACCTCTCAACTGTATAACACATCTCGATGGTTGATGTTGCTGCTGCTGATGGCGCCGCTACTACTCCTTCCCTTGATGCTGCTGCTGCTGCTGTTGTGCGAGGTAGCTTTCTCCTTTACACTGCACGTCGGATGTCGCTGGTTGTTGTTCAACTTGGTGTTCAGAATGTTGATGTATGCAGGGCATTTGATTCCCATCCTGTTCTTTCTCCACTTCAACATCTTTAAATAAGTTTAAAAATTATAAATTATAAATAATAAATACTGATATTTTATTTTTCGTTATTTAAATATAATCCTAAATCAAAAATTGTTTAAAAATAACGAAAAATAACTTTTTTATTTAATCTTCCCATTTTTTCTCTAAAACTAGAAACGCGTAAATCACGTGCTCACGCGAGGGTGGATACGATCGCGGAAATAACAAAAATTCCCGTGATAACCATCGTATAACCCCATTAATAGCCTTTTCGGACTTCATCCAAGGATATTCAATGACACTGACAAAAACTAATCTATAAAGTTAAATCAAATTTTAGAAAAGTTAATCTAATTTGTACAGTTGAAAAATGTACATCAATTAAAAATTTATAAAGATGAAAATATATTTCAGTTAAAAAAGTTATAAATGTATTTTAATTAAAAATTTAAAAAGTTAAAAACATTTTTCCATCAAAAGGTTTTAAAATTTGTAAAATTTTAAAATATATTTCAGTTAAAAAGTTTATAATTTTAGAAATGTATATCAATACAAAATTTTATAAAGATAAAAATGTTTAAAGTAAAAAATGTGTAAAACTAAAATTTAGAAAAGTTTAGAATGTATATAATTTCTAACATTTAAAAGTTAATAATGTTCAAAGTTAAAACAGTTAACATTCTTGTTAATATATATATATATATATATATATATATATATATATATATATATATATATATATATATATATATATATATATATATATATATGAGGGTATGTAAATTAATTATATATATATAATTAATTAATTTACATACCCTCATTTACGGCTTGTAGCATGAGAGGAAACGCCTGGGCTTTCAAAAGGTGTGTCGCGCTACTTGACAACAGTCATCTTCAGCTTCTGAGGTCGGTACTATCACGACTCTTGAACCATGCTAATTGACACTAAACGCCTTTACGTATACATTCGCTACACTTGTGCTTTAGCAGTAGAAAGTTTCAGGATTCTTTCTCACGAAAACCATGGACACATAAATCTGCGGTCAAACATATAGCATCGTCTTCAAAAGTGCGTGACGAAATACAGTAATAATATGGCTGAAGTAATATTAATACGAAAGAATGATGCTGAGGTGTTAGTGAATAAGAAAAGGAAAATATTTATGACCGAATGTGAGAGCGAAGATTTAAAAAAATACGCTTTTAAGAATAATCTTCTTTCCACTGTATACGCCTTGAATTACACTTCCTAAAAAAAATTGTCGTCTGTTTACGATACGAGAACGAAAGTGAAACTCTGCAACGTACAATTCAACTAGTGAATTTTCAATATTCTCGCGAAATCATTTTGAACTCAGGAGCATGGACGGAAATTTAAATTAAATTGTATATTATTATAGAGTATATTGAATCAAATAGCTAAACCCAGCACGAGTGACTCAATTTGCAAGATAGAGACATTCTCTTTACAACATCTTATTGTGTAAAATTAATTGTTTTTGATTGACACCTAAATGATCATTGTTCTATGGAATCAAGACGAAAAAAAAACTATAAACCTGCTGTAGTTATTCGGAAAAGAACTTTCCTCGGATTTCAGAGATCCGTCGTCTGCACTGAGGAGAAGTATCGACGATTTCAATGTGTAACGCCTCTCGTAATCGAATGTAAAAATATTATAATTAATGAACTAACAAATATTATTTCAATAACGGATTTTCAAAAGAAAAACAGTGAATATTTAATAAGCTCAGTGACTTAGGAAAACGCTCCGATTCTAAAAAATATTATAAAAAACCAATTAGACTCAGACAGTCAAATTTTTCTCAAACACTGTTTTGACATTGTATATTCAAAATTAACATCAGTGTATAAGAATATTTTGTACAACGAGTTATTAAATTCGTATTAAAACAAGAATACACGACCTACTTTTTATTAAAATATTCATCCCTAATTTTTAGATAACTCACAAACTACCGACTAGTTATATATACAACATATACGTATATCTTGAAGCATATCTTGCAAATAAGAACGTCATTAATTTTTGAATAAACAAAGAAAAACTATTAATTATCAGTCTTCTTATATCATCATCCGCACCTCACCATTTATTTCTCCTGAAATAGCGATACATACATACAGCTATATACATCCAAACACACATATATATATATATATATATATATATATATGATACACATCTTAAGCGGTACCATCCGTCCGTTCCCATGAACCTCTGACCCTCCGTAACAGATCCGGAGTCCTGCCTCGTGGACTTCTACAGAGAGTCCGAATTTCCACATGCACATATGTTTCCACTGTATTCATCTCTATTTTCATTCAGCTTATATTACACCACTCGAATTTTCTCACCATTTTTGGACCTCCTGCGGACTCGTGTCTTCCTCATCGATAATAGAGCCGTACACGTCTCCCTGAAAACTATTTCGTGAGACCGACTGATTACACAACTATCTTTAACTTCTCCTTTTACTCTTCTCGCTTATTCCTCGATATTTATTATCTTCGGTATCTATACTCTTAAAATAGCTACTTTCCACTTCAAAAAGCTTTAGACCAACTTGAAGATATTATGTTTTCCATAATTCAAAACTTTTCTACACCCGTAAGATTTCACGCATACATGTATAGCACCAATCTACTACCTACTCCTTCAATTTTCTGGTCCCCTAATACGATAACCCTGAAATAATTACATAATACAACCTACAAAAAAGATATTCACTTACATTCAAAAAGTACATCTATACTACTCCAAAACCTATTTCTTAAACGATATGATAATCCGATACGATTACCCTAAAATAATTACATAATACATCCTACAAAAAAGATATTCACTTATATTCAAAAAGTACATCTATACTACTCCAAAAACTATTTCTCAAACGATATGATAACCGGATACCATAACCCTAAAATAATTACATAATACAACCTACAAAAAAGATATTTACTTACATTCAAAAAGTATATCTATACTACTCCAAAAACTATCTCTTTTTATACAAAATTTATTTATCTAATTTTTGTATTTCTATTTAAATTTTATTTAATTCTTATGTGTTTATTTGATTTTTATTTATCTATTCATTTATTTATTTGATTTTTAATTATCTATTCATTTATTTATTTGATTTTTATTCATTTATTCATTTATTCATTTATTCATTTATTCATTTATTCATTTATTCATTTATTAATTTATTCATTTATTCATTTATTCATTTATTCATTTATTCATTTATTCATTTATTCATTTATTCATTTATTCATTTATTCATTTATTCATTTATTCATTTATTCATTTATTCATTTATTCATTTACTCATTTACTCATTTATTCATTTACCCATTTACTCATTTATTCATTTATTCATTTATTCATTTATTCATTTATTCATTTATTCATTTATTCATTTATTCATTTATTCATTTATTCATTTATTCATTTATTCATTTATTCATTTATTCATTTATTCATTTATTCATTTATTCATTTATTCATTTATTCATTTATTCATTTATTCATTTATTCATTTATTCATTTATTCATTTATTCATTTATTCATTTATTCATTTATTCATTTATTCATTTATTCATTTATTCATTTATTAATTTATTCATTTATTCATTTATTCATTTATTCATTTATTCATTTATTCATTTATTCATTTATTCATTTATTCATTTATTCATTTATTCATATTATTCATTTATCCATTTATTCATTTATTCATTTATTCATTTATTCATTTATTCATTTATTCATTTATTCATTTATTCATTTATTCATTTATTCATTTATTCATTTATTCATTTATTCATTTATTCATTTATTCATTTATTCATTTATTCATTTATTCATTTATTCATTTATTTATTTATTCATTTATTCATTTATTCATTTATTCATTTATTCATTTATTCATTTATTCATTTATTCATTTATTCATTTATTCATTTACTCATTTATTCATTTATTCATTTACTCATTTACTCATTTATTCATTTATTCATTTATTCATTTATTCATTTATTCATTTAGTCATTTATTCATTTAGTCATTTATTCATTTAGTCATTTATTTAACCCGCTGGACCATTCTCCTCTTTACCGTCCTTCGCCTCCTCCTTATCCTTACATCCCTCCGCACAGTTCTCCGCAGCGCGAGCCTACCCTCACACATACAATCATCATATACCTACCCTTACACACACAATCATCATACTTCCACACACACCCCGATCTCGTAATAACGGTCCACCGATCGTCTGGATGTAACGGTCCCTAACTACTCGCGATCTCGCACTGCCGGTGCTGGTGCAGACGCGAACTCACGCACTGCTGGAGCACGTGGGCGTCGGTCGCTGCTGCTGCTCTGGAAGTCGGGGCACGTCTACGTGCTGGCGTCGCTATGGGAGATAGTGCGTCTCAACGCGGTGCGCGAGGTCGCGCCTCTACCAGCAGCGGCAGTGCAAGGATGCAGAGCGTGCACCACCTTCTACAGCAACAGCGGCAGCGGGAGGATGCACAGCGCCATCTTCACCTGCAGCAGGTGCACTGGGAATCGCTATGCGCACTATGTAAACTTTGTGTTATAAAAATGTACTTGCTGTTCCTGGCGTAGGTTTTCTCCCAGTTTCCCTACGCCACAGGCACTAGTCTGGGTAAATGCAGAAACAGTACAAGATATTTTAGATAGTTTTTTTATTTCTGTGACCTGTCAGGTTAGGAAATTCGAATACTGTACATTAAACGTAAAATAAATAGTTTCGTTAAAGTTTTTATGAACTTTTCTATAATAAACTGATTACTTAATTAACTGAAGCTGAATAATTTGAAAATAGTTAATGTTTAAAACAACAGATAGCTTGTAAAATATATGTGTATCAGAGACAAATAGTGCACCTTAATGATTTGTGTAATTTCGTAATTAGAACATAACGTATAATTGCACTGAATTTGTTTAAGATGAATCATATTTATAAATACAAATGAAAAAAACCGCTGACAATTCATTGGCACTCAACTTCCTCAAACTAAACTAATTGTTCTAATATGAAATTCTTTGTTCTAATAAATTAATTTTAAATTGCTATATCTCTTTCTAAATAATTGCTCCAAAATGATGTACTTTTTATCATTGATGGTTTGACAAAAGATTATTTTTTACTTTAATTACAGAACGATAGGTAATAATCTTTATCACAGCAATTTTTTCTGCGTCCGTAATTTATTAAAATTATTTAAATATTTAAACTAAATACAATCATAGGATAGTACATAGATTCGCTGAATTCCGAACCATCTAAAATTTTATGAATGATTTGCCATCATAAATTTCCAAGATATAACCGTTTAAACTAAATAAGACTTTTTTCGTGTATAACAAAAGAAAGGACCTATCCAAAATTTGCGGTTGTAAAAGATAGGTAATTTTATGCCTTTATAAATGTATTTACAATAAATTGATAATAATATTTCTAACATACCAAAAAACTCGAAAAACTAAAACTCAATACTCGAAAAATCGAAAAATTTTTATAAGAAAACGAGTCGATGAATCATTACATTTCTTCTTAATTTTGAATCTTTATTGAAATCCAAAAAATTAAGTCCTGCTCATACAAAAATGACCGTGCCATTCTCGAAATATAAGCGATCACAAAAAATTTTTTTTAAATACGTAACCTCAAAAATTTTGGAATATGAAGGTCGTTATGATCTAGCGAAGAACTTAACCAAGTGATAGTAAAAAACTAACTATTTGGAGAGATTCAAAGATAAATTTCGATGTTTTTGAGGTCGCTGAATGAATGTATGTGGTCAAATGTTGTGGTCACCATAACTTTTGATGGCCACCGTATTTAGGGCTGAAATTTTATAGGCACATAAGATATGATCCATCATAGAACTAATTATATTTTGAAGCCAAATTGCGCAAATTATTGCTTATTGAAAAGAAATTAAGAGTTTAAAAAAAAGTTTAAAAGTTAAAAAAAAATTACGTAAGTCTCATTTCAATTATATTAGTCGTATGTATTCTGTAACTCCATCGCAAATTGAATTATTCCGGTTAAGATTACTGCTATTACATATTAGGGGTACAACAAGTTTCGATGATTTAAAGAAAGTATATGAAGTTTATTTAGTGTGCTACCTTTTCAGATGCATGTTTAGCATTAGGTCTTACAGAAGATGACGAGGAATGGAAACGTGCTATGCGAGAAGCCAAAACTCGGATGATACCACAAAGCCTTCGTCATTCATATGTTCGTATCTTAATACATTGTCAACCTGTTTATCCTGAAATATTATGGAAAGATTATAAAATTGCATTATCTGAAGATTTTTTTCGACCATTAGGAGATTCTATCCGACCACAAAATTTAGCATATGCCAATATTGTTGAGATACTAAATAAAGAAACTTATAGCTCAGCTAATTTTCCATCTATGTCACAAATAGTAATAGACGATTACCCGCAAGACAATGATGAATCAAATGTTAATCTATCAACTGAAGGTACGCGACAATATAATCAACTAAATGTCGAACAGCAAGAAGTTGTTGATTACGTTCTACAATCATGTAATATTGTAAATAATAATAATTTCAAATGTGTTTACGTAGATGGACCTGGAGGCACTAGCAAAACTTTTATTTACACTACTATTTATGATTTATTAAGAGGACAAAACAAAAATGTTTGTTCAATGGCTTTTACAGGAATCGCGGCTACTTTGTTACCTAAAGGATAGACAGTTCATAAAGTATTAGAATTACCTGTACCTCTTTTATTGGATTCCTCATCGAATATTGTAGAACAATCTAAAGAAGGAGAATTGTTGAGGAATACAGACGTATTCATATGGGATGAAGCTCATATGGCACCACGATATGCCTTAAAAATTATGGATAGGAATTAAGAGATGTAATGAACGATGATTTTCCTTTCGGTAATAAAATTGTGATATTGGGTGGTGATTTTCGTCAATTCTTACCTGTATTACCGCGAGGAACACGAAGTGAAGTAGTTGATTTACCGATTAAAAGAAGCAATTTATGGAATTTACTTCACAAATTTAATTTAGCTCCAAATATGAGAACTGTAAATGAACAAAATAGTTTTGCTGAATTTGTTTTGAATGTAGGAAATGGAACTTTGAACGATAACGATTTAATGGCAGAAGCATTATTATGGTATTATGAATGAACGGTTTAATAGCAGAAGCAGTATTATGGAAGCATTACCTGCGTATCTTAATTCGTTAAATCCACAAAACTTACCTCCTCACGAATTGCATTCGAAAGGAAATTGCACTGTAATGCTTATTAGAAACATTGGTATTAATGAAGGATTATGCAATGGAACTCGATTAAGAATTTTAGATTTAGCTAATGATTAATAAAATGTAATATCTTGACAGATGATAGAGCCGGTGATATTATATTTTTAAACTGAATAACTTTATATTCTGAAAACGAATATCCTTTTACATTTAAAAAAAGGCAGTTTCCAATTAAATTAGCGTTTGCTATGACTATCAACAAATAATTTTATGTTGCAATTTCGAGAGTTCATACATGGAATGTACTACGATTTTTCTTTTGCAATAAAAAATTGGATACTGATAATAGAGTTAAAAATTACATTTTTAAAGAAATATTGATGTAAATTAAAAAATAATTTGTACTAATGTTGTTTGTTTTTAAGGTAGAATGATATTCATTATAATTCTTATTTGTCTAAAAATTAAAATCAATTTTGATACATTTATATTCGTTTAAATATCAATTTAATTTCATTATAATTTTAAATGTGGTACCGCGACGCGATTCTGAGCAGTAATATTAAGATATTTTTTTACAGAACCATGATAGCAAATTAAAAAAGCAAGATATAAATGTAGAAAAACCGTACTTTTTAATAACTCAATTGAAAATATAAGGAACTGAACCTATTAAAAAGATATTTATTTGAAAATTACGAAAACGCTGAAATTCTAACCTCAAAGCATGAAAATGTGAGTCATCTGAGTGAAAAATATCATTTTCGTAACGAAACAACATAATATTTTGTATTATAACAATCTTAAATTATCTTAATATTCATAAATAACATTAATAGATATTATTTATATATATTAAGCACGATTTTCGCAACCTTTTTGTGTGCACATTCAATTGGCTAGGGAGTTGTGTGTGAACCACTTTAACTAAATTGAATTGTATACAGTTAAATTTATTTACATAGAAGATGTAACAAACTCTTTTTTATTTCATCAACGCCTTTTGTATTATTCGGTAATTTTTTAATTCACGGAAATCAATTTTCTTATTTATTTCTGTATAAAATTACTATTATTAGATAAATTATTTTATAGCACACTAACCTCAAAATGCCAACTTTATTGTCGATTTTGAGGTTGTTGTGCTATAAAATATCGTATGAGATTGTTGTGGGAGGTGTTTTTCTACCTTGCTCGAGGGTTTTCGCACTCGCTTCGCTCGTGCGAAAACCCTCGAGCAAGGTAGAAAACCATCTCCCACAACAGTGTCATAATATACTATTAACAAATTTAAGAAATTTGTTTGATTTGTAAAAATATAAGCTTGTAATTTACAACTTTTTAATGCAATTATTTATTGGGCATCGTTATATAGATGGAATGGTGATAAAATATTCTCAATAGAAATCAAATTTATGTAGATTTCTCAGTATTTTTTTTTATTTTATATTTTAGTAAAATAACATACTATAATAATTTTACATAAACGTTTTTTTTACATAAATGTTTTATTTATTAAAGTTTAATTTCAATATTTAATAAAAGTTACAGTTGTTTAATAGTGAAATTTATTTCTAAATTACACTTAACTTGATTGAGTGTTTATAAAAGGTCTTAAAGAAATGTATACGCTTATCTGTATAGCTTTCCACACTTTTTAGTACTTTTGTTTAAAGTAATCGTACTTCAATTGCATACATTTGTCTATCAATATAATTGAATATATCACTTATAATCGTATAGAGACGGTTAACGATTGGCTATTATTTTAAGATAAAATACAAAAAACCACACTATCTTATCTATAATAGACATACTCTCATACTGGATATTTCCATTATATATTTTGTTTTGTAAGGAAACTCTATTGTATTTTACGTGATACGCGCGTCGTGATACATGGTTTATAGTTGCGTGCACTTATCTCATTATTATGTAAATAAATTTAAGGTTATATACGATCTACCTCTTCTTTTTGTATCCATGAAATATTAGGTGTCTTCTTAAGGAGGAATCAGAAAAATGACGCCATATTTCTATTTTGTCGCATGAGCCGACAGCTGACCAATCATAAGCCAGGGCGCGGTGTCTAAACGCTCTCGGAAAGAACACTATGAGATATTATAAGAGATATTAACTTTAGTTGTTTCGACTACATTCCGTTGTTCTTAAAACGTATAACGAACTTTATTAGCAAAAGTAATATCCTATGAACAAACCTTACTATATATATTATATAGTAAAACAAATAGCTGTAGACTATATTTATACTCTACTAATTACATCATTACAACCAAGACGTAAGTATTAAATTGTATCTTTTAGCATCCATTCATTAATATTATTTAGTTTTGTTCACATGTATTATATTAACTCTTATAATCATAAATTTCATTTAAGAATTTGTATTTTTTATAATTACAGTTAATTATTTTAGTAATGTGCTTATATGATTCTAAACCTCAATCTTATTAACCATGTATTGTGTAATTTAACTTTATCAATTTTAAACCATACAGTTATATTTTTATATTATAAATTATAGTCCAAAAATTAGTTGAAACTCTTTTTTATAAAATACATATTGTAGCTATATATATGTTACTTATTTCATTAATATATAATATATTTGTTCTATATATTTTATATTTACAAGTTATATACATTTATCATTATTATTTGTATAGAGTAATTATGGCTGGATGCTCATACAGATGAGTTACGCAATGGTGACAGATCTGTGTGAGTATAATAGTCATTAAAATATTTTATATTTATTATTACTTTTGTGTATTTGTATAGTAACGTCAAGATTCCATTACAGCGAAATCATTGGCTATATAGATGAGTTAGAAGCACCAAAAGTAGTCGGAGGAAGTACTCGCCATCGACTTTTAAAATTCGTCTTACATAATGACAGTGATAGACGTATTAGATGTTAATTTGGAACGATCCGATTGCTAACTGTGAACTTGATTTGAAAATATACGAAGTAAGTATAATTTAATAATATTATATGATATAGTTTAATACATATATAATATTATTACCTATTTATTTATTTAATATTGTTTCATTACAGATTGTGCATATAGATGGTTCTAATGCACGATCTACATAAACTGCGTACTGCAGCAATCAAAATAAATTAGTACCTATGGAAATAAGTATACAATCGTATACAGTCATGCAATGTATTGGGCAATATGATGCAAATATGCATTTGGAAGTACCAATTGATATAGATTCAATTTTTGGGTGCAGAACGAGGTCGAGTTCGTAAGTATTAAAATTGAATTATTTATTTACTTTGTGCATAATTGTATCTGTATAAAGATTAATTATAATTATATCGTATATAAGACTTACATTTATTAAAAATTTTAATAAAGATATTTTTATATTTAGAAGATATAATACTTCTTAAAATAATTCAAAAATAATACGTATAATACAATGCTATGCTTTCAGAAATTCAATGTTGTATTAAGGGGTCCACCAAATTTAGACGCTCAAAAAAGGCAATTTTCATGATTTTTTTTGATAGTTTCATATTATAGATATTGATACAAAAATTGTTTTTTTTTAAGTGGCATTTCGAACTCGAAAGTTCATCGCCTCATCTACGCAAGCCTTCCACGTTTTCCTATTTTGTGCCAATCCGATCCATTTCGCGCCTTCCCACCCAATTTCAGTTACGTGTGCTTTTACGTTATCCTCCCATCTGCGTCTAGGTCTACCTAGAGTTCGCGTTGCTTTCGGTTTTCCTTTCATTATGCGCGCTGCCGTACGATCATCGCCCATTCCTGCCACGTGCTCTGCCCATCTTAGTCTCCGTGATTTTATTATTCTGTTAATATATGGTAACGCGTACAAATTATGTAGCTCGTCATTGTGCAGTTTCCTCCACTCCTCAGTTTCCTCATCTTTCTTTGGCCCATATATTTTCCGCAGAACCTTATTTTCAAATACCCTAAAACGATTTTCTTCCGCTTTAGTGAGCGCCCAGGTTTCGCACCCATACAAGATTACCGGCATTATTATAGTCCTATATATCCTTATTTTGACATTTTTCGACAGCAGCTTTGACTTAAGTAATCTATTCACAGCATAGAAGCAGGCATTACCCGAATGAAGTCTCTTACTAATCTCGGCTTTAATTTCGTTTCGATCATTTATAGTTGTACCTAAATATCTGAATTCGCTAACCTTTTCAAAAGTGAAATTTCCGACTCTGAGATCCCCCTCTCCTTCGCGAATGCCCAGTTTCTCCATGGTCATATATCTCGTTTTCGATTCGCTCACTTCTAACCCCGTGTCGTTAGCCGCATTTATAAGGATTTCCGCGTTTCTCGCCACCGATCCACCATTATCTCCCACTATATCCAAGTCATCCACATAGCCTAAAATCTGCGTTGTTCCGTTGAGTGTTGCGCCTAGCTCGCTAGCCTGCAGTTTTTTAACAACATACTCTATCGTCAAGTTAAAGAGTACCGTTGAAAGCCCGTCACCTTGCTGCAAACCGTCGCGTATCATGAACGATTCGGATATATTACCGCCTACTCGGACTTTTCCAGTGCTTCCGTTCGGACATACTTGAATTAATTTTACGAGTTTTTTTTGGTACGCCAAGGAGCACTAGAATTTGATACATTTTTCTTCGTTTGACAGAGTCGTACGCTTTCTTAAAGTCCACAAATAGCTTGTGTATAGTTTCGCAATATTCCCACTTTTTCTCTAATAATTGTCTTATGGTAAACATTTGATTGCTCGTCGACCTGTTGCGCCGGAATCCACACTGATAATCTCCTATTTTATCTTTCGCGAATGGTGTGAGTCTGGCCTGTATTACGTTTGACAGAACTTTGTAGCAGGTAGCTAAAAGTGAGATTCCCCGGTAGTTATTGCAGTCTGCTTTATCTCCCTTTTTAAAGATCGGTATGATAATGGATTCTTTCCAATTTTCTGGTATTGTTTAATTTCTCCAAATAGCACATACTAGATCAAAAATTTTAGATGTAAGCGCGGTGCCCCCATATTTAAGTAGTTCACTGGTATAGAATCGTTTCCTGCAGCCTTATTATTTTTTAGCTTTTTGATCGCGGCCTCTACTTCTTTGTAGGTCGGTTCGTCCATATGGAGTTCAGCAGTGGGGATTTCGTCTCCCATTTCCTCGGAGTTTTCATGCACGTTTAATAACTTATCGAAATAGTCTTTCCATAATTTCAATAGTTCATTTTCGCTTGTCACGAGGTTCCCGTCCTTATCTTTCATTAACTGCGATCTACTCTGAAAACCCTTCCTAATAGCGTTTATTCCTTTGTACATCTCGCGCGGATTAATTTCCTTATTATTAGTTTCTATTTTTCTAATTTCATTTTTCTGATACTCGCGCTTCTTGTTTCTGTAAATCACACCCACTTTCTTTCTTATTTCATGGTATTCTTCTACGGCCCTACCGCTTTTATTGTGTACGCTATCTAATTTAGCCTTTTTGCGCCTTTCAAACCAGAGTTCGTACTCTTCGTCAAACCATGGTTTGCTTTTCGGCCTTTTTTCTTACCCAGTACTTTGTTCGCGGCCCCTTTTATAGTTTTTTCGATAGCCCGCCATAACCTGTTCGGATCGTCATCTACTCCCGTGTGTGCATCCATTTCCTCGAGCACCTGAAATCGGTTGCTAACTTCTACTTGGTACTTGATTCGCTCTACCCAGCTTCGTAGTTTTCCAATATCAAAGGTTTCTACTTTGTTCGCTCGCTTACTATTTTGACCGGCTACTAATCTGACTTTTAATTTGGCCACTACTAGATAATGATCCGAGTCGCAATCCGCCCCCTATAGGTCCTTACGTCGAGTACATTGGTGTGGCGCCTGTTATCAATAAGAAAATGATCGATTTGATTGTGCGTGGCCCCGTCCGGCGATGTCCACGTTGCCTTGTGTATATCCTTGTGCTTGAAGCACGTGGTCTTGACTATAAGATCTTTTGCGGCCGCGAAATTTATGACCCTAATACCGTTATCGTTGATGGTTTCGTGCAGACTTTCTTTGCCTATAGTGGGCCTAAATATTTCCTCTCTCCATATTTTAGCATTGAAATCCCCTACTACTATTTTGGTGTCATAAGACAGGAATTGGTCGATTAATTGCTCTAAAGTTTCATAATAAAGATCTTTGGCTTCTTCCTCTTTGTCCTCCGTAGGACAGTGGACGTTAATAACCACGTTATTATACCACGCTTCTTTGATGATGATATACGAGAGTCCGTCATTCACGAAATTGCAACTTTTAAAGGAATGTATGATGTTTTTGTTAACAAGAAACCCAGTGCCTAGGGAATGTCCGCTCGCGCCCCCATATAAAAAGGTGAAGTTACCGGATCCTAGCATCACGTTATCTTTCCATCGGGTTTCTTGTATTGCTACCAAATCTAAATTGTACCCCTTAGTTTCATTTATGATTTCCCAGAACGCGCCCGCTCTGTGTAGAATGCGCACATTCCAGGTTCCCACCCTCATGTTCCTTTTGGTTTTGGTTTGGTTTTGTTTTCTTTGAGCCATGATAGTAAGTTAAACCCGCGCGTTTTGGATCCTGTTCCGATCGCAGGTGAGTCCATCCGTCTAGGGGTGATAACCCTCATACCTCCCTAGAACTAAGTATGAGAGCTTTCCGACTTTGGCGAGGACATAGTCAACTTGTCGTCAGACACACTCGGATTCATTCTCATATCCTAACGCCCCCCTTTTAGGCAGCGCGCCTTCGCTGGCTTCGTTGCCGTGTAAGATCAGGTGGCGTATCATTCTACACATCCCCTCTTAGGGCAGTTGTCATCACTCCCGCATCCTCCACGACAGCAGGATTTTTGGCCCATTTTTTGTTTGAAATGTGTGGTAAAAGAGATAGATTACAGAGTAAGGTATAAGAAGAAAGTAAGATAGGAGATTTTGTATAGTGTTTGTAGTTATTGTGGTGCTTGCGTAGTGTTTCTAGATGAATACGTTCGCCAGTGCTGGCTCATCACACCCACGTCTGGACCTATCGGCTGTCCGCGACTGCTTACTCAATTTATTCGTAGCTAAACTCTTTCTCAAGGGTCGTTCCTCTGTAGGACGCGCTGTGTAGTGGTGATAGGCACCCACTCGTCCGCTCTGGACGACTACGCCCAGGACCCGCTTAGGGTAACGGCGTTGCAACAGGATACAAAAATTGTTACACTTAATAAATATACTCTCGAAATACATAAAAAAAATATAAAAAATTTTTTTAGTCTCTTTTTTAGACGAAAATGGTAGTCGATAAAAAGTCCTAAAAAAATGGTAGGTCTGCGCTGTTGATGAAAAACTCGGAGATGGATCATCTGAAGCAAAAAAATTAAACGGTTTTAGATTCAGAATGTTAATGGCTATAGCGCATATCACATGATTTTTTATATATGCAAAAGTAACAAAATGGCGGACATTTTTAAAATAAAATAAAAGAAAACGTGTTTCTTTCACCGTTTTTGGCAAAAAAACATAGTTAAATTCAAAATTAAAAAAATTCTTGATATACGCTATAGATATAGTCGTAAAGAATACTTGGTTCAAATTTCATAAGGGTCGGTTTAGTAGATTCAGAGATTTTATCAACAATGCGTCGAAAAACGTTGTTTCGAGAAAAACGCGTTTAAAGTTATTTTTAACGAAAAATTGCAGATGAACGCGCTCAAGTAGTAAAGTAAAGGTCGCACAAAAATACAGTTTTTATTTTAGTATAATACTTTTAGATATGTATACTTTCGAAAAATGTAATAAAAAAATCGATTTTTTGAAAATTGTAATTTGGGTAGACCTCTTAAGACTGCATTTAAACAAGTGAGTAATAGTCGAGGTGGATGTGGATCGGTTTGTCATGGTCAATATAAAGTTACCGTTATATTTCGTAATTTCGAAACTAATGATTTATTAGGAAAAGGAATCAAAATAAGCTTGAAAGCATCCGTCGTATTTAATAGTGAGTTATTGTTTGAATTATGTACTATTAATATTTTATATTTTATTAATTAAATTCTTTTTTATATAGGTCATAATGTTGTTCAACTCAATTGTGAAGATAATAGCTATATAAATATACTTTATGAAGAACCAATATCTATAGTTCAAGTCATTAATACTAATAGTATTGTTCGCAAAGTGGAAGCTAACGAAGACTAATTTTGAGTTTTATCAATCTATCGTAAAAATTGATTAATTTTATTACGTATAAAAAAGAATTATTATTTTTATTTTATTTGACAGATAGACTGATTAATTTAGTATGAATTATACATAACGTTTGTTTCTATGCTGTATGATAATGTTCAACTCAACTGTGATGAAAATAGTTGTATATCCATAATAAGTGAATAACCATTATCAATAGTTCAATCTCATCTCTCTCCCAAAGGCGCATTTATAATAGATGATAAGTAGGACAAACGTGTATACATAGCTTGCGTTATTCACTGTATTCGCGCTATTGCGTTCTCACATTTCTAATTTTGTGTCTTTACTGTTTTAGACTGCGTGCGTCAAGGAGATACATCACGTTGAGGCGAAGGGGGTTTTGTGGATCCCTTTGATCTCCCTCGACCACTTATAGGTGTATCTTTCGCGATTTCCGCGGACGTGGTGTTGCGTCCAATGCTTATCTCACCTACTGTAGTCGGTTGCGTTCCTTCCCTATTACTAACAATTTTTGCTTTACGCTGGACGATTACACTTGTTTGACGCAACCTACCACGCTTTTTCCCTACTTCTAAGGGCGCATCGCTCGTACGCGATTCGCCTGACTGAAGCTCGAGGTTGTTCGGTCCCTCGCTGTCCTTCGAAGAATCTTCTACAGCCTCATCTTCGGAGTCGGAGGGCATCGTGTCGTCATCGAAGTACGGTTTCAAATCCTTCACGAATATTTGTTCCACCTTGTTTCCATTTTTGTCAGCCAGTTGGTAGGTATTGTAACCTTGCTTCTCTGAAATGACGTATTTAGCAATGAATTCTTGGGGCGCACATGAAAGAATGCGATTACGCTGCAATACTTTCACGCCAACCGCATATTATACGTCTCGTCGCATGCTATTATAATATTTAGCTTGGCGTTCTTGTGCTTTTGCAGAATTTTCTGCGGCTAAATCTCGCACTTCACGCAGTTTATTCATGCGCCCGTTCCAATTTTTTGATGCAACTGTCTCTGCTTCATGCGCTGCGGCGAGTTCTTCTTGCCGACGTAGCGTACTTAGAGGTACAGGGTTGCGTCCGAAATTTAGAAAAGCTGGTGACAATTCCGTGGATTCTTGCACGGCCGTATTATAGGCAAACACTTGCTCGGGTATGTGTAAATCTCAAGTTCGATGGTTTGTCTCAATATACGACGTGATCATGGTCTTACAAGTGCGGTTTACTCGCTGCATGGGATTTGCTTGCGCATGATGCGGTGGTATTGTTGTGTGGACCATTCCATATTCTTCGAGGAATCGATCCCCTATCTTGTTCTGAAATTCCGTTCCATTATCAGAGTAGAATGTCTCCGGCACTCCGAAGCGTAGGAAGATCTTCTCTCTGAGTTCCCTTTTAATCGATTTCGCATTTGCCTTGGGAATGGAGATACACTCCACCCAGAGTGTGAAAAGGTCCATGAATACTAGCAGGTATTCTTGACCGCGCGGTGTACGAGAGTTGGAGTCCATAATATCTCCAGCTACTATCTCTCACGGCCTCGTTACAATACGCCGGTCCATAAGTCCCGCGGGTGCTAATTGGACAGCTTTGCATTGCTGGCATACTGCGCAGCGACGCACGTAATTTGCGATGTCCTTATAGATTGATGGTCAATAATCCACTATTGAAATTGACTGAAGACATACGATCCGGTATAGATAATAACAAGCGGCTAATTACCATCCTTTTACTATTTGGTTTTAGTAAGGCGTTCGACACTATTTCGCCATCCAAGTTGTTACGCAAGCTGATCAGAATGGGGTTCTCCAGGGGAGTAGTCATGTGGATAAAATCATATATTACTGGGTGTAACCAAAAAGTTGTTACGGCATCTAATGGTAGTTCAGATTGGCTCACAACCAATCTCGGCGTACCACAGGCTTCTGTCTTGGGGCCTCTTTTGTTCAGCCTTTATATTAATGACCTTCAGGAAGTTTTATCGGGCTTTAAAAGTACGAGGGATATTCTTACGGATAGTGTATCGCATTTATTATACGCAGACGATTTGCAAACCTACACTCATGCTACCTGCGATAACCTTCATCAGGGGATAAGACGCTTGTCGGCTGTGGCCAAAGCAGTGTCGGTGTGGGCTTCTGAGAACGCTCTGTGTCTCAATGTCGGGAAAACGAAGGCAATTATTTTTGGGTCAGAATCTAAGATTAAAATAGTACAGAGTATGGATTTGCCTGGCATAGAGATTCAGGGTAACGTCTTTGTTCTCTTTCTTGACACAGTTACTAATCACGGTGTAGTCATGGATTCGAAGTTAACATGGAGACCGCAAGTGGATGCAGTTAGCCGAAAGGTTAATAAGGCCCTACATGGGCTTAAATCATTTCAATCCAGTACCACCGAGGCGTTACGCAAATGGCTTGCAAGTGCTCTTGTCCTGTCTCATTTAGATTATTGCTCTTTAGCGTATCTTGATGTGTCAGGTGAGCTCCGGACGAGACTGCAAAGATTGCAGAATTCATGTGTGAGGTACATATGTGGTGTTAGAGGGTATGAGCATATCAGTCTCTACAGGAGTAAACTTGGCTGGCTTGATCTTAAGGAAGAAGGGCGTATTTTGCGGCGGTACAACTATACAAAGTTATTAACATGGGTCAACCCACGTATCTTGCAGCCCTTTTTAAAAAAGACCAGGCTCGGACCACTAGTAGGACTGATTCTAGGGAGCTCTTGATTCCATCGTGCCGTACCGATACAGGGTTGAAATCTTTTCAATCTCAAGGTGCGTGCCTATGGAATACGATCCCTCAACGTATTAAGCACTTGCCCTCACTACGCAGATTTAAAGCGACAATTCGCGACTATTTGCTATGTAAGTCCAGGGACATGGACCATGTATATCTAATGTAGAATTACGCTAATCATAAGAATGTTGACTATAATAGAAATTGAAGTTTGATAGTCTCAACAAAAATTTATTATTCGTAATGATAAGAATATGTGATAAGTGTAATGACGTGATTGATGTACGACAGATATAATATTGTGCAATATATGTAAGTTAATGACGAGCAATGTCGAGCTGTGATATGATTGACTATACTAATGATCTCTGTAAATATGTATTATTAATGAATGTAGTTTATTGTTTTTGTCTTGCACAAAATAAACATCTAATCTAATCTAATCTAATCTAATACAGCAATGCAATACGCTCATACGTGTTTGCGCTTCCCAAATGTCCAGCTGTCGGCTCGTCCCTTCATGTAGGACTTGCATACGCTTTTCTTTTGGTAAGACTAGCTTCTAAGCATCCTGGTCCTCTAAAAGATCTTCAATTGAAGGATCTGATTGATAGTAATACAATCTTTTGCCAACTATTTTCCAATACGGATGCTCTGTGGGGTTGGCCCGAACTTTCGCTTTCAGCGCCAGATCCTAGGCATCACTAGTATCCTCGTCTGGCCAACTGACTAACGAAACTGATACCTCCGACTCATCCTCGTACATGCTAGATAATGCGTCTGGCACGCAGTTTCCAATGCCTTTCCTATACTCAACCTCGAAGTCATAGGCAAGCATTTCGAGAGCCCACCGTGCCAAACGTCCTGTGGGGTTCTGAATTCCTTGTAACCATTTCAGACTGATAGGGTCCGTAATAACCTTGAAGTGGTAACCTTCCACATAAGATCGGCACTTTCTTATGGCCCACAGCACTGCAAGACACTCTCGTTTAGTTGGAAAGTAGTTCCTTTCAGCTGATGTCAACGTGCGGCTAGCAAAGCACAACACGTGTTCAACCCCATCAAGAATTTTTGTGAGGACCACTCCCAAACCAGTGGAGCTAGCATTAGTCTGTACGACGAGCTGATGATCAAAAGAGCGACTATGCAACACTGTAGCAGATGCGATCAGCGCTTTTATCTGTTCAAATGTCATCTGTTGCTCATCACACCATACGTACTTAACATTTGATCTAGTCAGATAGGTAAGCGGGTCAGCAATCGTGGCGAAATCATTCCAAAATTTCCGATACCACTAGGAATCGTCAAAGTTGTTTAAGATTTTTCGGAGCAGGAAACTCCAATACTCGGGTGATCTTGTCTGGATCCAGCCGGAATCCCTCTCGTTTCACAATCTAACTTCACTGCGGCAAAACTCGCTTTTGGCAAGGTTGATGGTGAGACTAGCATCTATAATTCTGCGGAGAACATTCTCAAGCGATATTAAGTGTTCTTCAAAAGTCTCTGTTGTTATAATCATATCATCCATATATGAATAGGCGTGTGGCTCAAGCTCAGGGCCTATAATTTTGTCACTTAATTCTTGGAACGTGGAGGGCCCGCCTGATACGCCATACGGTAGAGAACAAAATTCGAAAAGGCCAAGGCCTGGCACCGTAAATGCAGTCAAGTGTCGTGATTCTTTGTCTAACGGCACCTGATGATATGCACTGCTTAAGTCAATACTGTGAAATATAGCGCGCTTTCTGTAGCTTTCGCAGGATAGAGTCCATGTAAGGAAGCGGATACGCAGGTACCTTAGTCACTCCGTAGCGATAAGAGCCGTTTGACTTACGAACCATTACCACTGGGCTCGACCATTCGCTATGGGATCTACGAATGATCCCTACCTCCAGCATTTGATGCACTTAGGCATGCATTTCTTCTTCAAGTTTCTTGAAGACTGGATAGTACCTTAGCCTAATAGGTCGCGCCGAACCAACATCAATCTTATGTTTGATAAGATTAGTGCGACCTTAAGGCACTTTGCCCTTTGGTAATACTCGATCCAACATCTCCTGTAATTGTAAGCGTTGTACCTCTGTAACGTCGGTTAGTCCAACCGAGGAGACGGGAATTCGCTCATCCACTCCTACTACCGCTACCTTGAGAGGGAGAAGTTCGTCAATCCCTTCTACATTTAATTCATTTTCGTGAGGTAGGATGTGCGCGTTGAACGCTCGCTTAAAATCTACTCCGAGAAGACATCCTTCTGGTAGATCGGGTAGGATAACGACTCTAGGTGGCGTCGTACTTCACCTATATCGAATGGTAAATCGACATATCTGATCATAGGTGAGATCTATCCGTTAGCCATACGCACGCCTGGTTCTTTACTTGGTGCAATCTTTTTATTACACGCTGCTGCAATCTGCAAGCCAAGTGGTCCAAGACATGTACGTGCCGCTCCTCCATCATGCAAAGCATGCACTTGGAATCCACCAATTCTCACTTACATCCACCAGCGAGAGTAGTCTCTCTCGATGTAAGGATCTGATCCCTCAGAATCGCCTTACGCATCGTGAGCTACTGTAGGTTCTGCCACCGTCGCGATCGGTGGAAGAACTGGCTCAGCTTTCTCTTGTGGTTCGCTGCTCTCATTAGGGTGAGTCGATGAGATCCTTCGGTTGGCTGCAGGGGTAGTATGGACCTGATATACACACCCCCCTGTTCTTTCCCCGCACACTCAGGACACGTCCTTGTAGTGTATCCTGGTCATCTACAGCCCCAGCAGACATGATGGGAACGTCGCCCAGGTGTCTTTCCGTTATTCTTGTCGCTGGCCGGCTGGCGTGTGGAGTTTCTTCTTTTCGGGCTACCGCTACTTTTATAATACGAACCCTTATATCTTGTGGGAGCCGGTTTTTGCACCGCTGCTTCTTCTGCAGCTGGCGGTAGAGCTTTCGTAGGGCTAGTCTTTGTCAGCTGCTTTAGCTTTTCCTCGAATAACTTCTCAATCATCTTAAGACGAACCGTGCGATATCGCTGCCAGACTTGGAGCGTTGCGCTTCGCACTCCAGTTCTCCTCTATCAGCTTGTCAACTTTCTAAGACACATCTGTGGTCGAACTTTCAGCAATTGCAGCTAGACTCCTTTTATAATAATTTGTCGGTGTGCGTGGCTCTTTATACGCCAATTCTGGCAGCAAGCACTTATCAGCTGGAGGTGGCTCTTTCTAGTTATGCCGTACCTCCACGACAGCTTCTGCCTGCCGCGCCAACCGAATCAAAGTGTCGAGATTGGTGGTTTTCTCCTTACTCACGATCGCTTGCAACTCTGGCGACATATTTTGATAGATAAGTTGCAGTTTTCTTCCTCGTTCCAAGGCACTTCGAATTTGAAAATGTATGAGAGCAGAGAAAATATATAGTCCGTGACTTGTTCTGCAAATCCTTGGGTGCACGCCGTCGCTTCTATCACTAGCCGGTGTTGATAACGGCTATCCACGCCGTAACAGCGTCGTGCTGCCTCGCGAAAGTCTTGCCATGTGTGCCAATACTTCCTTGATTGACGACACCATTGGAGTGCTGCTTCCTTCAGCAACTCCGTTATGACATTCCTCGTCGTTTATGCGCGCCAGTGTGTGGCACTCATTGACGCGTAGCTAAAATTCTTCAATACTGCGACCGTCTTTTTCCCCGGAAAACTTGATGTTCCAGGATCGAACCGTTTTTCCAAATTCATTAACACGATGACTAGCAAATGTACTATTTTGCGATTTTTGCGTTGTCTCAGAATACTGAGGCACTCCCCTCCCCCTAGACTCTGGCCGGGTTGGGAGTTTCTGATCACGCTGGTGAGCTATCGCTATTTCTCTGTCTTTCGTTTGTTGAAGGAGTGATATATACCTCCTGTGCCCTTGTATCGTTATTTAGCTGATAATCGTCCTCATATCGTAGGTCGAGTGTGTCTTAAAAGGCGACACCTCTGTTGCTTTTGGGCCTTGCTCCTAGCCTCTGATGCGTATTTGCTGATTCGTTGTTTATCATTGTCGCAAAGCGCAGCCTTGTACTTGTTGCTAGTTCAGCAACATTCTCTCGCAGTTCTTTTACTTGAGTACTGTATTCATGTACCAATGCCTATGTGCTTACCATTTCGAGTGTTACGGCTCTTGGAACGGGATATGACGTGCCATTTGATAACGTCATCATTACCATATTTGAATTTGCAATCATATTTACAGATTGTCTTGTACCCATCGATAATACTGTAGTCGGATTACTTGTTTTACCAGATCTCCCTAAGCCAGTTGCTGTAGCAGTTGTCGTTGTTGTTTTGGTACTCGTTACTGCCAGCGTACTCGGCGGTACCGTAGTACTAATTGGCTGGATTACCCAGAATGATAGTGGCATTGGTGGTGATGTTGGTGGTGGGATGAGCATTTGTATAGACGGCTCATACATTGGTGGTGTGGTCAACCAGTGGCGTGTGAATCGGTGTTGTCGTAACCACCGTTACTGCCGCCGCCGCTCCTGCTCCCGCATTATGGTGTACTCCACTCATGTTCCCGAATCCATTTCCTTGGCATTCAGTTAAGGATATATTTGTTGAACTTATCTCAGTTGAGCTAAATGCCGCTGGAGCGAGGTCGCTCGGTAGCCCCGTTCCTGTTCGGTGGCTTGCCAAATATTGCTGCCTTGATAATATTTCGGTCTTCGATCTGTCACCGAAGTTTGCGTCTCTCAATACCTCGTTGAGCTTTACTTCTCGACGAGTTTTCTGCTCTTCGTCGCTTGAATTGTCTAGACTATCAACGAAATCTGTCCCTGTGTAGGCGCCCCGGAAGCATCTATATATTTTATTGCTTTTCGCAAATTGCGTGACATCGCTTTTCAATTCGAGCCTATTTAAAAAAATATCTAACTTTTGTCCGCCTAAACGTAGAATCCACGCTTTCTCTAGCTTCCTGCCGAATCTCGGTTCCTAACGTTTCATCAAAGGAGACGTCGTATTGATTCGCCATTTTCTTGTGTTATAATTATATTTTTACTTTACGTAGGATCCAAAAAAAAATTTTTAATACAAGTTATTAATTCAAACTTTCAACACTAAAGTAAAATTTAATTATTTTTATCAAGTAGCTTGATGTACCCGAATAAACCAGTATTTATCACCCAAAACAACAAAAAAAAGGAAATAAAAATGCTTCTTTCAGTGTATTTTATCAATACTAGATTGCATAAATCGCTTATACAGTATCTATTATTTAGTAACTATTACTATAAAATACCTATTCCAATATACAAGCATTAACTCTGAAAGAATACTTTTTTATTTGATATCGTTTTGAATTAACTAACTTGCATAAATCGCTATATAAAAAAAGAATTTAAAATCCTATTTAATTTCTCCAGAAAAATGAGAATAAAATGTTCTTTGAAAAATCGCAAAAATAAAATTTTTCTATAATTAATTAATTATATAGTTAAATAAATAATACTATTATTTTATCACAATAATTAAATAATAATAATCAATCAAACCAATTACAATTGTTTATTTAGAAAAAAAAACAATTATTCCAATAATTAATCAAATAATCGATTATACAATAATATTATTTTACCTAAATAATTAAATACTAATAATAATCATTACTTAAATTAACAACAATTGTTTATTAAACAAAACAATTATGCCGAAAATAAGAAGATTATGAGCGATCGAGTAATAAATTAATTAAGTAATTAATTAACTTCCACTATTATTTCTCAAAATGAAGTAAATAATGATTGCAATCCTTAATTACGTTACTAAATTCTTGTTTATGTATATAGAATCACCATAATATTATTATTAATCAATTAACTAAGCTATCTAAGTTTTATGGCCACGCAATAATTCGGCTGTTTGGTCGCAGTTGTATTACATTACTACACTGCGACTACACAGACTCGCATCTACACAACTATAGTTTCCATACTCGAATATACGGTCAAACAACAAGCTAATCGAATAAACTAGCAAATATAATAAATTAGCCTGTTACCGAGCAAGTGGTCAAACGAATTTTTGTTTACTACATTATTTATTTGAACATAAATTAATTTTGCAACCATGTGATTAATTTTATAATGAAACTATTTAATTTCCACCGTCGAAAACAAATGTAATGATAAACTAGAACAATATAGTTTATGGATAATTCACACTATTACTCAATTTACAAAATAAAATTCCCAATAACTAGTTTGTTTGTAAATACTTCAAAAATAAATGAAAAATTCCAACAACAATCATTACATTTACTTTCGTCACGAACCAAAGTGTTAATATTATTTATGCGAATTCGCTTTAAATATACGAAATCCAATTTTATCTATTTAAACACTCAATGATTTTATGAAAATTAGCACTTTAGTTTTATAACATAATTTTATATTTTAGCGTACACAATTGATGACAAATTGTTTATTATTTACCGTTAACTAAAAAAAGAGAGACGCTTTTTACAAAAACTTCTGTTTTCTACACCTTTCGTACCTATACAAATGCTATCTGGCGGAACAGAAAATTTTATTTGCTCCTATGAAAAACCGAACAAATAATTCAAGCGGTCGCGCACAATATTATTTCGCTCCAGTCTGGCTCGTACTCAGAATTTTCCAGAGTCAGCAAAGGCTTGTTTACTTTCCGCGCGAATTCTCCCGCGCGCCTAACGTGAACAAAACCTGCGCGTGTGTCGGACTAAACCGATTGTATCACCGTTGAAAGTATTTTCTCTTATTTCACGCTCACGATATTATTACGCGCGATCCGCACTATGCACTTTTCCGCTCTTTATGCGCTAATCCCCACGACTCTGCGAGTTTTAACGTTGGGCGCCAATTATATAACGGGGTTTTAGCCCGAAGTTAACCCGCGATATAATAATAATTAATGTAGAGCATAAGTAACGTGGAGAAAAGGTAAAGTCAAGAAAGACTCGAGAGAATATATATACTCTCAAATAGGATGAGAGTACATAGGCGCACGAGCCGATGCACGTGCGCTCTCGCAGGCCTGTTGCTTGGGATATATCGCGAGAGAGAGAGAAAGAGACAGAGAGAGTTCAGATGACGAAAGGCACTCACAATAGTTCCTCGGCGTGGTTGCGGACCGCTCGCACTGCAACGCTTCCTGACGATAACGCTTCTTGGCGACGTCGAGCGGATGCTTGTTGTTAGACTCGGCGATCGCCTGGGGCTAGACGGTGACAATGCGCAGAGGTCTCCCCGTTTCCGTTGCTCAACAAACTCGCACGGTATTCTCGCGGTCAGTGTACGCCCTCGCGACAATCGTAGCTTCGCTCACGGGAACTCAAGCGTCTCTACCGAAATATTGCGGCTCCGCGCTGCGCGTCCCCTCCCTTCGGCCTACCTATACTCTCTCTCTCTTTCTCTCTCACCTTGCCTCGGCTCCTTCCCGTTATCCCGTCGCCGCTGATGATACCTGTAACAGCTGATTTTATAGTACTTGTTATATTTGAGACAGAGAGAGAGAGAGAGAGAGAGAGAGAGAGAGAGAGAGAGAGAGAGAGAGAGAGAGAGAGAGAGAGAGAGAGAGAGAGAGAGAGAGAGAGAGAGAGAGAGAGAGAGAGAGAGAGAGAGAGAGAGAGAGAGAGAGTAGGTGACGAGGTGCCACTACACATCACAAGATAGTGATTAGGGGCTAACAGTATTCAAGGTCTGGCTATGTCATATTTTGGTTTTAGGATAATCATTTTTAAAAATAATCATATATTAAATTGATATTTAAAAAATTACTCAAATGCGTACGTATATAAAATTATTTAAAAAGGAGGATGAAAAGGAAAAACTTTAAATAAATTCGCACACTATATAATAATTTATCTAGAATTTAATTATACTTATTCAAATACTATTATTCAATCTCTAAAAAAGTAGTGAAGTCTACCTAAAACTAACTTTTTACAATGGTAAAAGCTAATCAAGTATGAGTTATTATCGCTTCTTATTTCGAATATTTAAAGCAGATTTTAAGAAGGCATATAGTAATATAAAATATCTGTAATATGTGTAATACAGTAATAACAAAATTTCAGTTAACAAAAAAACTAATATTCATTCCGCTTTACCATCGGTATTTAACCATTTGAATATCCCGCACAATGTCTTCAATTATAGAATATATGTAACTTATACAATCATACGGGCCAGTCACCCAGTAGTTCATTGGTGGAGTAATATACGCTTACACGTTCCTAAATGTTGATCTAAATCATTTCTACATTAATACTAAAAAACCCGTGAAAGATAAAACTTTCCTGAAATGGTTCAATATACTTAGAAGATTTAAAATCATTTTTTTATTAGTATCTATATAAACTCTTAGCATCAGTGTAACGATAAGCTTAAATATTTTCAAACATCTTTTGTCCGCCAAATATGACAGCGTTTACAAATTGTAACCAAACGTTACTAAAAATGTGTTGAAGAGCTTACCAATAGTTTTTAGAAAAAGTGAATAAAATTTTTTTTAAGAATATACGCATGAGAAACATACATAATATGCAGAAAATATACTTTCGTACATTCTCTTAATCTTTTCTACATAAATTGTAGAAAAATTACGTTTTTTAATGGAAAATATTTTCTATTCAATGCACCGCGAACTACCGGACGACGGGCCCGTATAGTTCTCTAATTTACATATATTCTATAATTGAAGGCATTATACGAAATTTTTAAATGGTTACAAACCTATGATAAAGCGGAAATCATAATATTTTGCAGATCAATTCAAAATAGTATACTATAGGGTAGTCATAAAATGTTAAAAGCTATGTTATATTTGGGAGATAGTCGCGAGCACAGACTTTTTTGAAAATGCAACAACTTTTGTCCTTACTTGACAATTTGTTGATTGATTTCCGTACTTTCTTTCACATACGTTTGTATGACTTAAAATAAAAACTATAACGATTATTAGTTTTTTTGTTAAATTAAATTTTGTAATTTCTATATTACACATATTACAGATATTTTATATTACTACATGCTTCATATTCGTCCAAAATATCAATTTTCTCGAGATCCAAGAAATCAAAGTGATTTATAACATTACTTTGTTCAAATCCACAAAAATGAAATGTATTATAGATATTCTTTTTTTACTATTAGAAAAATCGCCTTCTTGCGATTACAAACATCAGAAACATGTCTCAGACATCGATCAGACATGATGGCTTTCGCACAATAATATCTTTTTGTTAGAATTGCAAAGCGACAGTCATGCTTTATTGCTTGGCCTTCACTCTCTCTCTCTCTCTTCTTCACCCTTTCCCCCTCCGTAACTTGTAAATCCCCGCGTGAGCGAGAGTGCGAGTCAGTACCTCAGTCGACACCGTTCCGCTTGCACGCATGTATACACCTTTGTAATATAGCAGAGATTAGAATAATATATAGACGAGCTTGAAGTGAAATACAGACTCTTATTATTTGAAAGCCCTATCCTTGCACAAATAATCTAACAGGTTATAGGCCCGACGGCGTAGTGCCTTATGCTTCCACTGCACGTGTGGCGGCTTTTACTGTGATGTGTATTCTCCCGAGATACAAGTGAAAGGAAAGCAGTTTTTTCTATCTCCCTTTCTTCTGCACGAGGCAGGATGCGACTAAAGTCCACAGAAGGGCGAGAGAAATCCTTCCTCCAATTTTCCTGAAAAGGTGAGAGATGAGAGAAAGAAGGAGAAAAGGATTCATGATGGAAGTTTCAAACCTAAAGTCGGAGGAAGAGGCAGGAAGAAATCTGGAAAAAATGGGTAAGTACAAAGCCAATTTTTCTTAATTGTGCGGATGTGCGCGTTCTTAAAAACGAATGGTATAAAAAGGCGCAGTAAAATGAAGCCCAAATTAAAAATCATAAAAACTAACGTGTACGTGTAAAATCCCCGAGTAGAAGGTAAAAATGGCAGTTGTACGAAAATTTCAAATAATTCGGTGTGATGTAATAATAAAAATATTTTTTTATTTATAAGTTATTTAGAAAATTCGTGTGCGGTGCGAATTGAAAAGTATATAATTTAATTAACGAAAATTCTTTTAACAGAGAAGAAAGAACGACAAAAGTACATATGAAAATGTATCGGTGAATGGTAAGCCGATGACGAAAAAACCAAGGCGAAAGATTTTGTCTCGAGTTTCTGGAATTAGCCGGGCGAGCTCGTGCAGCTCGCTCTGGCGAATGCCCGAGACAGCGTGTCGGGAATCGCGAGAGGGTAAAGGAAGGAGAAGCAAGTCCAACGTCGCGAAGCTCGAGCGAAAGGCGAGGGGAGAGAGAAAGAAAACAGTGCGTTGACAGGTTCTCCCTGCTTTACCCTATGTACATCTCGCGACCGCGTGTGCTCGGTTTTCCGGCGATTTCAATGGTCTCGATTAAAGGCTTGCGTTCACGTGAACACTATATAGCTATAGTAATAGCTTTTCTTTGTCTTAAAAAAAGTTAGTTTTTCTTTCTATCTCCCCTCACCTATATATATATATATATATATATATATATATATATATATATATATATATATATATATATATATATATATATTTTAAATGTGATCTCTTATAGTTTGATGTAATTTACTCGGCAATATACATCATAGGTACTTTTACCCAATTTTGTATGAAAGTTGACGTAAAGACCTTTAATTTGCGTTGTCGCAGTACTTTTAAGGACATTCTGCTCAAACGTAATGCTCAAATGAAATTTATAGAACAAATTAGGTATTAAGTGGGAGACAGCAAATATAAGTCGAACTTTCTGCAACATTTTGCAATCTCCCATTTACCAACTAATTATTTTTATAAATTTCAATTGAGCATAACTTCTGATCAGAATGTCCATAGAAGTACTACGACAATGCAAATGAAAGGTCTTTATGTCATCCTTCACACAAAATTGCGTACTAGTACCTATGACCTAAGTTATCTGAAGTAAATTTCATCAAATTTTAAGAGATCCCATTTAAAATGTTAGTAAATCGATGCATTACAGAGGATGCTATAACTTCCATATTTTTATATCCTAAGGCGTGCCAATCGTTCTGTTGATACTATTTGGAACAAAGATTCAAAATAATTTTGGTTTTTGAACAATAATCATAGATTGAGATTATTAAAAATGTCCAAACATAGCCGGTTATAAGTCAAAATTTTGACTTGTGCGACTGTTATATCGAAGACAAATTTTTTTTGCCGATTATAATGCAACTGATTTTTAATTCTAGTGGTTTAATTAATTGCCAAAACTATTTTTAGCATGAATAATTAAGTTTTAGTTCAAATTGCATAAATGCTCTTTAAAAAAACTTAAACTCAAGGTAGCCACCTTTAACTGCTAACGTTAAGCACCCAGCTTGCAGGAAACTTATTTTTTTGACAAATGCCAACTTTTTAAAGGCTTACTATTCTCTCTAAGGCAAACTTATCTTAATTAAACTGACCAGTCATGTAAGTTTTACCCTTTTCACGGGTACTACAGAGTGATTCTTCATCTCTTAATCACAAATTAATCATCACTTTCTCTCCTTTATGATATTCATCAAGGCTGAATAATTTATTTAGATACTGCTAAACATTTGACATTGTATCTGCATCTGTAAAGTATTATAATACGTCAGTATCCCATATAAGGAAACTCACTTTTTAAATATTTGCATCTTAACATTCTCATCAAAAGAAATAAAATTATACCTAATTAAATTGATTTATTTATTATTTATTCATTTTAATAGATACATATATATATATATATATATATATATATATATATATATATATATATATCTTCCTATATTATATAGTTGTTTGTAAATCTTATAAGATTTACTCCCTCCTCGCCCCTCCTCGCCCCTCATTTTGTCATCCTCATTCTCCTCCTCAAAACAAGGTAATATTTTGTTTTTTGTATTTAAAAAGTGAGTTTCCTTATATGGGATACTGACGTATTATAATACTTTACAGATGCAGATACAATGTCAAATGTTTAGCAGTATCTAAATAAATTATTCAGCCTTGATGAATATCATAAAGGAGAGAAAGTGATGATTAATTTGTGATTAAGAGATGAAGAATCACTCTGTAGTACCCGTGAAAAGGGAAAAACTTACATGACTGGTCAGTTTAATTAAGATGAGTTTGCCTTAGAGAGAATAGTAAGCCTTTAAAAAGTTGACATTTGTCAAAAAAATAAGTTTCCTGCAAGCTGGGTGCTTAACGTTAGCAGTTAAAGGTGGCTACCTTGAGTTTAAGTTTTTTTAAAGAGCATTTATGCAATTTTAACTAAAACTTAATTATTCATGCTAAAAATAGTTTCGGCAATTAATTAAACCACTAGAATTAAAAATCAGTTGCATTATAATTGGCAAAAAAAATTTGTCTTCGATATAACAGTCGCACAAGTCAAAATTTTGACTTATAACCGGCTATGTTTGGACATTTTTAATAATCTCAATCTATGATTATTGTTCAAAAACCAAAATTATTTTGAATCTTTGTTCCAAATAGTATCAACAGAACGATTGGCACGCCTTAGGATATAAAAATATGGAAGTTATAGCATCCTCTGTAATGCATCGATTTACTAACATTTTAAATGGGATCTTTTAAAATTTGATGAAATTTACTTCAGATAACTTAGGTCATAGGTACTAGTACGCAATTTTGTGTGAAGGATGACATAAAGACCTTTCATTTGCGTTGTCGTAGTACTTCTATGGACATTCTGATCAGAAGTTATGCTCAATTGAAATTTATAAAAATAATTAGTTGGTAAATGGGAGATTGCAAAATGTTGCAGAAAGTTCGACTTATATTTGCAGTCTCCCACTTAATACCTAATTTGTTCTATAAATTTCATTTGAGCATTACGTTTGAGCAGAATGTCCTTAAAAGTACTGCGACAACGCAAATTAAAGGTCTTTACGTCAACTTTCATACAAAATTGGGTAAAAGTACCTATGATGTATATTGCCGAGTAAATTACATCAAACTATAAGAGATCACATTTAAAATGTTAGTAAAGCGATGCATTACAGAGACTGCTATATCTTCCATATTTAGATATCATATGGTGTTCCAATTTTTCTTTTAATACGATTTAGATCAAAGATTCAAAATAATTCTGGCTTTTGAACAATCGTCATAGATTGAGGTTATTAAAAATGTCCAAACATAGCTGGTTATAAGTCAAAATTTTGACTTATACGACTGTTTCCTCGAAGACAAATTTTCTTTGCCGGTTATAATGCAACTGATTTTCAATTCTAGTAGTATATTTAATCACCACGTTTAAATGTTAAAGTTAAACACTCAGCTTGCAGGAAACTTATCTTTTTGACAAATACCAACTTTTTAAAGGCTTACTTTTGATATTTGAAAACTTTTGGGAATTTTGAATCACCTTAGCGTATATATATATATATATATATATATATATATATATATATATGAGATAGAGCAAGTGTGTATGGGCTACCACATATACACACATACAATTTGCACGTAAAATAAAATAAATTTTATTTTTGATCTCATAATAATAAAATTAAAGTAAACTCAATTTATTAAAAATTGGCATAACATTTGTACTTAAATCAATGTTGTGTAATTCAAGCAATTTAAAGATTGACTCGACTTTATCACATTAATTAATTTAAATTGTTTATATAAAATTATAAACAAATAAAATTAAAATCCTGATTAGTCTACCAGGAAGTGTGTGCTTGATGTTCGGTATCACATAACCTGGAAGACTAAAATAAACATTTGGGAATTCTTTAAGTTCGGATTCTTGTGTGTTTATTTTTTCTAAGATTAACCATACTTGATGTTCGGTCAACTGGCCTCAGAATACAATTTCTTTAGTATGAATATATAGTGAAAAACATAGGCTTACAAATTAAACTTTACAGAGAAGCGGATGCTGACTGATATTCAATGTAACAGCCCAACAAACTAATGTGAGGCGAGACTGCTTAGAGATCAGCCTCTAGAATGCCAACAGAACAAAATAGCTCAACATCCGAAAATACAATCGAGTTAGAGGCGAGAAATAAGAGCTGGTGTAGTAAATGGCGAGAGTAAAATGGATGAGAAAGTAGCGAGACCAAGAAATGATGAAAGACATATGTCGAATGAGATAATGAGAAAGAATGATGAGAGAGATAGGAGAGACGCGAGCATGCTGTAGGATATAAAATCGGTTGTTTGGGCTACAAAATCAGGTAATATACCTAAGCTAATTGTCACTAAAGATATTAAAACTATCCTCGATCCTGAATTACTTACATCATTAATAAATTTGAATACATTTGACCACGAGAACAACATTTTAACTAATTAAAATAAAATTATAGCTGTAACTAAACTAGGCGAGCATGACAAAAAGGTTTCCAACCTTGCGACAGCTGTGAACAGTGTTTGCTTTGTAATGAAACTGACTATGGAAAGTTACAATACAGCCATCCTCAAATTAGGAAACTTAATGCAAAACACTGATAATGTGATTGCTGCGATGAGATCAGATATATTCGAATACAGGCGAAATAGACAGGAACAGAATAAATTGTCGGAAAAGCTGGCAACACTTCTGTTCCTCCAGCGCCGTCATTGGGCGCAGGAGGTTAACAGAATGAATGTTACCATCGACAGACTGATCACAACGTATGAATTAAGTGATACGGATAAGGAACAGGTAAATAAAATTGGTGAGACAGAAAATAAGGAAATGGCACCGGTTGGGGAACCAGATTTGATAGATAAAATTTAACATGCAAAGAATTAAAAGATACATTAAAACTTTAAATTGTAAATAAAGGTGGTGAAATGAGGCGCGATTATAAACTGACTAACAACATGAAATATGAGCATTTTTACGATTACTTTTCTTTGAAATTAAGAACGTGTGATTTACTTCATATAATACACAAAAATATTAAAACTAATATACATTGTGAGAAAACATTAAATTATGAAAAGTATAAAGTCCACTATATTTTAATCAATCATTTGGAACAGCATTATCTCAGCAGCAGGTCCTCAATAAATTTAAAGAAATACAGATGAGTGAAGTAAATCTAACGTCCTATTGGTTATGGCCAACATGGCGGCGGGAGGGAAAGATCCTCCGGATAAGACCAGTAAAAAGTTTCTGAAATGTCACTCACAGAATGAAGTAACAACAGTTATTTTTATTATATGTGATAATGCGTATCACCAAAGTTGTGCAAAACAAAAAAGTCTAATTTTTATTAGTGAAAAGCTAATAATATGCCAAGAACATAAAAACATAACCTCAAAAGTTGATGAAGAGGTTTTGAGTGAATCAACAAAGGCAATGATTGCACAAATAAAATCGAGGCAATCAGAAGAAATAAGGAAGGAAATACTGAAGGAATTAGAGTGTAAAGCACAAGACCTACTGAACTCAACAGTGAGAGATAGTGCAGCTGATCTTGAAATCATGCAAAAAGAAAATGAACTATTAAAACAACTTAACAGAGAACTTTTTGAAAAAAATGATCTACTGAAAGAAATTATAGGAAAACAAAAAAGTTACCAAAGAAGCAATAAATCTTTTGCTGAAATAACAAGTGCTGTGAAACCTCTACAAAAACGAGTTCCAAAACTTATAGTTAAAACCTTAAATAATGCAAAACAAACAGATGTCAAAAAAAGTATAGTAAAATGTTTAATAGATGAGAAAAGCATTCAAACAAAAGAAATATACAGCAAAAATAAAGATGAGATTGTTATTAAATGTATGAATAATGACTGTGTTGAAAATGCTGAAAGTTTATTAAAGAACTGCCTAGATGGAGATTGTGAAGTGAAAATAGAATAATTAAATAATCCAAAAATTAAAATAGTTGGAATTGATAACAATATGAACATGGATGAGAATGAAATTGAAGAAGATATTAACATAAGGAATTTCGCAAATTTTAATACTAAAGCTCAGGTGTTACACTTGTATACAAACAAGACGACAAAACTCAGTAGCGTTTTAGTGGAAGTGACAGCTGAAATTTATAAAAACATCAGAGATAACAAGAACAGAATCTTTATTGGATGTCAAAGCAGTAGAGTTTTTGACCTGATAAATATAAAACCATGTTTCAACTGTGGTAGGTTGGGACACAATGGTACAAAGTGCAATAATCAAATAACATGTCTAAAGTGTGCAAA
This sequence comes from Gastracanthus pulcherrimus, assembly GCA_949152435.1. NCBI lineage: Eukaryota > Metazoa > Arthropoda > Insecta > Hymenoptera > Pteromalidae > Gastracanthus > Gastracanthus pulcherrimus. Next base: position 81,173,119 of record OX424573.1, on the reverse strand, counting down.
AAATCACAAAACTATTGAATGTGATAATAAAGTATTAGTATGTATAAACTGCAGTTACAGCAATAATAAATTTAATACAGTTTTTAATACGTGTCATAATGCAGCAGATATAAATTTATGCGAAATAATAAAAAACAAGATTAAAAAATTAATTGGAAACGCTGATTATCCTGTGATACCTACATTACCAACAGTGTATACAATACCGAAGCATTATCAACTGAAGATAACTAACCAACAAAAAGAAAATGCAAACAATATGCAAAGTGAGAAATTTTCTCAACATCAGCAACAACAGCAGCAAGAACAACAGCGAGAACAGCAACAAAACCATCAACGGCAGCAACAACAGCAGCAAGAACAGCAACAAGAACAACAACAAAATGTTCAACAGCAGCAAAAACAACAAATAGTAACAAGAAATAGCACAAGAAAAAATACAAAGACTTAAGTTTTAAATAATTAAATATGGATTTTGAATTTCTTGATAAAATACAAAAAGACTCTATTCAAAAGGAAAAAATATGTGACAATATCAATTGTCTAAATAAAATCATTAACAATAAAAATGATATTATAATGCATGTAAATATAAGAAGTATGTATGCAAATTTTGATAAGTTAAAAATTCTATTACAATGTCTAACTAGTAGGCCATGTATTGTTATATGCACTGAAACTTTTGTACAAGTAAATTATAAAATACACGATTTAGAGGGATATAATAGTTATTATAATGAAAGTAACTTAAATCAGAATGATGGTGTCATGGTTTTTGTTGATAAGAATATTGTACACAAAACTAAAATTATTAAGTATGGAAAGATTAAAATAATAAATACTCATATCACATTAAATGATAACAGTAGTATGGAATTATCCGCTGTATACAGATCTCATCACATACCTAAAGCAGAATTCATTCTAAATTTAAACAAGTTCTTGAATAATAAGAGAAATACTAAAAATCATTTAGTTATAGGTGATTTTAATATTGATTTACTAGAATCTGATAATATTAGTCAAGAATTCCTCTGTAACTTCTTACAAAATGGATATTTTCCTGGTTTCGTGGGAATTACAAGACCACCTATAGGAAACTGTAAAGGATCTTGTATTGATAATATCTTCATTAAAACTAATAGCCTAAGTACAGTTACATATAAATTAAAAAATATTTTAACAGACCATTACCCTATTTTTATTGCTATAAACAAGATGAAGACTAAAAGTAAAGCACCCACTAAAATAATAGACTATAAAAAATTAAGAAACGTTGCCAAGACAATAAATTGGAATGGAACTATGTCAATACATGATCCTAATACTGCTACTGATACACTGTTAAGCGAAATAAAAAAATGCATTGAATTAGCAAAAATAAAATTGAGGAAAGATAATAAGAAACAAAGGAAGAACTGGATTACAGATGCTATAATAAAATCGTGTGATACTAAAGAATTTTTGTATAATTTATGGAAGATGGATCGTGAGAATGATCAACTTAAAGTACAGTACAAAAGATATGCCAAAATATTAGATAAGGTAATTACAGATGCAAAAGTCAAATACGATAAAAGTCTGATCCAAAATAATACAAATAATCTCAAAAAACTGTAAGAAATTATAAACACAAAAATAGGGAAAAAAATTAAATCTAATGATACTATTAATTATATTAAAGTTGATAGTGAGAAAATAACAGATACACGTTTAATAGCTAATAATATGAACAAGTATTTTTGTGAAATAGGTAAAAAATTGAGTGAGAAAATTGATAAATATTCGGATGCTGATTTAAAATTACCAGATATGAATGCAAGCTCCATCTTCTTAAAACCAACTAGTGCGCATGAGGTTGCAAGTATTATTAATAATTTGAAATTAAAAAATGGAGGAGGTGACAAAATAAATGCCAAAACTTTAAAAATACTTTGCAACAATATTGCTGAACCTTTAGCGCATTTAATTAATTCTTGTATTGAAAACGCTGTATGGCCTGATAAACTAAAAAAAGCGGAAATTGTTCCTATATACAAGTCTGGAGAGAAGCATAATACATCAAATTATAGACCTATTTCATTAATATCAAATGTAGCTAAAATTCTTGAAAGAATTTTATATAACAGAATTTATGATTTTATTAAAAAAAGTAATATAATATCTGAACACCAATTTGGTTTTATGAAAAAAATAGGTACAAACAATGCTCTCAATTACATAACAAATACACTATACAATAACTTGGATCAAAGTAAACCGATACTTATAACGTTTCTAGACTTAGCAAAAGCTTTTGATACTGTAGATCATAAAATATTATTAGATAAACTTTATTGTTTAGGAATAAGATGAAAGGCGTTGGATCTACTTTCAAGTTATCTTAATGATAGATATCAAGTAGTTATAATAAATGTTAATGAAAGTGATAGCATGTTAATAAATACGGGTGTTCCACAAGGCACAATATTAGGACCTCTACTTTTTATACTATACATTAATGATATCCTGAAAGTGATCCCGCTAGAGACAATATTGTCATATGCTGATGACACTGCAATAATAGCAAATGGTAATACTTGGAGTGAAGCGCAAACAACTATGAATAAGTATTTAATAAAAATTGATAAGTGGTTAGCAGTAAACAAATTATCTTTAAATGTTGAGAAGACTGTTGTTATGACCTATGGTAACTACATTGATAGTGTTCCAACTCAAATAGATATTAAGATTAAGGATAGAAATATAACTAGAGTAGAAAAGTGCAAATATTTGGGAATAGTATTTGACTACAATCTGAAGTGGGATAAACACGTTCAATATATAATACAAAAAACGAACTATCTAGTCTATATTTTCTATAAAATTGCCAAATCAATGCCAACAGAAATATTAAGAATGACATATTATGCATTTTTTCATTGTATAATAAGTTATGGAATATTAGCTTGGGGTGGAGCTTATAGAAATAATAGAGATTTATTGCAAAAATTACAGAATAAAATTTTGAAAGTTATTAATAAGAACAATTTTGTTGAAGATAATCCTATGAACTTGGAACAACTATTTACTTTTGAGGCGTTAAAATATCATTATACAGACCTAAAAAGCCAATATCTTGCATCAACTAGTATAACTAGGAGAAAAAACTTAACTATAACTAAAAATAGCAAAAGGGTTAGCGACAAAAATAGTTTTAAAAAAGCAATTACAACTTTTAACAATTTACAAAATGAGTTTAAAATTTTAAATATAACTAAAAATTCTCATAAAAAGTTGCTAAAAGATTGGATAAGATCTAATTAAGAAGCGCTGTGATACAAAATTACTGTTTTGTATATAATTTATCGCTTTATATAAAAATACGAAAATTGTTAAGAAACGAAAATTTTATATGCTTAGTTTTTAAGTCACTTTTAGTATTAAGTTAGTATTAAGTATATATATATATATATATATATATATATTTTTTATTTAATATTTTGTATAATTTTTTTTTGTTTTTTATGTCTTAATACCAGACCTGCGTATGGGTAACTAAGTTTACCTCTGCAGGGTTTTGCAGTTTGTATATAAACTGTATCTCTTTCTGGTTTTCAATAAATAAATAAATTGGGTGAGAAAAGAGCTATATGATATTAAATATAAAGGTGGAAAAAAATAAAGCTGGAGAGTTTTGTAAAAGGTTTGAAGAAACCATTAGAAATTATGGAAATTCTCCTTTTGCCACTCCCTTTTCAGAAAACGAAAAACGAGATACATTTTATAATGCAGTCATGGTTTCAGTTCCTCAAATACAAACAATTGATTATGTAACTAACAAAACAAAAGCAAAGTTTGACATACGATCAATTGAATTTGGTTGTTATGCAGGATGAGGCGAGAAGAAGATAGGCGAGTGGTAGGTCAGAAGAGGTGAGAACGGAAAACTTGGCGCAGGTCGACACACGTCGCTGCTATGAATGCTAAGCTACATGGCATATAGCCCCCAACTATCCAAATAGAGGCCAGGGCATCCAATGCTACAAATGCAGAAAGTTTGAATACCACAAAACGTCAGATTGCCCTGAATCGGTGGCATTCAGCAACAACAGGCGAGACAATTCTTCAGGACGAAATTCCAGGTATAAAAATAAAAATTCAAATTCTCGATGTTCAGACAATAGACAAAGGTGCGTTTCAAAAAGAAAGGTTGAGAATGTAAAATATAATGATGAAGAGGGGTCGATTTAGTAATAATAATAGAGGCAAATGTAAAAATAATTACCGCAAAGTAAAAGGTAAAAATTATAATCGAAATGGAAATAGTGGTAACAACGGAAATCTGGGGAAACAAACGAATCAGCAAAACAGCAATAAAGGTGAGCAAAATGTCGAAATTATAAATGATAATTGCATAGTAAAAATGTTGGTAAATGATAATGATGTAAATACAGATGCGTCATCTATTGATACTATGCAATTAGATAGAGATAGGTTCTTTTCGAAACTCCTAATAGATTCAGGCGCGACGGAACATTTAACCAACTCAAAATTAATTTTTTAATCACTTCATGAGTCAGATAAGGGCGTGATTAAATCTGCGAATAAAAATGCTGCAGCAGACTTAAACACGGAGGGAGTTGGTAATATTGAAATTATACTAGGAAATTGGAAGATTCCAGAAATAGATAAAATCATTTTTGCTGAAGCACTTAAAGAAAATTTATTATCATTGAGAAAATTCGCAGAAATGGGACATGGTATTTACATGTATAAAAGACCCTATTGGGTCATTAAATTAGAAATTTCAAAGAATAATTTAGAAGGTGAAAGATTTCCTAAAATTATAAATAGGCGGGTAATCGCAAATTTAGCAGAAGGAGATTCTGGTGCAGGAAGATATATCACACGCAGTGTTACGGCTAAGAAAAAAGTACAGGAATAACTGGAATTAGAAAATCCGGGGATTCAAGCAGAAAATAATGAAAGTCAAATGGTAAAATCTGAGAATAACCAAAATTTAGGTGAGACTATTAAAATAGGAGGGAGAGATGAAGAAAACAAAGAATCTAAAGATGAGAAAAATGAAATTCATTATGAACAATCAAATTTTGATTAGATCATTTAGGATCGTAAATTTCACGATATAGACGAGTTACTAGTCATTAAATTATCTGATCAAAGATCACCCTTTTCTGACAAATATATTAAATTCAATAAAAATAATAAAGCCATGCTGTGGCATGTAAGATTTGGTCACGCATCTATAGCGTGTCTTAAAGCTTTATGTTAGTTCTAGGATAAAGTAGGATGGGTTTATTTTAAATAAGATTAACACAAACAATTAAAATTATAATTAAAATATATTAAAATAATAAAACTCTTAAAAAGCTAAAACAAACTTCTTATAATTTAACCTAAATATTTCCGAAATCATTACAATATAAAATATGAAAATATATAAACAAAATATTCTAATGAGCTAGCTAAACTATCGCGTAATCTAAATAAATGTGAAGCTATTATGGCGAAGGACTACAGTGAAGTGAAGTGTCACTCTCCCACTCGCTCTCTCGCCAGCACCCTCGTGGCGATCGGCCCGCCGCTGCAATCGGCGCTGCAACGCACATGGCCGTACCGACGACTGTCGAAGAAGTACGAAGTAACCCAAGCGCGCGCCTCATTTCCAAATAATACGAAATACATAGACATGAGCATAAACATGCGGCGCGATGCTTCATACGGCTTATATCTCTATAGCCTGACAGTAACAGATCAGCCTTTCGGCTTTTCCATGCTGAAGTGCGGAGACAAGCTCCCTGCGAGGTTGGTGATAGTCTCAGGGTGACCACAAAGTCGCCCCTAACTAAGGGCCTGAAGCCAACGAATCGCACATGCAAATTCGCGCGAATCAAGAAACAAGCCACGGAGGATCCACCGCTATACTCTCAATCCAATAAATCATACGTATAAATTACATTTTATACGCGCGTTTCATATATACTTCAGGCTTCTTTAGCACATGATATTTCTATCCGTAACACTTTGCAAATAAAATTTTCTGAAAACAAACATCTAAAGGAAGCAATTTTTTATGAGTCCAAATTAGATTGTGAGGTGTGTAGAATTTCAAAATTCAATAAATTACCATTCAAGTCAAATCGTAAACGTGCTACTGCACCTTTACAAATTGTTCATTCTGATATCATGGGTCTGATTTTTCCACAATCTCGCCCCAAAGGCTATATATATATATATATATATATATATATATATATATATATATCCCATTTCGCTTTTTGCTTTCATGGGATAAGCCATTGCTAACCTCGAGAGACCATCTATAAATATATATATATATATATATATATATATATATATATATATATATATATATATATATATATATATATATATATATATATATATATCCCATGAAAGCAAAAAGCGAAACGGGACGAAATTTATTAGGTTATGATGCGAAGGTGTGTTATTTACGCTCAGACCAGGGCACGGAATTCACATGGGGGTATACGATCGATGTTCTACAGAAACTAGGCATGAAATTACAACTAGCTTGCCCAGATTCGCCTGAACACAATGGAGTGTCTGAGCGGTACAATCAACCCATTTGAAAGAAAGTAAGATTGCATACGTACGATGCCAAATTACCAGAAAGTATGTGGGATCTGGGAGTAACTTCTGCAGGAGTTTATGCTTATAATATAACTCTGTACAAATCAAATAATATGATTACACCTTTAGAAAAGTTTGCTCTAAAGCACAGCTTTGATTTAAATCAGATTAAAAAAGTTGGGTGTGTAACTTATATAAAAGTCCAGAGGAAAACAGGCCCCAAATTTAGGTTTGAGGGAAGATAAGTTATATTAGTAGGATATATACTGTTCGCGTTCGGGTACTACGTATTTAAATTTAAATCTAACTGATTCTAACGGCTACAAGGTGAGGTTTCCTTGTTCTCGCTGATTAGCCAATCAGAGCAAGCTTTAGTGATTTGGAACTTTAACCGCTCGTCGCGGCGCTCCGAAAAGCGCGCTCGCTCGTCCAGTTTCTCTGCGGATCATCTAGAGGGAAGTTCCCCCCCACCTCACTGTAAACTACTGGAGCAATAAATGCCCTATTTTTTATTGCTACACACTTGAGTTTTATTTATTTATTTATAGACCTATTAAATAAACATTTGGTCCTTCGACCCTGCGTAAAGTTTGACACCGGCACTACAGTTAAAAGTGAGTGTTTTTAGTCCACACTTTTTCGGAGTCACGTGCGCGGAAGCTGGCAGCCATTTTCGGCACGCGACGCAACAGGTTTCGTGCAGCTTAAAAGAGAATCGATAGTCTCTTCAAGCGTTTGTGCGCGACAACCACCTACTTACAGAAAGCAACAACGGTCCTCCCACCTCCTGGTTAAGGCGATCTGCAGGAAGAGGAGCAACATCATCATCGTCCACATCATCGTCGGCACCGCAACGGACGAGTCCATTGTGCGGCGGAAGGGGGAGAGGCTAATCGAAGTGCTGGCGAGTGTGTGGGTAGAGAGCGAATACGAGACGCAAATCAAATCGCGCACGCCGCTGCAGTATACAAAGCAGTAAGTGCGCTAACGCGTATAAGTGTCTCGACGTTGGGGTGAATTGCGGCGCGAGACCAAGCAGGGAGAACTGCGAATTACAGCACGCAAGTCGCACCAGCTCAAGCAGTTCGTGCGTAAGCACAAGCTGCAGGTTATTCGAAGGCGTCAGCAAATCGCGGCGCAAAGCAGCGACGATAACAGCCGCGAATAAAGGCTGCAAGGCGAGGCAGGGCAGACGACGGCGCTCTGGACTCGGCAGGCAAACGACAGTGCCCTGGACTCTGCAGACGACGGCGCGGAGTCAAGGCGTCTACCAGTGGCAACATCCGCAAGACACGACGCGCGGAGCTGCGAACTGCAGCTACGAGGCGCGAGGCAGCGCGAGCAGCGACGACGGTTCGAGCAGCGTAGGCATCGGCGGCGCGTCGGTACACGTGGACTGCACGCAGGACGAAGCGTTGGCGGGTTCGGAGAGAGGCAGATGCTGCATGGTGGCATCGCTGCACCAGCAGAAGGAGGCAGCGTTAGGACGGCAGCAGCAACATAACCTCCAGCAGCACACCCGGCTTCGCGCTGGAGTGCGCAGCGGCGGGCTATTGACAGCAGCAGAAGCACTCGAGTCAGCAGCAGTCGAGCAGGCACAGGTGGCCAAATAGACACAGCTGAGTTGGGGCAGTTGACATGCAATCTACTGGAAGGGAGCATTGGCGGACAAGTTCAGTTAAAATAAGGTTGAGTCGTTTCATATATATGCTTCTCTGCTCTGCTTAATAATCATAATACCTCATTTTTCTTGCTTTTAGTTAGTCGACGCTCTGTGCGAGACTAATCGCTGCTTAAATTGCTGCATGCAAGGCGAATGGCTGGGTTGATGTTTACCTGGCACCGCTCTTTTGTCTTTTCTGCATATGCTATAATCGTATCATTTCGTTTTATTTTTTTTTCTTTGTTTTTTTTCTTTTTTTATATAATAAAGAAAAATATGATCTATGGCTTATTTCTACCTACCCTCTCTACACGCTTCAGCTTTTCAACTATGTATTCTATATGATAATATAATTTGTACATTTATTTTTTGGTAATGACTCTAGATGCTTCATGCATATTGAGTATATTTACAAATTTATATCCAAGCAGTTGATCCAGCGCTGTCTTCTGATCCAGTTCTGAAAATTTACATGGTGAAGAGTTGGGGAGAGGAGTAAGTGAGGTTATCTTGGACCTCTTGAGTCGCAGTTCAACAAAGCTTTGAAGCTGCGAGAGCCAGACCAATCCACATACTGCTGTTAGCATAGGTATAGTCGACCACAGGGTTAATTTGAGTATTCCACAAGATGATTAGAAGCAGTGGAGCGTTTCACACCTTATTAATTCTATGATATTAGGTATCATGCTGGGTTCAAAGGAAGGATAAAATCAGTTGTTGTTTTGTAATATAAATGGCTGGCTGGTCAGGGCTAGCAGCTAATATTGAGTTAGCGTATGTATGATCACTCAAAGGCTAGTTAGGGAAGCTATAGGCACTCGTGGTTTTTACACAATTAAATAGATATGGCGCTAGCAAGATTCTAGGCTGTTACGCATATATAATAGCATCGTTCTAGGTACTTTGAGGCCAGAGCTGATCGAATTGTTTTTGGTTAGGCAGTTCTCGCAGCGTTCCTCATCTAGCTTGCAGGCTGTATACTGTAGTCCATGTGCAAGAGTCGACTTTTTGGTTATCATACTGATAACAAGGACGTGAATTTAGCATAGAAATAGTATTATCTATTGCCTGAAGGCTTAGGAGCATACTGCCCTCTCGCTTTTGTTTTTATTTTCTGTTTTGATATATTCTTTTTTCTCCACGTTAATAGAAAATAGGAGCAAGTTGAAGCTGTTTTTTTATCGGATAAAAGTATCCAGTTCTACCTTACTCGGCTTTCATTTTGGCTTGCGTACAGGTAATATTTTTTTTGCATTACTGTTTAAAGGCAGGTCGTGACTGAAGTGCGACCAATTATAGTGGACGACCAGACTGCAAATTGATGCTAGCAGCCAGCTTACAATAGCGTTATATGGCATTTTTGATCGAAAGCAGGGTCGCTATTTAAGGTTGCTCTACGAGTCCATGAGAGAATAATGCAGGCTCTGATCGGCAGGTTCCACTGTCGCGTAGGCACTCCTGCAGTCGTCCAATGGTCTTTAATCAGAATTGTGTTATTTTAGAAAACACTTGTAATTTTGATTTTGATGGTCACATTAGTCTTCAGATTTGATATAATTTGGTTTCCTTATTCTGTTCATTGAAGCTAGCAGACAATCATGACCTATAATTTTGACAGGTGGGTTGTGTTGGTGCTACATTGTAGCTTTCGATTAAGATTGATAGTTTTGATTTTCTTCAAGCAACATGGCTGCAATTGATAAGCAGATGCGGCTGTTTCACAGGATATCCACGATATACGAAAACTTTAAGAAGGTAGGTAAGGATTTCATGCCGGAAGGGGCTTGCACGGCACGCATTGAGTTACTGCAAAGTTTATGGGATAAATTTGACAATAATCATGAACTTCTGTTGGAAGATGACGAAACAGATGCCGAAGATAACTATTTTAAAAACAAGATCTATGATAGCACAGAGGAAAAGTTTGCGCTTAATTTAGGTTTTTTGAGAGACTATACGAGTCAGTTAAAAGCAGCTGCGCTTCCAGAACCTGCTGGAAACTCGACAAATGCTCCTCATCGAAATCCTACTAAGCATCCTCCTATCGAATTACCTACTTTTTCAGGGGATATACAAGAGTGGGTTAGATTCAGGGACTCATTTACTGAAATGATCGTTAAGGATGTGACTATTCCAACAGTGTATAAAATGCACTATCTACGTTCCTCTTTAAAGGGCGATGCTGCTGAACTGGTAGAAAAGACTCCGGTGGGAGAAGATAATTTTGCTGAAGCTTGGAAAGGAGTCAAAGATTTTGATAATTCAAGGTTATTAATAACCAAATTACTGGCGAAATTGTTAGCCTTGAAGGCAATGTCCGTTGTAACTGCGCATGAAGTTAGCAGAATTCAGACAAGGACGAAGCATATTTTGCAAGCATTAAAAGCTTTACGCAGTACGGTTCATGACTGGGATCAATTTCACTGTATTTTTACATATTCAAAGGAAGTGGGGGGAAACAGTAGCTCGGACAGCCAATTCACAGCAGCCACCTGCGTTTGATGCATTGGATAATTTCTTAGAAACGGAGAGGCTAGCTTTAGTTCAGTTGGAGAGTGCGAAAGAAGTAGCTTCTTTAGGGGAGACGTCAAAAAGCAAAGACTCTCGTTATGATCATTCTGGAGAAAATAATAATTCCTCCAAAAATAGGTATGTGAAGTCGGTTCATTTAGCTCAAGAAAGAAAAGTTAAAAGTTTGCTGCTTCCTTTATGTAATGGTAATGACTACATATTAAATTGTAGTATCTTCCAGTCGAAGTATCCATATGAGAGAAAGTAGCTGGCTATGAGGAAACATTTATGTTCCAATTGTCTTGCTAGCCATACGGTACAGGAGTACAAAGTAGCAAAACGTTGTCAGCACTGTTCGGCGAAGCACCGTACTATGCTTCATTTTTCCAACAGCGGCGCTGTCAAGGTAAATGCAGGGGAGAAACTGCAAAAGGTTTCTAATTTGGAGATTGGAGTTGCAGCTGGGCCGTCTAAGACGACGGGTGTACGCTCAAGCTCAGGCAATCCAGTGACCGCAGGTCCATCCCTATTAAGCAATAATGCTGTAGAGGCACAGACTTTCGAGGAAATTCTTTTAGCTACAGCTCGAGTGATGGTGCAAGCTGAAAATGGCAGGCAACGCCAGGCTCGAGCATTAGTTGATCAGGGTGAGCAGTCATCATTTATCACTGAAGAGTTATGTCAAAGTCTGAAGCTCCATAGAACGCCTGTTAGAATTACATTCACAAGCGTAGGAGAAAATAAATTTTATAATTGCAAAGGTAAAGTTGAGTTTACAATTAAGCCGCATTTTATTTCGACATTTTCTTATAGCGTCACTGCTTATGTATTGTCCCGTATTACTGCTTATGAACCATTTTCAGAACGTTCTACTGCTTGGGATTATCTGAAAGGGTTGACATTGGCTGACACTCAGTTCGACTGATCGGGGCGTATCGACATGCTGCTGAGTGCTAAAGTGCACGCTCGTATCATCGAAGAATGGCTGCGTAAATGGCGGGAGGGATGAGGCACCAATCGCCATGAAGAAACTCTTAGGCTGGATCGTCTCTGGACCTACGTCGACAAACAGCTGTTCACGATTACGAATCACTACGCACGTACTGACAGCGGACAACGATCTCAATGCAGTTCTTCGCAAGTTCTGGGAGACGGAAGAGCTGCCACAAGGAGAGCAATTTTTCACAGAAGAGGAAAAATTGTGTAAGGAGCTCTATTCAAGGACGGTGTCCCGTAATTCTGATGGACGATACGTAGTAAGACTACCCTTAAAATCTAATACGCCGACAAATTGGGGTGATTCTTATAAGCAGGCAGTTCGAATGATGCGTAATCTAGAAAAGCGGTTTGAGAAAAATCCTGAACTACGTGAGGCTTACGTAAAATCAATGCAGGAGTACGAGAAATTCGGTTATATGAGACGTGTATCAGCTGATGATATAGACTTAGAAAGCTGATTTTTTTTGCCACATCACGGGGTTATAAAGAAGAGCAGTACGATGACAAATCTGCGCATTGTTTTCAACACCTCTGCTAAAACCACTAAAGGGTTCTCATCAAATGATTTTTTGCTTGTAGGTCCCAATCTGTTGCCTGATATGGTCTCATTGGTTACTCGCTGGAGGCGGTATCCATACGTTTTCTCTGCTGACATTGCTCGAATGTATTTGCAGATTCTGGTACAGGAGCAGGATCAGTAACTGCAGGCCATTGTTTGGAGGGAAAAGGCGGAGGAGGAACTGACCACCTGGCTGCTCACCACGGTAACGTTTGGTTTTGGATCTTCTTCGTACCTAGAAATCAGGACGCTTCAGCAGCTAGCTGAGGATGAAGGCGAAGAATTCCCTTTAGCGGGTAAAATCGTCAGGGATGAGGTATATATGGACGATGTTTTATCCGGAGATTTTACGTTACAGGGAGCCAGGGCGAAACAGGAGCAAATAATCAATTTATTGCATAGCGGTGCATTTAAACTACGAAAATGGATAGCCGATAACTTTTCATTGGTCGATTGGATGCCTGTCTATCTGAAGGATACTGCAGCCAATCTTAAAGTTGGTATTGGTTTATCTGTGCTAGGTATCGCCTGGAATCCCGTGCAGGATTGTTTTTATTTCAATTTGTCTTTGGAGCCACTTTCGTTAAAAATATTTATGCAAGCATTGTGGGTGCTAACTAAAGAATGGGACGAGATACTTCACGATGAGCAGGTAGAGCACTGGAAAACCAGTTACAACTCGTTGTCATCGTTTTTTTCGATTAGTATTCCACATTGGTCGGGTGTTCAGCCTTCAGTTCGATCATACGCATTACATGGCTTTGCTGACGCATCCAAATTGACATATGCAGGTGTCGTTTATTTGCGTGTGTTAGGCAAAAATGCCCAGATTTTTCTGTTTGGCTCCAAAACGATAGTAGCTCCAATTAAAACTTTGACAATCCCTAGACTGGAATTATGTGCCGCACTTTTAGTTGCAGAACATGCCCGAAAATTCGTATATACTCTGCACTTGTCTCCACTTGAAGTCCATCTATGGTGCGACTCCAAGGATGTTTTGTATTGGCTCGGAGATATCCCGGCAAGGTGGCCGACATTCGTCACACATAGATGTTCAAAGGTTTCTACTTTAGTTCCTGATGCGTATTGGCACCATATCAACTCTGCCGATAACCCAGCTGATTTAGCTTCGCGTGGCTGTCTCGCTAACGAGCTAGTTGGAAACAATTTATGGTGGAGGGGGCCTAAACGTCTTATTGAGCATGCTACGGATTCGAATCGTACTCATGATATTGTTTCGGATAAATCAAAGGTGCGGAGCAGTAGTGAAGCTGAGGTGGAAAGCCCTTCCGTGCAATTGGTATCGGTAGCAAAGGAGGTTTCTTATACATTATGGCCGTTAATTCATAATTATTCGTCTTTAAGTAAATTAGTTAGGATTACTGTATATATTCTGCGGTTCGTTCATCGTATTGTCGGTAGGGCTGCGTTTGTTGGAAAACTGTCTCCAATGTTACGAGACTTTCCTTTACCTACCACTCTTGCTATTCGGGGAGAGGAAGTAAGGCAGGCGATGCTAATCTGGAGCAGACTCTCGCAACTTCATCATTTCGGTGAAGAGATAGAAATTCTTCGTAATAATCAGGAGCTTCCTGGATCTCATTCATTGAAAAGTTTATACCCTGTTCTTGTAAATGGATTGATCAGGGTGGGCGGTCGTTTGAAAAACTCAATTCTAAGTGAAGATGAAAAGTTTCCTGTCATTTTGCCAGTAGATAGTCATCTTGCTCAGTTAGTTATTACTTACTACCACCATTTGACTTTGCATGGTAGCATTCAGCTCACCTTAGCATGCCTTCGTAGGATGTTTTGGATAGTGAAGGGCAAGCTTAAAGTCCGAGTCTTTGTAAGAAGCTGCGTTATTTGCAGGAGGTTCAACGCGCTTTCGTCGCAGCAAAGGATGGGTGATTTGCCTGCTGATCGGGTGCGGCCTTCTAGACCTCTTTCTCATTCAGGGGTTGACTACTCAGGGCCATACTGTCTGCGCACGTCTCACCATAGGGGTTACAAGTCCTATAAGGGCTATTTTATCGCTTTTGTTTCACCCTGTACAAAAGCCGTACACTTGGAACCCTTCTCCAGCTATGATACGGAATCGTTCATCGCTGCCTTCAAAAGATTTGTCTATCGCCGAGGTCCATGTACCTTCATGCTGAGTGCCGAGCTCCGTCGGATATATGTTGAGGGTTCGGAGTTTGTAAAGGCTGTAGGTTCCGCGCTACAAGGCTGCGGCACGAAATGGAGTTTTAATCCTCCTGGCGCTCCTCATTTTGGCGGGATATGGGAAGCAGCAGTTAAGTTGACTAAGTGTCACCTGAAGCGGGTAGTTGGCGAAACTATTTTGACTTTTGAGGAGTTCTCTACTCTTCTCTTTCAAGTCGAGGGTTGCTTGAATTCTAGACCCCTCACGCCCCTTACTGAGGATGCGGCTGACCTTTTTATATTGACACCTGCTCATTTCCTCGTTGGCGAGTCTTCTCTTCTGATTACAGAGCCCAGGATTACCGAGGATAAGCTAACTCCCATGCAACGATGGCGCCGCATGTCTCAGCTGAACCAGCATTTCTGGGATCAATGGTCAGCTGACTACTTGAGGCATCTGCAGAGGCGTTCAAAATTGAAGGACACTCAACCGTCGTTCAAAATTGGCGACATAGTGCTAATCAGGCATGAGATGACGGCACCTTGAAAGCGGCCTTTGGCCAGAGTTGATGCTATCCATCCAGGCGAGGATGGTCTAGTGAGAGTAGTCTCTCTCCGTACATCCACCACTACGCTCCGTAGACCAATCAGCAAATTTGTCAAATTGTTGGACAACGAGACCGGGCAAAAAGACGATGAAGATATTCAAAATAGATGATACGTCAAGAGACCATATGTTAATTATTCAAATCTTTAGTTTACGTAAATATTTAAATTATTACGCGTTTGATATTTTTATTAGAACAAATTATATTGTTATGTCATTTTATAAGAAATGAGGTGGGCGGAATGTTCGCATTCGGGTATTACGTATTTAAATTCAAATCTAACTGATTCTAACGGCTACAAGGTGAGATTCCCTTGTTCTCGCTGATTAGCCAATCAGAGTGAGCTTTAGTCATTTGGAACTTTAACCGCTCATCGCGGCGCTCCGACAAGTGCGCTCGCTCGTCCAGTTGCTCCGCGGATCGCCTGGAGGCAAGTTCCAACCCACCTCACTGTAAACTACTGGAGCAATAAATGCCCTATTTTTTGTTGCTACACACTTGAGTCTTATTTATTTATTTATAGACCCATTAAACAAACATATATCCTCTGGGTATCACTTTTTGAAACCAGAAGAAGAGAAATATTACGAAAGTAGTGACGCAAAATATAATGAAAGATTAGTTTATAGAGACAAATATAAGAAAGATGAGATTAGAGATATTCCTTCCATGCAAGAAGAAGTAAATAAAGAAAAAAGGTTTATTGAGTTTGAGATTGATGAGAATAAATTAGATGAATTTTAAAAACCGGAGGGAGAGAACATACGTAAAAGAGGTAGACAAGAGAAAATAGCATCAAAATTAGGTGAGAATATACTCAATATTGCATTGGAAAATAGAGGTGAGATACTCAATAATACTAGTTTTTCAAACTTGCAAATAGATCCGAAATTAAAAGAAAAGGTCTTGTTTTCTCCTTTTATAAATGGTGAGACACAAAACGAGTAAAACAAACAAACGATGAGATATATCCTGCATTACTTGCAAATATAAATTTAGATCCTATAAAGTATAAAGAAGCTATGCAAAGTAAAGAAAGATTTTTCTGACAAAAAGCTATAGATGATGAGTTGGAATCTATGTATAAAAATAATGTTTGGAAAGTAGTAGACCGTCCAATAATGATGAGTAACCGTCAGAGAGCAAATATAATCCATTTCAAGTGGGTGTTTAAACGTAAGTATTTACGTAGACAATTTACTAACGGTGAGCAATGATAGTATTAAATTATAGAAAGTAACTAGAAAACTGAACAAAGAATTTAAAATGACTTTATTAGGTGAGCCAAAAGAATTTTTAGGCATTTCTATAAGGCGCTATAGAAAGAACCAAATTATAGAACTAAGCCAGGAAAAATACAAAGATAAGATCTTAGATCGATTCAATTTTAGCAATGCGCATCCTCAAAGAACACCAATGATAATCACTCAGGTTGCTAGCAGAGAGAGAAAAATGCGAGAATCAGACCAAGAC
Organism: Gastracanthus pulcherrimus; assembly: GCA_949152435.1. Taxonomy (NCBI): domain Eukaryota; kingdom Metazoa; phylum Arthropoda; class Insecta; order Hymenoptera; family Pteromalidae; genus Gastracanthus; species Gastracanthus pulcherrimus. Next base: position 81,156,546 of record OX424573.1, on the reverse strand, counting down.
GGTGAGAAAATACAAAAAATTGAAACGAAAAAAAAATGCTCCATACAGTAAAGCTGTAGGAAACTTATTATATCTAGCAGACGCGACTAGACCAGATATTACATATGCATTTAATGTCTTAAGCAGTCATCAAGTTAATCCTATTGAGGAGGATTGAAAAATGGTCAAACGTGTCTTTAAATACTTAAAGGAAATGAAAGATTTATGTTTGAAATATCTCGGCGAGACAAATGATATACAAGCTTATTCCGATGCAAGCTTTGCCGATTGTAAAGGATCTATAACAACTTATGTTGCTTTGTCAACATGTCAGGCTGAGTATGTTGCAATGAACAAAACATGTCAGAAGGTGATATCTATAACTAACTCACTGGAACTGATTTTGGTTAAATCATTCTTCCCTATGACTCTATGGTGTGACAATAAAGGAGCTGCTGCTAGTGCTGTGAAAAATGGAGGGAATAAGTTGAGGCATATGACTGAAGTCAAAGAGCATTATAAAAGAATGTATTAAAAGAAATATTATAATTATTGAGCGGATAAAATCAAACGATTAGTTAGCGGATATTTTTACAAAATCCCTTCCATTTGATCTGCGTAAATATTTAACTGATGAGATTTTAAATACTAATATTTAATAATTCATTAACCTTTTGTTTGTTTGTTTGTCACATGAGATAAATGAGACGATGAGTTAGGACGAGAGAACGGTACAAAGACAAGATGATATGGTGTGAAGATTAATAATATCAAGGAATAGATAATATGACACGAAAATTATTAGATCATTCAAATATAACTTAATTACATATGAAAACAATAGCTGTCGGAAGGGTTTAACAGGTGATTTTTCTAACTGGTCGAGTGTTAATAATATTACATTAACAATGTAGGCAGCGCGCTTCTCTACAGCGCGCTGCTCCACCTTTAGCTTACCTGCTAGAATGCGAGTATAACTCGCTTCAGCTGCGCGTACCTTTTGTACGGCGGCTACGCGTAGCCGGCTAGCTCCAGCTCGACCTCGGGCTCGTTCCTGCGAACCCAGGGGGTAAGGGTAAGGACAGCGCGACAGGCAGTTAGATTATATAAATAATCAGAGAGGATATATCATTCGATAAAGCACGTATATTCTTATATTGCAACAATACAAATGGACGCGCGCGAACCCCGAGCCTCTCGGACGTCGTGCTAATAGTTGGAGACGAGCTCGTGAACACGGTCGCGCATACAAGGAGCCGTCGGAAGGGCCTCGGGCCGCGGCTTCCTCGGACGCGATTCGCCGCGATATAATGATTCGGACTTACTTGGTGCGCCGGTGAAGAGTGTTACGGTGTTCTCTCTCTCTCACGCTCTTTCTCTCTCTCTCTCGCTCTCTCCCGCTCTCTCGCTCTCTCCCTCTCTCTGCTGCAACGTCTGGCTGACGGTGATGAGGCGGCCTTGTTCTCGACGGGGCAGCGGAGCTGGAAGAAGGTGACCGTGTCGTTGAGCCCCGGCGAAGATGTGCGCTGCTTGTCGATTGATCACTCTCTTTCTCTCTCTCACTCTCTCTTTCTCACATGCTCGTGCTGAATCTCCTAATCGTCCTTCGCACGCAGGAAAACGCTCTTAACGATTCGGCAGCCTAAATAATAGTGCCGATTGTTCCGCCGCCCCATGTGCTCCGTGTGGCGCGCGCTGTTCTCTCTCGCGCCCCGATTCCCCGTGGTGCGAATTACCCGCGCGTTTGAACTTACGATATGCACATAAGTTGCATTCGTTACAACCCCCCCCCCCCAAGAGTCGAAGTGTCGGCCCGATTTCGACTCTGATCTACCGACGCGTTGTCATTCGTGTCGAGGGTTATAGGGATGGGCCTTTTTATTAAAATATCTTGGACACAGTGACGTATGGGAGCCCTTCGGCCATGTTTATTTGTGGGCTGCCTCCCCTTCCTTACATAAAATCAGGACACGAGTAAATAGCCTTATTAGAAGTAAAATTTTTATTAATGAACTTTTAAGTAAAGAATCTTTTACTCATTTCAACACCTTAAAATCTATTGCTCGTGGTTTGAGCTTCAAATATATTTGGCATAGGGGCGGTCGTTTCCTGGTTAAGAAGCGAGACGGGGAATCGGTGCATGAGATCACTTCGGCTGCAGATTTGCACGCATTAACTGCATATTTTCTTAATGAGGCTTAATGGAATTTGACTACGAGGGGACGTAGCAAGAGAGGTGGAAACTGAGGGAATAAGGGCGGGATTCCTCAATGCAACATCGCTTAGTAAGCATATGAGTATGTTCCGTCAGTTCCTTGTGACTGCTCGTTCTTTCTATCATATATTCGGCGTGATTGAGACGCGTTTCGGGGAGAGCGACGATGTTGGCGTTCAGATCGACGGGTTCTCGTCAGTTAGGCATAACAGGAATAATAAAGGAGGAGGGGTGGTTCTTTATGTACGAAATTCTTATAAAGCAACGATGCTGTGCTCCTCAAAAACTACGTTAGACAAAGGCAAACCAAATATCCCTGAATACTTGATGTGTCGAAGCAAGGCAACCAACCGCCCATTTTCGTGGCCGTCATATATCGACCTCCAGGGATTTCATTCACTGACGATTCTGACCTAATACAGCACTTGACGACTTATTCAGTAGGGTACGATCACCGGATTGTAATGGGAGATCTGAACGCGAACATGTTATCGACATCTCAGGAAGCGTCGTTTGTTAAAGAGTTAATTTGTGAATTAAACCTTAAATTAGTTGATCATGGCGCGACTCGCCACGTCGGAGAATCTCACACTTGGATTGATATGATCTTCACTGGCGACAATGATGTGGTGCTGGATGCGAATAACATGATGGCGACCTTTCCGAGTAATAATATAATTGATGTAACAATCGACATCCAAACTTCAAAGTCCCCTGCTCTCAATAACTTTTCATACAGGGATTTTAAGTCGATTAGGCAGGAGGAACTTCTATCCCTCCTTACTGCTTGTGATTGGTCGCCCATCAGTTGCCCAGATATGAGTGTTGATAGTAAGTTAGAACATCTTAGCCACAACATATTGGCGATCATCGACGAACTTGCCCCTCTGAAACAGTTTACACTGAAGAAGAAATGTCTCCATCCTTGGGTGGATGTCGAGCTGAAAGAACTCTATAATCAGCGTGATGCTATTTGACGACGCTACAAACGGACTCGGGACAATAAGTTGTGGGAGGAGTTCCAGTCTCTCGCAGCTCATGCAGAACAGCGCACAGTTGAAATGCGAGAGGCTTTTATTCAGAGCAGAATTTTTAATGCTCTGGATAATAACAAAAATGTCTGGAAAGAACTTCGGCACCTTGGACTGTTATCAGAGGTTAAAGAGAAGTTGCATGGTTTCACTCCGGATGAATTAAACATCCACTTTGCTGGGGTCTCTGTCTCTCAAACGGAGCATGACGAAAATGTAGATAACATCTTATCGACGGCCAGCGATGATGGCTTCACTTTTTGTGCAGTTACCTTCTCGGACGTTGTTCTGACCGCTGCTCATTTCTCGTCACAGGCAAAGGGCGAAGACGGAATACCCAAAAATGTCATCGCAAAGTCTCTTCCGTTTTTGGGTCAGATTTTCAACTCCTCTCTGTCTAGTGGGGTTTTTCCCAGGATCTGGAAGAAGGCTAATCTGGTGCCTCTAAAGAAGACGGCAATTACATCTGCCGTCTCGGACTTCCGTCCAATAGCGCTATTGAGTTTTCTCTCCAAGGTCTTAGAAAAGATCGTCCACGAGCAGATTTCAGAGTTCATTACAATCCATGAAAATCCTTGATCCACGTCAAATTGGCTTTCGACAACATCATAGTACGCAAACAGCACTACTGAGTCTGTCAGAGGAAATTCATGATGGTATTAATAGCAAGAAACAGCTGCTTACCATACTCCTAATGTTTGATTTCAGTAAGACGTTCGACACTATTTCGCCCTCTAAATTACTTCGTAAGCTGATCAGAATGGGGTTTTCTGGGTCCATAGTCCTGTGGATCAAGTCATATATTACAGGTCGTAACCAGCGAGTGGTTACAAAATCTAATGGAGAATCTGATTGGTGCACAACCAATCTTGGCGTTCCACAGGGCTCGGTTCTTGGGCCCCTTCTGTTCAGCCTTTATATTAATAATCTTGGAGACATACTAGCTGCTTTCAAAAATCCTGAGAACCTCAGGTAGGAATCCCAAGGAAAGAAAAATTCCAGGGTCGCGTACTGATGTTGGCCTGTACTCCTTCAGAGCTCAAGGTGCTCGCCTCTGGAATTCACTCCCCCGCGCTAATAGGCATCTTCCGTCTCTAAATAAATTTAAAACGGCAATACGTAGGCATATTATTGAAACCCGCGACGAACGAAATGTGTTCTGTGATCAAAATTAAACGAAAATGAAACGGGGGAGGGGGGTGTCAGGAGGATTGGTCACGCGGGCGCCTTAGCGTTTAGAAACGTTCTTACGCGGGCGTCCTCTCCCTCGCTTTGGGACTATTTTGGGTGTCGCACTAGTAGCCGATCGCGTACCCGAGCTTTGCGCGGCATACGCGGTTTTTCGAGGTCTTCCTCGTTTCCTCGGAAAGGGGGGAACGGGTGAATCATCGGTCGAGTGCGCGGTCGCGGCCGCTCGCGTTACATACTCGTATGTCGGAGGTTCGTCTTACGACTCGCTCGCAGAGTCTTGCCTACGCGCGTGGCTTCGCTGTGCCGTCGGCAGGTCGCGTGTCGCCGTTGTCACGCACGCATCCCTCGGTGGTCGAGAAACCTCGATGCTCTCTTCTTCATCTTCGTCAGGTAGCTTGGGCCCTTGGTCGTCCAAATGACCCCTCTTCAGCTGGTGGGATCTTACCCGCGATCCCTCCCAGCTCGTCGACCAATTGAAAGGTATTCGACCCGAGTTTGGCTTTTATTTTATATGAGCTGATGAATTTCGATGCATATGTGGCCGTGCGGCCCTCGCTCGCAGAGTCTTGCCTACGCGCGTGGCTTCGCTGTGCCGTCGGCAGGTCGCGTGTCGCCGTTGTCACGCACGCATCCCTCGGTGGTCGAGTAACCTCGATGCTCTCTTCTTCATCTTCGTCAGGTAGCTTGGGCCCTTGGTCGTCCAAATGACCCCTCTTCAGCTGGTGGGATCTTACCCGCGATCCCTCCCAGCTCGTCGACCAATTGAAAGGTATTCGACCCGAGTTTGGCTTTTATTTTATATGAGCTGATGAATTTCGATGCATATGTGGCCGTGCGGCCCTCGATCGCTGACGATAAGACGTGGTTCTCTCGCCAAACTACGTCCCCAACCTCAAAGCCTGGGTCTCGGTGTTTGCCATTATAATACCGCGCCTGTCAGTCGTGCGCCTCTTCAGAATGCTCATTTGCTTGCGCTCTCAGCTCCTCCAGGTCGCGCATTCTAACGCCTCATGCCTCGAGGGCTTCATTCTGCAGTCCTTCAGCTGTAGCCGCGTCTTGTATTCCCCGTGCGGACGACGGTCGTGCCAGCTGACGGCCGTAATTGAGCATTGCTGGGCTCACGCCTGTTGAGTCATGTACCGCTGTGTTATAGGCGAACACCAACTCTTTTAGATGCCGATCCCACGTTCGATGGTTCTCATTAATGTACGACGATATCATCGTGTTCACTGAGCGGTTGACTCGCTCAACCGGATTGGCCTGCAGGTGGTAGGGCGGCGTTTTTTCGTGCCGTACGCTATATTGTTCCAGGAACTCGTCCATTGCGCGGTTCTTGAACTCCGTGCCGTTGTCTGAAAGAAACACTTCTGGAGTCCCGTATCGCAGAAATACTTTCTCGTGGAGTTCTTTCTGGACTGTTTTCGCCTTAGCCTTCTTGATGGGGATAACTTCTATCCAGCGAGTGGACAAATCCTGAAAGACGAGTATGTACTCATACCCGCGCGCAGAACTCGGTTTGCGGCCCATTATGTCGCCGGCCACCACTTGCCACGGATGAATGACGACACGCCGGCCTAGTAAACCTGCTGGTGCGCGTTGTTCCACCTTCACTTGCCGACACGTCAGGCACCTGCGTACGTACTTTTCGACGTCCAGGTACATCCTAGGCCAATAATAAAAGACCCTGACCCGTGCGAGAGTTTTATCTCGCCCAAGGTGTCCGGAGGTAGGCTCATCGTGACATTCTGCGAGGATCTTGGCTCGCTATTCTAGCGGTACGGCCAACTTCCATGCGTCGTCCTCTTGCAATGACATGGGCAACAACTCATCTGGGCGATAAATGTACAGTTGCCCTCCTATGACTTTATGCAGCGGATAATCGCTGGGAGCGTTGAGCACTTTCTCAATGCACCCCGCATACCAGCGGTCGTCGGCCATGTTGGCCCAGGCGATAGTAGCGACAGGTAGTTCGTCATCCTCAAACATGCTAGAGAGCGCATCGGGTCCGTCGTTTAGCTTTCCGGCTCTAGACTCTATAGAGAAACGGTGCCCTTGTAGCTCCGGCGCCCGTCGCGCGAGCCTGCCAGTGGGGTTGTGCAAACCATTCAGCCACTTTAGGCTCTGGCAATCTGTCACGACCCCAAAAGTCATAACCTTCTACATAGGGCCTAAAATTCCGAATCGCCTAAATCACCGCATGACACTCCCTCTCGGTGGGGCTGTAATTGCGTTCGGCGGAGGTCATAATACGACACGCGAACTCGAGTACGCGCTCCTCTCCGTTGACCCGCTCCTCTCCGTTGACCCGCTGGACCAAAATGGCCCCCACTCTCGTGCTGCTCGCATCTGTTTGAAAGCAGAACTCTGCTTCGAAGTGGTGCAGAATTGGCGTGTTCGCTATGAGAGCTTTTATTTGCTCGAACGACGCTTGCTGCTCCTCGGTCCATTTGAACCTTTGGTCTTTCTTGGTGAGTCTGGTGAGTGGCTCGGCTAGCGTAGCGAAGATATTTAGAAACTTGCGGTACCACGAAGTCATCCCTATTAACTGCGCCAAGCTCTTGGGCGCAGGATAAGTTTTGATCGGAGCAATCTTTTCTGGATCAGGCTTGAACCCGTCATGGTTGACCAGGACTCCGAGGTAGCGCACTTCCTCTCGACAGAACACGCTTTTGTCTCGGTTGATCGTCAACCCTGCCGCTTTGAGCCGTTCCAACACGATTCTCAGAACCTATAGGTGCTGCTTGAGCGTCTCTGTGACGATGATTATGTCGTCTAGATACGAGTACGTGTACGGCTGTACGTCGGCGCTGATGATTTCAGCGATCATCCGTAGTCCCGGCGTAGGCTAATCCATATGGCATTCTCTTCCACATGAATAGCCCTTTTCCAGGTACTGTAAACGCTGTCAACGGCCTTGCTGCTTTAGCCAGTGGTATCTGGTGATCAGCGCTGCTCAGATCTAGTCTCGTTATGTAATGCGCACTCTGGAGTTTACGTTGGATATCATCCATGTTCGGTAACGGATATGCATCTGGTTCCGACACCGCATTCAATTTCTGATAATCCATGCAGAACCGGTATTTACCGCCTGGCTTGCGCACCATTACCACTGGGCTGGACCAACCGCCTGTGGGTGCGGGCTCTATAATCCCGGCATCGAGCATTTGTTGCACCTGCTTGTGCATTTCTTCCTCGATTTTCTGTGACACTGGAAAATATTTTTGCTTTATGGGGCGCGCGCTCCCCACAGTAATCATGTCACCCCCTTGCGGTAGGATTCTACTTACGAGCGCGTTCACTTGCGCTCGTTCTTCCTCACTTACGTGAGCGAGTCCTACAGTATAGATCGTTAGCTCGCTATTAGAGCCGACCCCGGCTACTTCCAGTGGGACTAAAGTTTCCTTATCCTTTAAGAATAGGGTATCGTCCTCGGGATCATGGACCGCTCGGAACAATTGCATGAAGTTCCGTTCCACATAGTAGTCATGATCCAATTTAGGTAGGATAGCTACCCGGACTTCCTTCGTCACACTCCCTAGCGTAAAAGGTAAAGAGACGTACCCGGCTATTGGGGTTATGGTTCTATCCGCCATTCGAGCGCCCCGGCTGTATCAAGGTTGTATTGCCAACCCGAGGGCGCTAGCTATTTGTAGGCCGATGAAGCCCACTACTGTGCGCGCCGCACCTGAATCATATAGAGCGCGCACTCTGTACTCCCTCAAATGCACCTGCACCCACTAACGGCGTTCATCTTCGTTGGGGTGGATATTTGGGGTATCTTCGTCGTCGCCCAGCTTTCCGGGCCATGAGACTACACTGCTGGGACCTTCTCTCACCTCTTTCGACTGTACGTCGACTGTTTACTGCATCGGTGGCATGCTTTCGCTTTTTATGGTTGCTAGGCTCGACTCTATTCTCTGTAAGTGTTGGGTCCACATACCATTGCGTGTGCCGCAACTGAGCCCTCTTCCGCTTCACATTCACTGTGGAGTGTGGGTGGCGTTGGGGATGCGGCGTTGGCAGCTTCTTGTTGACTGCTCGTAACTTCGCTGGCTCTGCGTTAAGCGGCTTCGCCACTCTTGACAAGATCCCCATGGAAGTGTCTCTTACACTTATTTTCTCGCATGGTTGCGTCGTCTCGCGTGGCGCCGTAGGATTACCTTTCCCTGTGGGCGCATCGTTAAGAGCTTTTTCTTGATACTAGGGATTACAGTGGCCCCGGTTACTGGTTCCTTTTGTCGTTTCTCGCTCGTTTCTGACATTGCCAAGCCCGGTGCGTCGGGTCGCCACACACAAAGCAATTTATCTCCCATCTCGGGTTCAAGGGCTTTTGCTCAATTGGAGGGTTTTTTTCAGTCTCCTACTTTACGAACCTCCACGGTTTTTGCGGCCCTGCCCCCGTAGTAGCTGTCGCCGTACCCGTGCTCGCTGCCGGTTGCTGCGTTAATCTGGCCGCTAGTTTCTGCTCTACTAAGGGCTCTATACCATGGCGGCGATATCGAGCGGAGTATCCGTATCTTCTCACGGTGTCACCGCTGATATTGGCAGCCGAGCTCCCCATGCTGCCTGTGGCGCTTGATATGCCATCTCGGGTAGCAGGGTAGCTTCTAGGGGCGGAGGTGGTCTCCATGACTTTCTCCAACTTTGCCCTGATTCAACGTCCGTAGCCAACATCAGCAACTCCTGAATGGAGTTGACGTCCGTTCGACGTACTGCAGCTTTCAACGTTGGTAGCATCTTGTGGTGCAGCAGGTCTAGCTGCTCATCCAGACTGGGGATGGGGTCCTGCTTGCGCATGATGCCCACGAGCTTCGTGATAAAATCACGAACAGGCTCGAACTCCCCTTGCGAACGTGCGTATGCTTCTGCAATTAATTCTTGCTGGTGGCTTCTCCCTTGGCCATACAAGGAGCGTGCGTCTTCACAGAATTGCTGCCAAATGATCCATTGATCCTTGTTATTGCGATACCACGTCGCAGCTACCCCGTTTAGCAGCTCTGGTATAGCCGAGAGTAGCTCTGCATCTGACAGATCTCCGAGCGCACGGCATTCGTCAACTCTCGTGAGAAAGTTGTCAATGCTTTGCGTGCGCTCGCCGCTATATTGCACGCTCCACTTGCGTACAATATTGCCCACGTCGCGCCTGTGGTTGCTTGCCGGTGCTCCGCCGATGCTTCCGATCGAGTCTACATATGTGTTGTTGCTCGGGAGGCCCAAAGGGTCTCGCTGCCCCCCCCCCCCCCCCCCCCACCCCAAGCATCCAGGAGCGGCGGCTCCCGGTGTTGCCCAGTATGGTTCTGCAGAGGGCTGCTGGAGCTCATAGCTGATTGCGTGATTGTGAAGGTATCTTGGAATTGCACTCTTGGATTGCTTTGCCTGTGTACATTGCTAGGTATACAGTTCTGCGCGTTATCAAGCCGTGTGCTAGATGCGATTGCCTTCGATAGGGCTCTCGTTCCTGTCGAACGGCCGGTTAAATTGTGTTAGTTCAGAAATTTGGTTAAGTGTTAGTTCTGAAATTTGGTGATCCGTATTGTCCTGCCTTTTCTTGATTTCATGCATGAGCATCATGAAGTCGGTAGGTACTCTGAAGGTTTTTCAAGACGGCGATGTTAGCATCTCATGCGCGTTGTTCCTTAGTGCCCCTTGCTATGGCGTCTGTGGGGCCACAGCTGGTGTACTAGGTGCGTACCTATGGTTCGCCGCGCTCATGATTTCCGCTCCATTTATCGGTGTCAGCTGAGAGCGTCGTGGTTGCTGCTGCAATTTGTCATCTGCCTGCTGTAGCAGTAGTTCATGTCGAATTGGCGGTAGCCTCTGTTCGAGCTCATCGGCTCTATGTTGCTGCTGTGTGTCGTCTTTCTACTACTGCTGCTCCAGCACTTGCTGTTGATTCGGTTGTTGTTGCGCCGCTTGTTCAATTTGCGACACTGTTGGACGGGTTGCTGCCGCCTGCTCTGTTGCTGCGTTGGCATGTGCGGTTTCCAGTGTGAGGTTTCTTACTCGTATCATCTGGTCCTCAAATAATCTGGTAACTGGGTGTTGGCTGTCTGGGTCGATATTATCGTCATGGATCGTAGACCCGGTTCTCTCATTGCGCACTCTGTTGATGTATTCATTGCGCAACTGTATGCGCGATTCGAATGCAGCTTCTGGTTCTAGGCGTTGCTGGATGTCACTTTCCGAATATTCACCCAGAAGCCATTTCTGTAGTTGAGCAGCCTGCTGCAACCGTAAGCCCCCGCGTTTTAGTTGCAATTTGTGCAGGGTCTCATCGAGCTCTTGTGCCTCGAGCGAGAAGCACCAGTTCTGCAAAGCCGCTATGGTTTGGCGTGACATTTTTATTTCGACTGTACGTGCGCGCTTTTCGAGATTTTTAATTCACTCACACTAAAAAATGCTAATAATAATATCGTAAAGTGATTTTGGGATTTCATTGTCAATTCCAATATCACACTATGGCTGCCGTGTGACTTTAACTACACTCAGGCACACCTCTTTTTACAAGCACGATAACTCTATCTTTCACGCTAGCAAACAATATTTTCATTCTGCGCGTAATTTTTCCTTTTATTTAAAAGGTTTGTTGCAGATTGAAAAGCTTTTTCTCTAGGACAATTTGTCCAAATCTCGCAATGTAAAAAAAAAATTTTCTCCTTCCAAGTCCCGACAAAAATTTATTAAAAAATTTTTTCCAAAAAAAAAATTTTTCTATCAGTCGACTCAAAAATGGTCTCTGAGAAGTTAAAAAAAAATTTCCCGAAAATTTTCTATGTCCCATCCAAAAAGTGCTTAAAATCTCAAAAAAAAAATTTTAAATTTCGTATAATATCTGAAAAAAATTTTTTTTTAAATTTTCATAAACTCAAAAAAAGTCCTTAAATTATAAAATAAACAACAAATTTTTGGAATTTAAAAATTTTTCTATAAAGAAATTTAATGAAAATTTCTGAGGTTTTTCCAAGATTTTCCACGCAGAATATTATTGGGTATATGTTTTTCAATCTGCAAATACACACTGCACTGTTTGTCCTCCACACACACTCGTGCACAGTTTGTGCTTTACTCCGCTTGTGCACTCGCACGCTGAGATGTACACATAAAAAAAAAACTAAAAGAGGCGTTCGTGCATTCACCCATACACGCTAGTACAGTTTCGGTGCGTATATTTTGTCTACGGGCGACTTATAACTGCTTTTCCTCCTGTGCGGTTACTTGCGCGCATGGAAATCATCCTATATATCGTATCCCGATATGTGTGTACATTGACACGGCTGTATTGCGCGCTGTTTTTCTGCAGTTACTTTGCTGCCACTTGTGGGGCGCTTTGCACGCACGTATAGCCGCCGAGCTGTCTGTGCTCGTGCTGTTCTCGACAATATATCTATATATATTGCCGCTTGGCACGGGCAACTGCGCGCGGAGTTTTTCTCCCGTGCGCAACGAAGCGCTCGCCTAATTTGCTAGACTTTCCCTGAGCTTTCTTTGCGTCTTCGATTCGCTCGTTGTGCGCCGTTTACGCTGGCCAATGATGATGAGGCGGCATCGTTGTCGACGGGGCAGCGGAGCTGGAGGAAGGTGACCGCGTCGTTGAGCCCCGCCGAAGATGTGCGCTGCTTGTCGATCGATCACTCTCTCTCACTCTCTCTTTCTCACACGCTCGCGCTGAATCTCTTAATCGTCCTCCACACGCAGGGAAACGCTCTTAACGGTTCGGCAGCCTAAACGATAGTGCCGATTCTCCAGCCGTCCCATGAACTCCGTGTTTATTTATTTATTTATTTATTTATTTATTTGTTCATTTTTTTAATTGTTTATTTGTTTATTTGTTTATTTGTTTATTTGTTTGTTTGTTTGTTTGTTTGTTTGTGTATTTGTTTTTTGTTTGTTTGTTTGTTTGTTTGTTTGTTTGTTTGTTTGTTTGTTTGTTTGTTTGTTTATTTGTTTGTTTGTTTGTTTGTTTGTTTGATTGTTTGTGTGTTTGTTTGTTTGTTTGTTTGTTTGTTTGTTTGTTTGTTTGTTTGTTTGTTTGTTTGTTTGTTTGTTTGTTTGTTTGTTTGTTTGTTTGTTTGTTTGTTTGATTGTTTGTGTGTTTGTTTGTTTGTTTGTTTGTTTGTTTATTTGTTTGTTTGTTTGTTTGTTTGTTTTTTTCTTTTTTTTTTTTCTTTTTTCTTTTTTTTTTTAATTTATTTATATTTATTTATTTATTTATTTGTTTATTTGTTTACTTGTTTATTTGTTTATTTGTTTGTTTATTTGTTTGTTTGTTTGTTTGTATGTTTGTTTGTTTGTTTGTTTATTTGTTTATTTGTTTATTTGTTTATTTGTTTGTTTGTTTGTTTGTTTGTTTGTTTGTGTATTTGTTTTTTTGTCTGTTTGTTTGTTTGTTTGTTTGTTTGTTTGTTTGTTTGTTCGTTTGTTCGTTTGTTTGTTTACTTGTTTGTTTGTTTGTTTGTTTGTTTGTTTGTTTGTTTGATTGATTGTTTGTTTGTTTGTTTGTTTGTTTGTTTGTTTGTTTGTTTGTTTTTTTCTTTATTTTTTTTTATTTTTTTATTTATTTTTTTTTCTTTTTATTTATTTATTTATTTATTTATTTATTTTTTATTTATTCATTTTTTTTTAATTATTTTTTTTTTTTTGTTTTTTCATTTTGTGATACACAGTATTATTATTTAATTCAGTTTAACAAGTTCTGGTTTTATTTAACATTATGTTACATCTTTTATTTGTCTAGTTAAGTATGGTGTCTTCGTGCCAGAAGTGCAAAAAATTACAAAGCCAAATTCAATTATGCGTAGATGTAAGGACTGCAATAAACCGTATCACAATTTGTGTCATGACTGGACGCCAGTAAGCGGAAATAAATATAGATGTCTCAAATGTAAATTAGAAAAAACGAATAGTCCAGATAATTTGAGTAACAGCGGGAGCAGTGAATCAAACGGACAAAAATGACAATAAATTAATTCTAGATGTTGAAAGTGCAGATGAGTCCCTCAAGGATATTAATAAATTAACGGGCAAACATATTTCCGCGTCAACGCCATTTTTCCCGTCCATCAAGACCGTAGCTGATAAAAAATAAAAAAATATTGAGACTACCTGCAACTTACATCTAAGCGCTATCCGTTATTGTACGCTGCCTTCATCGATGCTTAATTTATTGACCAATCGATTTGATTTGCTTGAAGCCGCAGTAGGTGATCTTAAGTCTCGTCTAGTGGGGAACATTGATGCTATCGGAACAGTCTCAACTCCCGTCCCAGCAATAGAGGAGCTGATTGATGATCTGGCTGTTAAGTTTTCGTCACTTGAAAAGAAAATTGCTGCGCAGTCTTCTAAGCTCGAAGGGCTGCACAATGATCGATTGCAGCTGCTTCAAGAAAATAGAGTTCTTAAAGATCAAATTAACTCCTTACTCACTAAAATCTCAACATTGGTCGAGAGTACTCAGCAGCAGCGCGGTGAGGGTGGTAAAAAATGCGTCAACACCGACGATTCTCAAATATTTGTGTCACTCAAAGACTTAGACAAATCTGCCCAGTTTTTAGATGCTAATAATAATAGTAATAATAGTAATTATAATAGTAGTAATAAGAATAGTCATAGATGTAAGGATAGTCGTAGTAGTAAGGCTAGTCCTTATAATGCGAAAATATATAATAGAAACGATGACCGTAATCTTGTCGTCCGTGCGGATGTACATGCTGCCCCGTCGGGTCTCACCCCGCTTGTCAAACCACCTCTTGACGGGTTTCGAACACAACACTATCGGCGTCAAACCAGGGACTGTCGCCACATGTTAGATGACCCCTCTAATCGGAATAAGTATTGTTCTCCCATGAATAGGACAAATTATGAAGAAGGCTGGAAAGAATTAATTATTTCTAATATCTTTGACGGTACTGATAAACAACGTGCGGACGTAATCCACGCTGTCCTCTCCACAGTTGTCCCGTCCTTTGAGAGGGATAACATCGTGTCTATACGCTTACTCCGATCAGCCGGGCAAATCCCAGCCACACCATCGGCAATCACCCATAGTAGGGTCCGCAATCCGTGGGTTGTCCGGCATTCTAGCAGCAGTCTAGTAAGAAACGTGATGTTCTCTAAGCATAGATGTACGAGATATAGTAAAGGAAACGTTGATTTCTCGGGACTTGATCAGGAAACGATTGATAACGTGAGTAGTTAGGAAAATTTTTATTAATGAATTTTTGAGTAAAGATAAGTTTTCTCAGTTGAAAAGTTTAAAAGCAGTTGCTCATGGACTGCATTTTAAATATTTTTGGCATAGAGGAGGTCGTTTCCTGGCCAAATTCCAAGATGGCGAAACATCGCACTCAGTATCTACTGCGGCTGACCTGCAAGCGATCGCAGTGTCTTTTACAACTGCTAAAATTGACCCTAGCCCGATTGATAAAGCTAACGCAAAAAAAATAATAAAATAACTACTTTGAGTTCGTCAGACGATATTGTTATTGATGTAGTAGCAGATGTAGCAGTAGATTGACTAGATGGTCCACGAGTCAAAGAGGCACATTGTGAAGGATTTGGAGCAGGCTTTCTAAATGTAAACTCGCTAAAAAAAAACACACAACTGCTTTTAGCCAATTCCTACTTGCTCATCCCTTCTATCATCTTTTCAGCATTGCTGAGTCACATCTCGGGCCAAGTATCGGGGATGATTACGTTCAGATCGATGGTTATTCCATTATTAGACAAGACATGAGTAGGAAAGGTGGTGGGGTTCTCCTGTATATCCACAATTCATACAAAGCTACAGTATTATGTTCCTCTTCAACAGTGCAGGACGAGCGTAAGCCGCTCGATCCTGAATACTTGATGTGTAGTGTGCAACAGGGATCCTTGCCACCCGTCTTTGTTGCGGTTATATATAGAGCACCTGATGCTGAACTTAGAAACTCCGACCTTGCCGATGTTCTTGAACGTCATTCGGCAGGTTTTAAACATCGCATTATTATGGGTGATCTGAACGCAAACATGCTATCAACATCAGCGGAATCAGATTTTATTAGGCAGCTAGCATGTAGCCTTAACATAAAACTAGTTAATCACGGCGCGACTCATCATGCCAAAGAGACTCGCATATGGTTAGATGTAATTTTTATTGACAATGACTACGTCATACTTGACTCGCACAATTTGGTGGCGACCTTTCCAAATCGACATAACATCATTGACGTGACTATTGACCTCCCAACAACTAAGACTTCGATCGTAAGTAACTTCACGTACCGTAATTTTAAGGCAATAAAGCAGGAAGAGCTTCTGTCTCTCCTGCAAGAGTACGATTGGTCGTCCATCAATTGTTCAGATGCGGACGTGGACACTCGTTTAGAACATCTGGTGTAAATATCATGAAGGCGTTAGATAAAGTAGCTCCAGTTAAATAATTTCGACCGAAAAAAGTGTACAACCACCGTGGGTTGATTCGGAACAAGTGTGATGCCTTGCGCCGTCGGTTTCTCCGCACGAGGAATCAAGAAATTTGGCAGGAATGTCAGCCTTTGGTGACTCTAGCGGAGGATCGGACGATGAAAGCACGAGATAACTTCATTCAAAGTAAAATTTTTGAGACCCTTGAAAGCGGGAAGGACATCTGGAGAGAGCTTAGGAGTCTTGGACTCTTACGGAGAGCTAGGGAGGAACTCCATGGTTTCTCTCT
This sequence comes from Gastracanthus pulcherrimus, assembly GCA_949152435.1. Lineage (NCBI taxonomy): Eukaryota > Metazoa > Arthropoda > Insecta > Hymenoptera > Pteromalidae > Gastracanthus > Gastracanthus pulcherrimus. The sequence continues at coordinate 81,140,441 of OX424573.1, read as the reverse complement.
GGGTGAATTTAATACACATTTTGCGGGAGTATCCATTTCTGATAGAGAACGCGAGTACGATTTAAATGATATAATGTCATCAGCTAGTGATGAAGGTTTTACTTTTAATAAGATATATTATTCGGATGTGGTCCTAGCTGTCGCGCATTTTTCTTCTCAAGCAAAGGGTGCAGATGGAATTTCCCAAAGTGTTATTGCTAAAGCACTTGCAGTCATCGGTCCTTTTCTTGCTGACATTTTTAATGCCTCCCTCTCGAGTGGGATCTTTCCCGGTACCTGGAAGAAAGCTCATTTGGTACCGTTAAAAAAGAAGGCCATTCCATCTACAGTCACGGACTTTCGTCCTATTGCCCTTCTTAACTTTCTCTCCAAGGTTCTGGAAAAGATCGTGCATGAACAAATGTCAGCTTATTTGTTTTCGAAAGAAATCCTCGATCCCCTTCAGACAGGTTTCCGTCCGCATCATAGTATGCAGACAACACTACTGAAATTGACTGAAGACATACGATCCGGTATAGATAATAACAAGCGGCTAATTACCATCCATTTACTATTTGATTTTAGTAAAGCGTTCGACACTATTTCTCCATCCAAGTTGTTACGCAAGCTGATCAGAATGGGGTTCTCCAGGAGAATAGTCATGTGGATAAAATCATATATTACAGGGCGTAACCAAAAAGTTGTTACGGCATCTAATGGTAGTTCAGATTGGCTCACAACTAATCTCGGCGTACCACAGGGCTCTGTCTTAGGGCTCCTTCTGTTCAGCCTTTATATTAATGACCTTCTTCCTGAAAGAAGTTTTATCGGGCTTTAAAAGTACGAGGGATATTCTTACGGATAGTGTATCGCATTTATTATATGCGGACGATTTGCAAACCTACACTCAATCTACTTGCGATAACCTTCATCAGGGGGATAAGACGCTTGTCGGCTGTGGCCAAAGCAGTGTCGGTGTGGGCTTTTGAGAACTCTCTGTGTCTCAAGGTCGGGAAAACGAAGGCAATTATTTTTGGGTCAGAATCTAACATTAAGAAAGTACAAAGTATGGATTTGCCTGGCATATTCATTCAGGGTAACGTCTTTGTTCCCTCTGTTGACACTGTTACTAACCTCGGTGTAGTCATGGATTCGAAGTTAACATGGAAACCGCAAGTGGATGCAGTTAGCCGAAAGGTTAATAAGGCACTACATGGGCTTAAATCATTCCAGCACCACCGAGGCGTTACGCAAACGGTTTGCAAGTGCTCTTGTCCTGTCTCATTTAGATTATTGCTCTTTAGTGTATCTTGATGTGTCAGGTGAGCTCCGGATGAGACTGCAAAGATTGCAGAATTCATGTGTGAGGTACATATGTGATGTTAGGAGGTATGAGCATATCAATCCCTACAGGAGTAAATTTGGCTAGCTTGATCTTGAGGGAAGAAGGGCGTATTTTGTGGCGTTACAACTATACAAAGTTATTAACATGGGTCAACCCATGTATCTTGCAGCCCTTTTTCAAAAAAACATGGCTCGGACCTCTAGTAGGACTGATTCTACGGAGCTCTCGATTCCATCGTCGCGTACCGATACAGGGTTAAAATCTTTTCAATCTCAAGGTGCGCGCCTATGGAATACGATCCCTCGACATATTAAGCACTTGCTCTCACTACTCAGACTTAAAACGACAATTCGCGACTATTTGCTATGTAAGTCCAGGGACATGGACCATGCATATCTAATGTAGAATGACGCTAATCATACGAATGTTGACTATAGTAGAAATTGAAGTTTGATAGTCACAAAAAATGTATTATTCGTAATGATAAGAATATGTGATAAGTGTAATGACGCGATTGATGTACGACAGATATAATATTGTGCAATATATATAAGTTAATCACGAGTAATGTCGAGCTGTGATATGATTGACTATACTAATGATCTCTGTAAATATGTATTATTATTGAATGTAGTTTTATTGTTTTTGTCTTGCACAGAATAAACAGCTAATCTTACGATATGCACGTAAGTTGCATTCGTTACAAGGGAGTGTTGGCATTGCAGAGCGACAGCCATGCTTTTTAGCTCGGCCTTCTCTCTCGCTCTCTCTCTCTCTCTCACTCTCTCTCTCTCACTCTCCTTCATCCCTTCCCCCATCGTAACTTGTAATTCTTAGCCTGAGCGAGAGGACGAGACAATACCTCGGTAGACACCGATCCGCACGCACGCGGATATACTACACCTTTATAACATAAGAGAGATTGGAATAATATATAGACGAGCTTGAAGTGAAATAAAGACTCTCATTATTTGAAAGCCCTATCCGTACACAAATAATCTAACACTTTTCTGCCAAAAATTAAAATCATTTGAAATATTTCCTTAAACATCGAGCTTACGACCTCGAGAATCAAAATTATCCGAAATGTCGCTATTTTCCACAAATAAATAATCAAATTCTACTCAATTTAATCAAATTTATTCAATATATCATTTGCCTCGCGATCCGAAGGATCGACGTTATATAAAACATTACTCTGTTTACAACTCGTAAAATATGAAATTTATCCATATCATTGCGTTTCTTACGGCTCAAAAAATTTTTAGTATAATATTAGTAGATTTCAACTAAGATATTATTCAAGTCTTAATAAAATATCACTATATTATTGTTAGAATACCATTAGAATATTAGTAGAGTATTAGTAGAATATCAGTAGATTTCTACTAAGATATTATTCAAGTCTTAATAAAATATCACTAGATTATTGTTAGAATACCATTAGAATATTAGTAGACTATTAGTAGACTATTAGTAGACTATTAGTAGACTATTAGTAGACTATTAGTAGTCTATTAGTAGAATATTAGAAGATTATTATAATTAATATTATTAGAAAATTAGTAGAATGATGGTAGTTTACTATTAGAACATCAATAGATACCTATAAGACTATTGTTTGTATTCAAGAATTTTGTATAATTACTGAGACTCGATACCGTAGCATTAAAGTTTCATATTTACAATACTTGGACGGTTGCTGTAGCAATATATATGAATTTCCTTTCTATAAACTGTATGAAATCTTAATGATAGTAATATTATCAATTTTTTTCTTTTCGATATATCTGTACTATTTAATAAACGAGTGTCCGTTTTTAAATTTAAGTGCTGTGTTCTTGAATTTTGTGTAATTTCCATTCATAAATTAGAAAAATGAACTTCAAAACTTTTACTATTTAATTTTTAAAAAGATACCTTGTTTCTGGAATGTTGTATTATTTTCTTGCACATTCATTTTATTAGTGGTTTTACTTACATTATACGAATACACTGAATTTATTTCTCTTTTGGGTTTGCTTTATTTCACGTTCAGTACTCTTCCAAAATTTATTTAAAACCGTTATTCATGTAAATTCATTATTCAAACAAGCCGGATATAATTTATATTTAATATATTCGAGTGAATTTTGATATGACTATCATTTAAATGATGTGGATGTTACTTTTATATCTCGTGAAATTGTAAATATTGTCAGCATTATATCTTTCAACGATTATTTGTATTTGACGTAACGTAACGCGTATTTCGCATCAAACATTCAAAAATTAAATTAAAATTAGTAAAATTAATTAATTAGAAATTAATGAGAGGGGCAGGCAATCGCGACCGAACAACCGCCAGCATGGGAGCTAAGCATTTATTTATTATTAATAATGGTCAACTAGCGGGGGGGGGGGGATAAATTGTTAAATTGTTAAAGAACCGGGAGAGGAGATATCGCGACCGATGGAAAACACACGGACACTCACATGCACAGACACCAGCAGACCGTCGCAGCTGACTCCGCGCAGCTGATGTAGAGCGGCCGAACACGAACATGCACATGCCCGCACACACAGATGCACCTATACAGGCCATGACGATGACGACCAGGACGATCACAATGACGAGGAAATGCCGCTATCCAGCACATACATGTATCCGGCCGAAGGCACGCAGTTGCCAAGGCTGGAGATGACGAGCGTATGCATGCGCGCACCCCAGACTACGAGAGTGGTGCACACACAGTACGCAACTCTCTTTCTCTAGCAGCACTATTCACACCATACACACACATACACACCGTGGCTGCGGACGCATGCGGATGCGGGAGGAGAGGTTACGCGCGCGTGAGCCTGAAGCAGCATCGCCGAGGCAGACACTGCGCACACGAGATAGAAAGAGAGAGAAGCACTATTTGTGACGGCCGCGAGAAAGCGGCTAGCAGTAAGCGGCATGAAGTTTCACGCGCGCAAGAAATTCAGAGTATAATCAAGCCGCGCACACGCGGCCGATGCCAACTGTGAAGCAGTGGAATGACTGTAGCACCGGCCAACGCATATATATATATATATATAATATTTGTATTTTTGATTATTTGTAATAGATTTGAACGTATTAGAAAATGAATTAAAGATGCTTTTCAGACGAAGAATTTGAGACGTGCTAGACCTAAATTCATGTTGACTTGGTAAAATGGCATTCAATCAAACATGACCTAGAAAATACAAAATTTCAGTTTTGTATAGGTGATCCATTAAATTGACGGGGTGGTCTAACATTTTTTTCTTAAAGATTATAAAAATACAAAGAAATCCTTTTTGTTATGTTCAAAATGGTGCTATTGGGCGTTCTCTAGAATTTATTGAAAATAACCTTTTTTGGTCATTTTCGGTAATTTAAAACATTCTACTAGGTCACACATGGGAACTTAAGGGCTGAAACTGGTTTTAAGACCTTTTTTTGATAGGTACTTTCATATAAAAAAATCGGCAGAGAAAACTGAGAACTAGGTGCTCACCGATTTGCTAATTTTGGCTGGCCTGACTTATAAATATATGGATGATTCTCTGGGAAATCGAGAACAATAACATTTTTTTATTTTTATTTCTTTGGTAAAAATATTCATCTTGGTATGTAGAATGTACGTCAATTTTTTCAGATCGTTTGAAACGCTTATATTTAAAGTTTATCAATACTAAATATGAGCATGTAGCCATTTTGAACCTTTTCTAGCAAATTTCAATCTCCATTTATTCAACAGAATTAAGTCTCTTTAAAAAATAGTATTAAAGGATTTTTTAGCAAATTTTCTGAATTATTTCAAAAATAGTTCCAAAACCTTTTAATGTCCCGTTCGATTAATTATACTCATTTTAAAACTTAAAATTCTGAAAAAAGTGGGTTTGATCACTCGAATTATTACAGCAAAAATCATGAAAATAGCATTTTTCAGTACAAAAGTTACTGCCATAGTCGAAAAATGGCAAATGTGTAATATTTATATAAAAAAATCAAATTAACAACAAATATTGTTAAAAAAATCGTTGAAATACACATTTTAGCAATAAAGTCATATTTTGCTTCAAATAATACTTTATATATATGGTCTTAAAGAAATCTGAAAAAATTCACGACTATTTTACATCCGAAAAGGGACATTTTTGCCGAATAAATCTTTCATTTATTTTCTCGATTTCCCGCAGAATCACATATATATGGAAATATGGTAATATTTAGCTCCGAAAAAATTAAAACTTATGAGCTTAAAAGAATCTGAAAAAAATTACAAGCATTCTACATACTAATAGGAATACTTTTTCTATAATTAAAAAAGAAAATGTTCTTGTTTTCGATTTCCCAGAGAGTTATCCATTTATATATCAAAATATAGGTTATTTTATGAAAAATAGAGAATGTACATATTGTCACGGACGTATTCCAGCGTCCGTGCTCGCGGACACAGGTGTCCTGTGTCCACGAGATAACGAGACGTGAGAAATCCAAAACGCTGAGGCAGTATGCGCTTCGCGCGGCGGCTTCGTCGCGCGCAGCAAGTGCGTCCCACACCAATTCGCCTTGAGCAGGGCAATCGCGCGCACACCTTCTCTCTCTCACTTCAGCCCAATAAAAGAACCATCAACCAAACTCTCGTTTTGCTCATTCTCTCCCCAGTACACCCCAACCACCAAAGAATCACGTACCTTAAGTGGTACGTGCAAATAACGCGAGTAGCGAGTAGCGAGTAGCGAGCACCCTTTCTCCTCTTTCCTCCACGTATCATCTGGCATCCCTTGTGTGTTCGCATGTGTGGCACACGGGTGTACTTGGGACATTAACTCAGTGACTTTAAGTGATTAAGTTAAAAAGAGAGGACGTGGTTAGCAAGCTCGTATACGATTGAAGAAACGGCAATTCGGCCGCCGAGACATTTTTTCGAAAAGCCCTATCGACTGTTGCGCAGAGGTGAAAGAACGAGAGGCCCACTTTGCTGAGCCGCTGAGGCAGGAAGCAAGGGGCACGCTGAGACCTTTCGATTTTCGACAGGAAGGAAGTTCAAGGACGGGTCGCCGTACTTTTCGAGCTTTAAGAAGAAGATGGCTGCGTATACTCTCGTCGTCATTTTTGAAACTCTTCTCCTGTAAGTTTTTGTTTAATAATAAATTTTTGTCCTCCGAGGGGTAAATCGCGCCCGGGAACTTGCATACACACAATATTATCGATGCGGCAGATAACCTATTGTGCGTCTCAAATTCTGACATTATCATAAGTAAAAGCTAAAAGTTTAATTGCTTGTGGTAATAATTTTCTACTAATCGGAAGCTTCAAATCTTTTTTGTTGTTCTTGCTAAATTTTTTTTTTTCATTACATCAATTGATATATCGCCGTTTATTAATTTTAATTTTTAGACTTTATATTAAAATGTCGTTGAGAAATTTATTCAGTTTAAGCAGTGACAAAAGCAAGCGTCAACTTCACGCGAGCAACTCGAGCTTTCACGGCGATACAAGCTTGTTAGAGGTATCTGACCCTCTATTACAAAAGGTCTTTGCGCATCTAATCCCAGATAAGCGCGCAGATTTTATACGCATACATTTGAGAAAACAGCCGTCGCAACGGCATAGTGCGCCGGTGGATATAGAATCGTACACGATGCAAGATACAGGCGTGGCGGCCGGCGGCCACGATGCGCGCGTGGAAAGCGCCGCTAATACTGCCAATGATCTACTCAGTTTTCCCAACGTACCCACGGCCCCTACAGAAATTTCAAACGATCGGTACGAAAACCAAAAGCACAGGCCTTTCCTCTTGACCCGGCCCCGGAAACAAATTATGCGGCTAATAATTTCCATACACTAAGTATACACATTTTGACACGATCCCCCCTGCTAACCTCATCGCGATCGACGCAAGCCGAATCGACGCCCTTCATTGACTTCTTAGAAAGAGACAGGCAATACCAATTTGATCGCGGTATGGTTCAGCAGCAAGCTGCCGAAGCACGCAGTCTCAACGCAGATTTAGATAGAATAAAAAACGCGACTACGGCCACTCAAACTCCGGTCACCCCAGCACAAGTATCGCTAGATAGATTAATGAGAGCATCCCAAATCCCACATGAATCACAATCGAACACGCCACACATAACTTGGGATAATAGCGTCACGCGACAGATATATACACCACAGGGTATATTATTTATTCTCCCGCAGTAAACACCGAAGCATATAAACCCGATGCACATACCCTTGGCCTCATAATCCATCGGAACAAGTTACACAGGTAGCAGCCGCAAGTTGTAGCATTTCGGGTAATAACGGGTTGAACGCGCGCGGTCAAAGTTTGACGTTCTCACAAGCGCTGAATCTAATCCCGCAATTTGACGGAAATCCTGATAGGCTGAATTTGTTTTGTATTGCGGTGCGCGAGGTCAAGGAGAAGTATGGCCCGCAACAAGAAAAAATTATTTTATTATCGCTGGAGAGTAAACTGATAGGAAGGGCATAGTAATGAGCTATGGCTCTGTCGAAAAATTGCTCACGGACTTCATTTTGCAGTATAGCAATGCGGGTTTAGTGGACGATATTTCGATGCAATTAAAACTCATGAATCAGCTGCCGGGCGAGAAGGCGGGCGACTACGGGTTGCGGGCGCAGAAACTCTTAAACTAGCTGTTGACTATATATGATTTAGCCCCAGATATTCACGACAGTGACAGGGTGTCGCGCAAGCGAGGGGCCAACTCGGATGCGCTCCAGTATTTCATGTTTGGCCTGACCCACCCGCTGGACCATCAGGTGCGAAGCTAGCACCAGTGTGACCTTTATGAGGCAATCAAAGTTGCAGTTAACTTTGAGTGCAAGCAGAGCACTCGCCTCGCGTGCCGATACTTAGCAGCGCAGCCTCTTATGACTCACGCGCAGATAAACCTTGTAGCGTCTCAAAGCGCGCCGAATCGGCCGCTCGTGAATTCTCCTCCTCGGCAGTAGCAAAATCACATGCAAGCGAATACAAGCGCCATGCCTGCAGGGACGCACGATGATTTTTGTAAGAAAAAGAATTTTCAGACAAAAACATGTGATTATTGTAATAAAAGGGGCCACATACACAGGTATTGTTTTCAGTTAGAGGCGGACATAAGGACGGGGCGGATTAGGCCTGAGAGGGGCGATCAGAACAATTTTAACTATTGGCAAATCAATAACAATCGCTTTAACAATAACAAAGGCAACAATAAGGTTGTAATAACAATAACTTTGGCAATAATTATAACAATTACAATGGCCGTAATAATAATTATAATAACAATAACAATTTCCAGAATAATCAGGGAAGTCAGAACCATGGTCAGAGGAGTAACAATAATTATTATTTTGATAGAAAACGCAATGCAAGACAAGATAGTGCTCCTCAAGCACAGTCTGAGCAGGCGAGTAACGGGCCTTTAAACTCATAAGCTGCTCGGCGCAGTCCTCAGGCGTCGGGCAGCACGGCTTGCCTAAACAAGGCGAACAGGTGCCCCCTCGTGTAGTTAGTATTAAAATTGCGGGATCTGGGCGCAAGCCACCGATAGTAAATTTGAAGGGCGATGACCTAGTTAACAAAACAGCCAATTTTCATGTAGACACGGGAGCGGATGTATCGGTGATTAAAAGCAGCTGTGTACGTGCGAATAAACGGATTTATAGAAGCGAGGTGCTTGCGATTACGGGAGTTACTTCTGGAGAATACCGCACCATAGGCAAAACTTTGTTGGTTGTGCATGGGATTTTATGCTAGATGCACGTCGTCTCCGACAGCTTCCCTATAGTTACGGAGGTCCTGATCGGTTGGGATATTATTGAGAGATACGGCAGGCGCGTCGACGCCGCCCGTAAGAGTTTAATTTCAAGTATGGTCACAATTCCTTTTGCGCAAGAAGAATGTTTTGAAATCCCAGCAAAATCGCGTTGCATAATGTATGCAAAAATCGCCAACACGGATGCAAAAATTGGCTAGGTCCTACTGCAAGATATGGGACTAGATTTATTATTCGGTAATTTTATTGCAAGAAATTATAATGGGCGTGTTGTCGTAGAATGCATCAATATCGGCGAAAAAGCGGTCAAGCTCCCAGTCCCGCAGATAGAATTAGTTGAGTGCGAAACCATGGTGGCAAAGGGCACATTTCTCGTCAATGAGGACGACCAGGAAGAATCTATTGAGCGCGTAAACATAATGCGTTTATACGGAAAAGATATTATGAGTGAAATCATGGATGTCGCACAGAAAAATCGACTACTCGAGGAAAACCGAGACCTACGTGATCGGAGAGTTGAAAAAATAATGAGCCTTATAGAGACGGAAGGCTGCAACGCAGAAGAATTATTGCACATTAAAGTTTTAATCACAGAGTTTGCGGGTGTCTTTGGACTGGACGGAGAACCACTGCCGGCTACGACTCTGCTGGAGCATGAAATATAGCTCACGGCTGGGAAGCCTCTGCGATCGAAGCGCTTTAAATATCCGTAGGCTCTTAAGGAGCAAATTGAAGTGGAGGTCCAAAAGCTCGCAGAACAGGGCATTATACAACCCTCGAGCTCGCCATATTGCAGAAATCTCTAGATTGTACAAAAAAATGGATGCTGACGGCAATAAAAGGTGACGTCTAGTCACTGATTTTCGGGCACTAAATGAAATTACGGTCGGCAGCTGCTGGCCGCTTCCCTTTACGAGTGACGTAGTTGAGCGACTGGTTCGCGCTAACATTATCACGGTGGTAGATTTGAAACAGGGTTTCCACCAAATACGCATGCACTCTGCCTCAGCGCCCTTTACTGGATTCTCAGCTCCTGTGGGAAAAAACTCAGTCCAACACTGGGAATTTAAACGCATGAGTATGGGTTTGAAAGAAGCGACGAGTAACACCTTCGTGAAATACATGTCACTAGCCATGGTCGGACTGCAGGGCGAGGAAGTCAAAATATATCTTGATGACTTCATGATTTTTGCGGAAAATCTTGAAGAGCACGGAGCGCGGTTCAGACGTGTAGCAAAGAGATTAATGAATGCGAACCTCACTATAGAGCCCAAAAAGTGTCAGTTTCTGAATCGTGAGGCGTCTATCCTCGGGCATATAGTGGGGGGAGGCAAGATCCGCACAGACCCCAAGAAACTCGAGGCTGTGGAAAAATACCCAGAGCCAACTAACTCTAAGAAAGTCCAGCAATGGTTCAGATTCGTAGGCTACTACAGGAAATTCATACCTAAATTTTCAGACATTGCATTACCGCTATCTAAGTTGCTGCGCAAGGGAGTCAAGTTTGAGTGGGGCAACGAGCATCGGTTGGCTTTTAAAGAAATGAAAAAGATACTCTGCAGTGAACCAGTCTTAGCTGCGCCTAACCTATCGGAGCCGTTTATTCTCACGTGTGATAGGTCAGATTTTGCCCTTGGGGTGGTGTTATCAGAGGGAACCATCGGCTCAGATGCTGCGTGTGCATATGTATCCAGGCCGCTCAGAGAAAGCGAGCTCCGTTACATAATGTATGATAAAGAGCTGCTTGCAAGTTTATTTGGAAAAGAGCAATTCAGGCACTATCTATATGGTAGAAAATCCACGGTCGTAACGGACCATGCTGCCCTGAAGCGCTTTCATACATCCGAAAAACCAGACTTAAGGTTTAACAGACAAAAAGCGGCATTGAGAGACTATGAGTTCGACGTAGTCTGTAGGAAAGGGATAGTAAATGTGAACGCTGACGCGCTCTCACGCAACCCAGTCATTCCAGAGGGTGAAGAAAACCCACAGCGACCCAGAGCAGAGCTTTACGAACTTGCGGATGAGCATGAGAAAAACGACAGCGATGCAGAGTTAGATCAACCCCCGGCCAGAGTATTTGTCACCCGAGCAATCAAGAAAAAGGACATCGATGGAGACAAGAGAATTAAAATACCCAAGACAGATTTGGAGAAATCCAAAACAGTGAATTACTAGCTGTGCGCAATACCTCAGATGACTTTTTCCTGTACCATTTGCATCTTGATGTTTACGAAGCCGACTCACGCGGGCATTCACTGACAAAGTTATATGTTACTTTGGCCCTCCAACGGCCCTATTGTCGGATCAAGGGACGCACTTTCTGAATAAAATGCTTAATGCGTTTGCGCATGTTTTCAGAATAGAGAAATACAGTACGACGGCTTATCACCCCCAATCAAATGGCGCTATCGAGCGTATGCACCACAGTCTTACCGAGTACTTGAAAAAATACATAGAAGAAGTTGACAAATGGAGCGAATGGGTGCCTATATGTCAGCATGCATATAACTGCACGCGGCACGACTCTTCAGATTTCACGCCCTTCGAGCTGGTGTTTGGCGAGAACACCGTCTCGTTTTAAATGGCGGCATAATTAAAATTATCAACCTTGACAAGTTGAAAAGAGCCTCAGCCGTGAAGGACCCACCACTACACCTGAACATGCGAATCTAGCAGCGTGGCAGATAGCGAGGTTAGCCCTTTTCTTTTTTTTAATTTTTCTTTTAGCGATCCCACGAACGTATCAATTTTTGATACGTCGGGCATCGCGTGTGACATTTATAAAACACTACAAGGACAGTACTATTGAGTAATCTAACAATCCAGCTGGTAAACCATTTAACTCCAGGTAAACAATTTATTAATTTTCGATACAAAAAAAATGAATTATTTTCAACCAGAATTTTAAAACAGTATAGATTTTACGCAAAAAGAAGTAAGTGACATTTAATCTCTACAGACAAAACAATTTACAATTTTCGCCACAACAGGAAGTTAATTATAATTAATCAGAGTTTCAAAAACAGTACAAATTCTACACAAAAAGAATACAAATGGAATTCAGTCATTTTGCCCAACAAGCTCAATTTTACGTAAACAAGCCAAATTTTCAAACACAAGAAGTAGTTTCAGAAAACAAGTTAAGTTAATCAACTAATTATGAAGTTAGCATGAAATCAAACGGAACGTGACGAATAAAATATAATAATGCTTACTACATAAAAGTAAATTTTAGTCTTCGATGGCGGTAAGGACCGGCCTGCAACCTTAACAGCTCAGCCCCCGCCCCGCAGCGCTGTACAAGCGCTGAGCAACTCTCTCAGCTGCTTAGCAGGCGCGCATTATGGGTGATTTTCCACCACGCCAATGCACGCCAAGCCCAAATTGCGTATACCGGATGATGCGATGTTCATCCGCATGTAGTAATAAAAACAGGTTAGTTAACCAAAGCACGACTCTTGGCTCGGTGCCCCCTGCACCGTGCGGCTGTCCAAAAAAAAAAGGTAGAAAATATGAATCATGCGTGCCCTAGAACGAACTTGCTTAGGTGAACCAGACGTTTCCGCCTCCTACGCGTGCTAAAACCCTTAACGTAGAAGAAATTACAACGTATAACTCTCGTGTATAATAAGTCCTCTATACGACGCATTATACGGCCGCCGCCAAGTCGGCTAGCCTTGGCATCCTATCACGAGTGATAACAGCGTCGCGTACATCCCGCATACCTCTGCCGTAGGATGCGAGTGCGCGCTGCTGCAAGCAACGCCGAGTTCTCGGGCGGTGACGTCACGCCGCGTACTTGGTTTTGCATCGCGTTATCGCGCGCTCGCATTTAAACTTCGCGTTAAGCCTTTTTCACACTGGCGGTATCATTAGTTAATATTAAAATCATTTTAAGCATTAGGACGATTTTAGATTGTAACCTATTTAAGTAAGTCAGGCATATCATTGACCGTTCTTTTCTTCTTGATATTTTATTGCAGACTTTCGAGGCAGAGTCAAGCGGAGTCGGCACCCTTTATCGAAAGGCTAACGGATAATCCGGGATTAATTTCCGAACAGATAGTCCCGCTGGCTACATCCAGTATGGACTAGAAGATAATACAGAAGGTAGACCTGGCGCCGTATTTCCTAACGAGCGAAGAACTAACCAAGATATGGACGGAGGTGTCGGAACAGTGCGCGAGCATTTTGAACGGATGTAGATACAAGGAAATTTTAAATAACGCATTTGACCAAATACAAGACGCGTTAAAACAAACAGGAAGAATTATAGATTTAGTATTGGAACGTGAAGCAACAGCGGGATCTCGCGGTCGCAGATCTATTCTTCTCGTCATTGGCAAGATTAGCCGTTTTTTATTCGGCACGCTCGATGAGAATTCGGAATTCGAGTTAAAAAATTTAATTAACAGTGACTCAAACGACACCAGACAAACGGCCAAATTGCTGGCCAATCTAACGGAATTAACAAGTGCGCGATTCGACATTAAGGATAGTAAGATGTCGAATTTAGAAATTTTAATGAAAAATATCTCTACTTCTCACGACTATAATAGGCAAGTCATTATGATGAACTTGACCGTAGGAATGCTAAATGAAGACATTTTGCAACACAAACTAGAAACAGAAATCATTACGGATGTAATCTTGTTTGCATCCCAAGGCATTGTACATCCACGTTTCATGCCACCGAGCTTAATAAAAATTTCGCGTCGCTGGCAAAAGACACGGTCATCGACGCACGATTTCCGGTGACTGATATGCCTTCGTCAATCCTGGAAATTGTGAGAGTTTCAGTTCTCTCGATACTTTTTTCAAACTTTCAATTGGTATACGGCTTATCTATATCTTTGCTAGAATTGCAGGACTTCATCTTATATAAGGCATCTGCAATTCCGATTAGACAACACTCATTAAATAACACGAACATAATTGCTTATATCTGGCCTGAGTCACACTATTGCCAATTTCGGCAGAAAATACACAGAGCCCGTTAGGGAAATTAAATGAAGCGCCCCGTGCGAGATCAAATTCTCGGTAGATGACAAGACATTGCGGATTGCAATATAAAGATCACGCAGCTGAATGATACATATTGGATGCGCTTGCACGAAACCAATTCATGGGTTTTTTCAACTTCTAGCGCGGAAATTATCTTTGTACAATGTCACAGGGCAGTGCAAAGTACATACGAAATTAATGGCATAGGTATTCTGAGGTTAAAGCCAAGATGCAGAGCGCACACGAGTAATGCGAGGATCTCGGCAACGAGAGAATTTAGAATGCTGTCGTCAGAGATAGCATTCGTGAGGATAAATTTAGACGTACACAGAATTTTGGACAATTTTTCGAGCGATCGGAATTTATCTAGCTTCATAAATAGTGCAATCAACGAAGACATGAATAAAAAAGCAAGGAACCTACACGACATTCACATCGAATCTTTAAAATCCGGAACGAGCTTCGGCGAAATCTTGCAGAAAGCGAAGGCCCTTTCTGAGTATAGGTCGCTGGGCGATAGTATCATTTCAGTGAAGAGTACAGTCATGACCTTCTCATACGCAAATATATGTTTTATCGTGATAGCACTGTTAATATGTGTATGTATCTTTCCCGAGGGGTCCCGTTGCTCTAATCGATGCAGAAAAGTTTCAGGTACAGCGGATCGAGAGGAGCCAGGTGCCATTCGGATGCAATCGTTCGAGATTGCGAGATTACACTCACCTGAACGAGCCGCAGACACGCCGAGGCTGTGCTATACCGAGCGACCGATAACGGTAGCGGTAGAGCCCAGAAACGTGCTGTTACCTGCCTAGTTACAGCAGAGGTGCGAGAGAGCGCGGTAACTCTCCCCGCCGTGGCAGGTAGCGCGTCAACAAAGCTGCAGAAACAGCGTCGAGATTCCCCCCGCTACCCCCACCGACGGACGACATCAAGCTGCAGCAAAGTTGCGAGGAGAGGTTTTAACCACCTTTCCCGCCCCCGGCCAGGCAGCTGAGATGGCAGACAGCCTCTAAATTGCAGCGCAACAATGACATTTAAATTGTATCATAATAATGACATGTAACACTGACATTACAGTGCACGTTCGATTTATAACTTTTACTGTAAAACTGTTCAATAATACCTCACTTCGAGTGTGGGTACACTTTTAGAATAATTTTGTTGTATATCTAGTAATAAGAGAGAGAGACACACGTCCTTTGTATACGCTTAAGAAGACACTGAAACAACAACACGCGTACAACACCCGCGTCGATTATTAAGTTTAAGTATTTAATGTAAATTTCAAATTGACAAATTGTCATCAAGTTTAATTTTCAGTTTTTACGTCAGAATTTTGTACTTTCAACTACGTATAATCTCAAACATATTTGTATGCATATTTAAACGTGATTCTAACTAGCGCTTAAGTCTTGCTCTATTGAACATTTCAACATAAATTTTAATATTTTAATAATTTTCAACTTCTTACCTTTTAACTATGAATTTCATGTTACAGGTAGATTCACATGGGCTCACATAACTTTTGCATATATATTTTAATTTAATTTAAGGTTAGTACTGACCAGCACCTTGTAGCTGGTATTGATAAATTTTTAGAGTCCTGTTTTATCCAAATCTCAAACTTAAACTGGAAATCTCAAGTTTTTTTTATAATTTAGAAAGTTGTATTTTATTCAAAATTTGCTTGAATTTATTTATCAAAATAAGTAAAATTTCAACAAACTTATTATTCAAATTTTAATTTTAATTTATTTATTTTAACTTCATAATTCAGCAAATTGTATTTTATTCAAAATTCACTTGAATTTATTTATTAAAATAAATAAATTCAACAAATTTGTTTACTTAGAGTTTAACCTCGAAATTCCAAGCATTTCATCATCACATGTTTTCATATGACGGGCGATCCACGAACGAGTCACGGACGTATTCTAGCGTCCGTGCTCGCAGACACAGGTGTCCTGTGTCCACGAGATAGCGAGGCGTGAGATAGCCAAAACGCTGAGGCAGTACGCGCTTCGCGCGGCGGCGTCGTCGCGCGCAGCTAGCGCGTCCCGCGCCAGTTCGGCTTGAGCAGGGCAATCGCGCGCACACCTTCTCTCTCTCACATCAGCCCAATAAAAGAACCATCCACCGAACTCTCGTTTACCGGTTACCAGACGTCTGTGATAGAAAAGTCTTGTCGTACCTACTGATAGTATTAAATCTTCTGTGATATTTCAGTTTTTACTTATTTATAACTTATAACATTTTTTAACTATGGACTTCTTTTATTTATATTTATATTTACAATGATCTATTTATTGTTTTAATATTATAAGTTTTAAAATAAGGACGATTAAGAAAATGAAAGCGAGTAACGTATATATCTTGTACATGTAGTGGTCTTAAAAAATGTAACATCCGTACCATGTAAATATTGTATAGCCTGATGAGGGCAGTGAAATGCTGCCGAAACGTCGCTGGCAAACAAAATTGTCTGTTTGGTTTGCAAAAATCATTTATTAAACCTCGCCATATCAATATCAGCAAACCAAGATAATGATCTATTTTATACAATATATAAGGTAAATGTCCCAATTTCTGCTCACGTCCCTATTTCTAATCACTCGAAGTTTTTCTGTTATTATAGATATGAAGGTTGTTTTAATATATATTATATCCAAGTTATCTATACCTTTTTAGTATTACAACTAAAACCTATAGTGCTGAATTAAAAATATTGTAGATTTTAATTAAAAAACTTGATAATAGTGATAGTTTGAGGTTAGACGCAGATGCATTCTGCATGTCCCTATTTCTAATCACGAAAAAATAACGTTTTAGTTGTATTTATACAAGAAGTACACTGTTTTCTGCTTATGCATCGTGAAGTTTTTATGCTTATTAACATACTAATACAATAAAAAGATACAAATCATATGAATGAAGACTATAAAATCAACGGCGATCAGAAATAGGTACAGATCGAAATCACCGTTTTTTGCTGTGAGCAGAAATAGGTGCATTTTGCATACGCCTTTTAATTGACTATTATTAATATTTAAGTTTTTAAAATGGATTTTACGCCTTTACATTGTATTGTCCAATTCATAATTAAGATAATAATCATATCTGCTTTATAAATTAACGTTAGAATAACTTTTTAAACATTTTTGTTTGATGTAAAATGCTTATATGAGCAGAAATCGGGACATTCACCTCATGGGTAAGTCACTGGGAAATCAAATACTAAACAAAAATTTCTTTTTGATTCCAGAAAAAATGTTACTTCTACTATTTCGAACACATGTAAATTTTTTCAGATTTTTTTAAGCTCATAGATTTAAAATTTTCGCGATTCTCTGGGAAATTAAAAATAAAAAAAAATAAAAATTTATTTCGGCAGAATTATGCCTTTTGGTATGTAGAATAGTTGA
Organism: Gastracanthus pulcherrimus; assembly: GCA_949152435.1. Classification (NCBI taxonomy): domain Eukaryota; kingdom Metazoa; phylum Arthropoda; class Insecta; order Hymenoptera; family Pteromalidae; genus Gastracanthus; species Gastracanthus pulcherrimus. The sequence continues at coordinate 81,122,900 of OX424573.1, read as the reverse complement.
TATGCAATAATTTTTTCATATTTTTTAAGCCCATATATTTAAAGTTGTTTAAAGTAAAATATGACTTTATTGCTAAAATGTGCATTTTAATAATTTTTTTAACAATATTTGTTGTTAATTTGATTTTCTTTTATATAAATATTGCACTTCTGCCATTTTGCGACTTAAACCTAAGGGTTTCAAAAAATCTTAAAAAATTCAGATACATTTTGTATGCCAAGAAGAACATTTTTACCGAAGAAAAAAAATAAATTTTTTTTATCTTGATTTCCCAGAGAATCACCGATATATATATATAGTTCAAATATATGATTTTTATAGGATATATTTTGATGTAATTATATACATGTATATACATATATTTCCTATTTCATAAATGACATAAAATGTAACCTATAAAAATCATATATTTGAACTGATTGTATATCTATATATCTAACGACCACGAAGAGGATCCAGATTATAGCATAGAAGCGACCTCGAACATTGAATTTGATTATGGGGTAAAAAAGATCGAATTATATAAAAACCAAATTATATAAAATATTTATTCATTTTAGTATTTATACTGTTGCCGTTGGGTTATTAGCGTTTACAAATTTTGATTTTATTATTCAAACTTTTTTATTGAGAATTTCTGTCCCAGCGTTGGGTTAGTTCTTCTTACAGATTTTGGTTTTAATATTCAAACTTTCTTTTTATTGGAAATTCGCTATCCTTCGGTCAGTTAGGCTTATGGATTTTGGTTTTAGCATTCAAACGATTTGTTATCAAAAATTGCTGTTCTTGGATTAGTTGGGTTTACGGACTTTGGTTTTAGCATTGGGTTATCTGTGTTTACAAATTTTTATTTTATTATTTAAACTGTTTTTTGTTGATAAGTTCTGTCCCAGCGTTGGATTAGTGTTGGGTTAGTTTTCGGCCTCGGTTGATTTTCAGCTTCACCTGTAAAAGAAAAGAAAAAACCAATTATTAGATTATTATTTGAAAAAAAATTATTTATTATTTAATTTCAGCATAAAAAAATGAATAAAAATGTTACCTTCAGCTTTCCTCTTTCGCTCGTTGTTGCTGGTGCTGCTGCTGTTGCTCAGCGATGAAATTTTTGTTTATTGCGGAAAAAACTAACAGCATATTCGTCTGAAAAAAAGAATTTTCGAATGCCTGCACACAGTAAGTCTTTCTCCAAGGCCGTTTACTGATGAAATTTTCCTGCTACCATACAGCACATACTTGCGACGAAGACGTTTATTGCAAGTCTGACTCTTTCTTTTCATATATTTTCGGCTACTTTCCAATTCCTACGCATGCCATCTATTTCTTCGAAAAGAGGAGCAAAGAGGCTGCTCTTTTCCCTTTCTTCTAAAAAAGGAAGCAAATGGATTTTCAAAACCGAGTGGAAGTAAAACGCCTACGTATTCGGGTCTACAGAGTGGGGATAAAAAAAACACATACGAATTCTACATCACTTTGAGTGGGGTAAATCCAGGAACGGGGCTTAGAACATACCGCATGAGCCAGTAAACCTACAGCTTATCTACTGCAGCAGTTTACCTGTATAATATACGGCGGATGAGTGTGTAGATAGTCAGTGGCAGAAGGATATCTCCGGTAGTGGGTATTCATTACTGGCTAGATTGCAGGATTTCAAGTCCTAAGATCTGATGTTCTTGCATATGAGCGTCATTATGCGTTGCTGCGAGAAATTTTATAAAAGCATTATAAAATTTACCATAAAAAAACTTCATATTCTCTAAGATAGCTTCTAAGATAGCTTTAGGGTTTTAGAAGAGGTGTTAAAGATGGTCTTTCGCTAGATATAGGGCATACAAAAAAATTTATATGATGTTTATAAAGATCCTATGATAAAACTAATGAAATATACTTAATGATAGTCGATAACTACATGAAAGAAAAATTGTTTAAAAAAAATCGTGAAGTCACAAGTATAATTATTGTCCATTTGTTTTATTAAAGGGTCAGGGTAGCTGAGTATAAATTATCGCACCGCCGCCAGGTGGGGTCGTCCAAACCGCGGTAGGAGTACGCATGGCAAATCCATATAGGACCGGCCGTCCGGTAGTCAGCACCCGTGGCATCTCAAGTTTGAGAATAAATCACGGTTTTTTAATTAAACTTCTGTTTAATTATTTTGCTTTCTCCCTTCTCTCTATATATATCTATTCTATCTACTTCAATCGCCATTTGGATGACCGATCAACCAGAGGAATACCATCTCTCGGAGGCAGACTGGTGGCGACTCGCCTTCGCCAAGGACTACGTTGCCCGGATTACCGCGGAGTTCAGGAGGAGTAGGTCGAATACAGTCAGCACGCAGACGACATCCCAGAGGTCAGAGCAGCGAGACCAGACCATTCAGGTCAATACACCAGCCGCCTTCCAAGTACGAGAGACCGTCCTGCGGTGTTCTCGTGGCCAGCGCTCTCCACCAGTCCCCATCAGCACTGAAGGACCGCCACCGAAAGCCGCATCTACAACCACCCACAGCAGACTTCCCCGCCCTGTCAGTTCCTCTCAGAAGTCGTCACAGCCGAATGCCAATTGTCGACCGCGTCGAGCCGAGCACCGATAAGGGCAAGTCTGACGAGACCCTCATCGTCAACTGCAAACCGACTGGACCGCTCAAACCTGGACGTACGAGCGAGAAAGGTGTAACCACCATTAACGCCCGCCCGCCATTCCAGCACAGCTACTGGTAGCTAAGAGCTTCAAGCGCTACAAGCGCGGTTAAGTTTACTTCTAGGCCGATCCTCTCCGAGGGTTGGCCGCGCAATAAAATAAACTAAGCGGGAAACCTCCAACTTTATGAGCTTGCCTCATCGGCGACAATTGTCGTTGGGCTGCTCCTCGGAGCAGCTCTAGGCTCGTAAAGAGCTAGGATGAGGGGTTAGTGCCGTGTCTTCCCTCTCCCAACGCGGAAGCAACGCCGTGGGATGACGAGCCAAGCAGCCTACACCTCGGGTATCTGCAGAGCTCGCAGCTGCTCTTCTCCTCATCCCAAGTCGAGAAACGACAAGCCAAGCAGTCTGCTCTTCTACGAGAAGCCGAGCCAAGCAGTCTACGCAGTGCTCAGCCGCTCCCCCTTGTCTTTTCCATCAACCTGGCGTACATCAGAGTTAAGTGCAAATAATAAACATACAATAAAAGACTTTTACAAGTAATTCCGCTTTGTCTACTTCTAAGCAAAAGTTTTGAATCAAGACCTACACATAATGAGTGTATATCTTGCCTCACCTACAGTGGTAACTTATTTACATTCATTTAATTGTATTAAGATAACCCTAATATTTTTTGTAAACTATATTTTATATTATAATCAATAATATATAATATTATATTTTATAAATTTAACACATAGATCTTAAATATGACAGTTGGTGAGGTCAAAGCACAATAGATAGTCGATTATATTATATGAAAGTGAATAATCGGATTAAAGTTATTCTTTATACATTTTTATATAATAAATTATTAATACACTGAGTAACAGCGTTTCGTAAAAGTCATAATACTGTGACTTTATTTTGTATATTTTGATAAACCTATTATTACTCAAAAATGTTTATCTAATCATGCTTGAAATATTATAAACTTAAAAATAAAAAAGTAGGTTAGTTTTTCGTCGATGCCCATGGGGAAAGTATGTACGCTAAAGTAGAGTCAGTTTTCACTCTACTTAAAAGTGAACGATTTCCAATCTACTTTTAGAGTTAAAAATCTACTCTTCTTAGATTGATTTATTTTATTTCAACGGATTTAGTGTCTAATCAAATCGTTCATACGTATCATTTTTACCCCGATTTATAAAATAAATACATAAAAAATATTGATATACATTATTTTATTAATCTTCAAATACCTTTTCAATCAATATTTCAAAATATCAATGGAAAATTTATACAAATAAACAGAAATATCACCGAAATAAAAAAAGGAAAATTAAAATAAAAAAAATACAAAAAAAATAAATTAATAAATAAATTATATAAATAAAAACAGAAATATCACCGTGTATAAGTAACTTTATACACATTCAAATGCAAATTGAAGTGATCATAGAGCCCCTCTTAGCTCAGTTGGTAAGATGCTTGCCTACCGATACAAGCAGTCGAGGTTCGATTCCCGGTGAAAATTCTCGAGAATTTTCTTTTCGAGTTTTTCGTCGGGAAAAGATCTCCAACTACGCATTGTGCTTTGATGCAGGACGTATGCTGCCATATAGCCTCCTCAAAAGTGTCTGAGATGCTAGTAAGTAGGTGATGGGTTTCGCTCGACCGAAATCGCACAACACAACAAATACGTACATAAAATACAAATGTAAAATACAAAAACGCACATACATTGTGACGTATAGGAGTTCCAAAAATGATGGGACACATGACCATTAAATACAAAGAATAGAATCTAAAATACAAAAATTATTTAACTTATCAATTCCAGAATATCGTAAAATAAAGAAATCATTGTAAAACAAAAACGGATCGATGAATCTAAAAATTTCTTTCAATTCAGAATCCTCATTTAAAAAAGAAAAAAAATTAGCCCTTGTTTGTAAAAAAATGACCGCGCCAAATTAAAAAAGAATCATAACCACAAATAACTCGGAGTGTAATGGTCGTTATAATCTAGGCTTCTAGCAGTCTCAAGAGATAGTAAAAAGCTATTTTTCTGGAAATTTTCAGAAAGAATAATGACGTTTTACTCAAGTTATCGTTCACCAAAAAACCATTTTCTTTACGAATTTATTTTATTCTCGAAAAGAAAAGAAAGGCTTGAGAGTTTTACAAAATATTCTTATCCATATTTGTATTTACTCAAATTTTTACAAAAGCTTTCCATGTTATATTTCCCAGATATCAGCGTTTAAAAAGAAACAGGACGTTCTCGTGTATAACAGAATAAAGAAAGTAGCTTATTCAAAAATTCGGGTCAGAAAAAATAGGTAATTTTATGCATTTTCAAATGCAAAAAAAAGTAAATTACTCATATTATTTTAAACATGCCAAAAAGCCCGAAAAACTAAAACTCAAAAATCGAAAAACCGCTAAGAACAAAAAACATCAAAAAACAAAAAAATATATTACATCCACCTTCCTTAAAAAAAAACATTAAGCCCTAAAACATTAATTTTGACTTTGAATGTTCAGAGCCATCTTCTACCACATCCGTTAACACACACACCCACACACACCCACACCCACACCACGCACGCACGCACGCACGCATTCAGAATGATTGCTTTTAAACATAAGGAGTTTTCTGGACTCGTAAAAAATGTCTTTTTTGGGTTTAACCCAGTCCTACCCCCGTAAGTTTCAAGTTAATTTATAAAATTTAATATATTTGTATAACACTTATTTTAATTTGTTTTCGAGATACAACATTTTTTTACCATTTATCGACAGATTCTTATAGAAAAAGTGCAGTTTGCTAATATTTTTTGTAAGATCTAAAAAATTTAGTTCGCTTTATTTAGCTTTTATTATTAAGGTGGCTCAGTAGTGAAATAAAATATTTCTACAGATTTGATTTCTATGAATTGATACTTACTTACATATCATATTTTGATTGATATTATGAAGTTATAGAGACATTTCCAGCCATTTACTTCTCTTAGATTTAGAGTTATCCCAGGAAATGTGTTAAATTTGAATAAAAATAGGTCTAGGATGAAAGGTATCCTAGCGCACACCTAATTTTTGGACCTGGGTGAAATTTTTAAGATATGTTCCTTAAAGTTCGTACAAGAAAGTGTGCATTTTGTTTTTCTCTAAAATTTATTATTAATTTTTTAAATATAAGTCTATATTGATCTATGATTTTGCTTAAAAAACACTAGTTTTACAATAATTTCACATGTAATGACTTTTAATGATAAAGTTGTTCAAAATAATTTCAAGAAGCAAAATGCACACATTTATTTAAATACTTTGAAGAATATTCTCCTAAAATTTTAGCCGGATTTAACGAATAAACGAGTTAAATCAAATACATAAATCTCCGGTGATTGATATTAGTATTACTGATTTTAACAAAACTCTGAAATTTACGTTAAGTGTGAAATCAGAATTTGATTCCATAAATATATCGCATATTTCATCTGTCATATACATAAATTCAAACGAAATTCTTAGTATACGCGGTAAAGTACATGTACCAATTTTTGCATTAGGTAAGATTTTTGCGAAACTTGAAAATCACATAATTAAGTTTCATGTTGTTAATTCTGATTTTCCAATTGAAGAAGTAGGAATTTTAGAGTGTGAATTTTTTCGTAATACAGATGCAATTATAAATTATGATGAAAATTATCTTAAATTAAATGAAAATGGACTTCCATTTATTGATAGCAGTGAATTATTTGCAAATAATGACCAGGAATATATGAGTACCGTTAGCATCAGGGGCGCCACTACGTTTTTTTGTGAGGTCTGGACAGATGGAAGACAGAGAAAGCGGGGAGCGGGGGGGGGGGGGGCGTGTTAACATTTTTAGCCCTAAATCCGTAATCTAAACGTAACTAACCCAAAGACAGCAATTTCCAATAAAAAAACGTTTGAATAATAAAACCAAAATTCGTAAACTCAACTAACCCAAGGACAGTAACTTCCAATCAAAAACACGTTTGAAGAGTTTGACCGAAAGCTTCAAACCCAACTGACCCAAGGACAGCAATTTTCAATAACAAAACGTTTGAATGCTAAAACCAAAATTCATAAACCCAACTAACCCAAAAACAGCAATTTTCAATATAAACACGTTTGAATGATAAAACCAAAATCTGCAAATCCTATCCATGGCCTTCTATGCCACCCCATTTGTGTAAGCTGAAGTCGCCTTCCCGGTCTACAAAGATTGGTAAGCAATACAATTATTCTAAATTTCATTATTTTTTAATATTTATATTGTATTACATTTTAAAATTTTTTTTTGCAATTTTTATTTTTTTCAGAACAAGAGAAGGATGATAAAGCTTCGCTTCAAAGTAAGCTGCATCACCACCACCATCACCTCCACCACCTACACCACCACGATCATCAATAGTAAAACCTCGCATCTTAGAAGATATAACATTAATTGATTGATTGTTATGTAATAATATATATATATATATATATATATATATATATATATATATATATATATATATATATATATATATATATATATATATATATATATATATATATATATATATATATATTAAGTATCGTTTATATATTAACTAGATGGTCACGTACAGACACTTTAAGAATGAAAATTCGATGTTTCTAAGCTTCTTTAATAACTTACATGTTAACGCAAATTTGAGGTTATGTTTACGTCGTTAAAGATCCACAGTAATACACACATGCGTCGTATTAATCTGATGTGCCAATTACTGCGGCTAAAACATTTATTAAATAAATATTTGGTAGGCCTATTGCCTTTATGATAAACAAAACTTTATACTAATTAATGCTTTAACAATCATATTTTATGGCTAGATTTCTAAAAAAAGTTCGTTTTCTCGGTCTTGTAAAATATCCGAAGTTATCGAAGCGTTCGTAGTAACACCGACATATACCCTATGTTTGCTACAGATTTTTATCTATGATATTTTAATTTTGATTTGATATTTTGTGAAAGAATAATATCGTACAATCATTTTTCTTGTAATTTTTTGTTATTCAATCATCAAGCTTCTCTTTTTTTTACAAAATATTAATAAAAATTTATTTCCAATATAAGCATGAGCATGTATTCTTTTTAGAAATGATATCTACTTCATCTTGGCCAAATTTAGCATCCAAATAATCCAGTAGCCATTTTTCTCGGCACGTACGGGTAATAAATCTTAACGTAGCAAAGGCTTGGTCGCTATCTCCGAAAAAGTGAATACGAGCCAATGCATTGACCACGCCAAAAAAGAAAAAGGTCCGCGTAGCACGGTCTTAGAGAAAGGGTGTGTGCAGGTATAAAAAAAATCTCAGCAAGAAACTGCTGCAGATGCACGCAGGTAGCAGAGAAATCTCAGCAGTAAACGATCATAGAGATAGGTTTCGTGTCCATTGAAGGATCTCGAGCGTAGGTGAAAGCAAATGCTTTTAGCAATAAACGCCCTTTAAAGAAAGGCTTACTGCGCGCAGGTATTTAAAAATTGTTTTAAGCCGATACGCTCGCAGTTTTTCCAAGGACGGGATGAGTCGATGTAGGGAAGAACGGAGTATTGTCGGTTACCTAAGCAAACGTGCTGGTTATTTCTACTTTCAGATTGTTTTTTATTAACTTTAAATAATTATTATGTTAGTTCAAACCATTGACTTTATATATTACTTATTGGTCTAATATAAAAATGTAAGATATCGAAACTATAAGACGAAATAAAAAGAAGTATTTTGACTGAATTTACTCCACATCAAAGGGTAATACCGGTCAGCCTTGGTACAATTCCAGTCACTGTTAAAAAGTTACTTTTATAGGTAAAATATTTCCTTAAATCAATTATACGAACCTTCATATGATCAGTCGCATTATTATTTGCACTTGCATAGTGAAATATGTAACACATAGCCACTGCTCAATCAAAAATACTTAAGCAAAGTTGCCCTACCTGAGAGCGCAGCGGAACGTTTTCTTAGCCTCACTTTCGGGAGTGTCATATGAATAACATTGTGACCGGTATTACCCCAATTCTGCTTAGTAATTGAAATTGAAATGATAAAAAAACAATAGGTTTACACTCTTTTTTCACTACTTCGTATTCTTAGATTGTTCAAATTATTAAAGTTGGATAAAATAACGAGAAAAATATAGAATGAGGTATAGAAGGCGTATCGAAAAACTGCGTTACCTTAAGTTCAACGCTAGTAAAAGTGTAAAAGTTAGTTTCTGGATAAAATAAATTATAAGACGTATATTTAAAATTGATATGTTACATGTTTTATTTTATTTAGAGTGCCACTTAACGCTTTTATTTAAGCGTTTAAAAAACGTAGAAGCTGAAACAAATAAAGATACACTTATAATAAAGAAAATAGTTAAGTTGTTTCAACAGATCTTAAAATTAATGTTCAGCTGGGCAGTAGAACTTCAAGTAAATTACTTTCAGTACCTTTTTTTATCTATCTTATGGTTTTATATGTGGCGTATATATAATTTTTCAACTTTTAATATGGTTTCAGGATCCGTTTTTCATAAAAGTTGTATGACAATTGAATACTGGAGGAATCTGTAAAATATCGAATTCCGTAATTACTCCTGAAGAATGGCGACGTGGTAGGTCGCTTTGGATATTTATAAACAGAATACAGCATTATATTATTAAATTCGGTAAGGCAATTTTTCCAAAGGATTCTTCATCAGTCTTTAGGAACGATACTGACTTGGAATCAGAAGAAGAAGAAATTGTGTGCATTCATTTTGGTGAATATTTTTAAAACATTATGTGCAAAGCGTACAGTTAAATATATTCAATTTACGCATTGGTACAAATTTTTGTATAAGTAATACATAAAAGTGAAAAAGGTGCTAAGAAGTGTAAAATCATGTAAAAAATGGTGAAATATAGTGTGAAATGTTGTAAAGTTCAAATAAAAAGTGACTGAATATGGTCAATTTTTATTTATTATTGACATGAAAATAATGAAATTTACGTATATGAAAATATGTACGACAAGTGCCGAGGTTTTTCTTTACGAGCGAGTGATATGTCTCAAACTGTGTTAACAGATAATAATATTTTTCGAAACAAGGTCAAGAAAGTGAAGAAGATAGTATATATGACACACACTAACGAGAGAAAAAAAATGAAATCGTACCGTCCACTACTATTAACCTCTTATTTTTAAATGAATCGGGAACAAAAATTATAAGTGTCGGAATACAACTTTTGCATAATGAACAACTACAGCCATTTATCCTGCTACCATCCAAGTTCAATAACATTGGCAGTATCGACGCAGTTACTTGGATTCAAATTCAATACAATTTCAATGAAATAAGTGAATTCTATTTGCTTCTGAATGCTGGAGTGAAAATACTGCTTCACGTCTTTCAATGCACGATTTGGAAATCGTTTTTACTAATACATATGACGCTAAATCGAATTTATTTTTAATAAGAAAGCACAGTATTCTGAAGATAACCAAATAAAATACAAGAAATTTTATCAATCGACTATTGTGTTACAAAAACCGTCTTTCGAAGGATAAAAGATGCTAAATTACCGTTCACGGGGGCTATAGGAGCGGAATTTTCTCCAAAAATGTAATATATCCCTATCTCTCTCAATGCGACAACTCCACACCGAAGCTCTGCGTTCTACTGTTTGCGCAGAGATCGCGCACCACCGCGGCGCGGCGCGCCGACGCTACGTGCCGTTTGTGGGGCAGCGAGTGTGTGTTTGTGAAAGTACGTCCGAAGGGGAAGCGCTCTGAGCGGAAATATATCGCAATGTATTATATCGCGATTCCACTGTATGTGTAGAAGAGCGCGACCACCTATTTCAACTGATGTTAAATGATATTATAAAATTAATTTTTTTTTTTGTGAACAGTTAAAAGAAGTTAGAACGATATTGATATAACCTCTTAACATGGCTATGACTTTGTAAAAGTGTTTTTTATTCCAAAATAATGATTTTAAAACTAATGTGAATGTAAATGTAATGATTCGGAACTGGGTGATTTTATAAAACATTACTTTAAAATTGTATACTTGGAATACAACATCACTTCAACTCGATTATTTTATTCAGGAAATGTGCAATTCTTCATAACTTTATTTATATATAAATACGTGAGTAATATTCGTGTGAAATTATAAATTTTGTATTTGTTCATTTTTAATATATTAATAAAGTGTAACTATATATATATATACACATATATATATATATATATATATATATATATATATATATATATATATATATATATATATATATATATATATATATATATATATCAAGTCAAAGAGTGGTATATATATATATATACAATTGTTCTCTTTAGACTATAAAATAGAAAGGATTGAATGTCGTACCTTATTCGTTTACTCTCCACTTATTCGACTATTACACATTTATATAAGTTAAAATAAAGAAAACAAATTTTTTCATGTTAATTCATTTCATGTCATTATCAATTATTTACAATTAGTATAATTTACTTATTTACGTGGATAATCCTTTTACATTTTATTGAAACTAGTATAATATTAGGGCTGACACTCCTTTAAACTTTGGGATCAATTAATCCAACAAAAAAAGAAGAAGAAATCTACCCGATAGGGATTCGAATTCAACCCAACCCAACCCAAGCCCGTGGAAAATAAGATGTTTTAGACGCCGGAGTCGGACGCTTTAGCCGGTTGAGCCACGGAGCATCTAAAAATTTCGTGAAATATTTTATAAGAAAATAAAAAGCTGTCGATATTTCATGATTTGTATATACATCAGATATCGTAAGGTAAAATACTTTTAAGGAAGTGAAAGTGAAGGTATTTTCCCTACCTTTCCGTCTTCACTTTTACAATTTTTCTCTGCAATAATAGTACATTACGATACGTGTGACATAAGTGGTACTTTATTACACGGCACGTAGTTAGCGCCCAAGCAAAGCGACGGCTTCTATTTTATAGCATCTAAGTCCGCATTGTCACGCCTATCCGTGATATAAGTAGTCCGTTACTGCATCGGGAAGTTAGCGCCCGAGTACAGCGAGGACGATAAAGCACGGTGCAATAAAGAACTACTTAAGTCACGGATTGGCGTGACATAAGGGCGGCCTTAGGTCACGCAGTGCTATAAAACATAATAATACATAAATAAATACAATAAAATAATATGATTGCTCTCTTATTTACTAGTACCTACATTATTGCGTTTACAATAATATTTTTTGTTAAATCTTGGTTAAATCAAATAATTTCTTTTTTATCTATCCAACTATTATGCTCATTACTAAAGCCTAACCATTTAACATATGCACGGTTTCAACTTTTCTTTAAAACTTTTTCTACTAGATAAATTTCTGGATACGTAGTTTTCTTAATTTCCGTTTCATAATAGCCGCCAGAGATGGGTTTATCATAATAATCTTTGACATGATAAGTTACCGGATTGGTTTTTACTACTCGTGATATTGTGAACAATTTCAGTAGACCAGTTTGGCGTATAACCTTTTTCAAAAACATGTTTAATCTTACTTATCCGCACTTTATCTCCTACTTTAAATTACGGTTTTTTTAGAGGTAACGTTTCATTTGGAAAATGCTTCTTGACCTCTCCTTCATTTGCCTGCGTAATATTTTTAGGTTCAATTCCTATTGTCCGATGTTTTCTTGAATTATAAGTTTTCACCAACTTAGACAGGACATCCCACCATTTATAGCTCCTTTGTTTGCTGAACTCTATCCACATTGCATTTTTTAATGTTCTATTAATACGCTCACATATGCTTGCATGAAGATTACTATGTGAAGAGTATAGGTTTATCTTGTACTTCTTCATGAGTTTCTGAAAGTTTGAATTGTAAAATTCTTTTCCTTGGTCAGTTTGTAGATTTGTCGGTACGCGTTCTTGTTTCAGTATTGACTCCATAGGTAGAGTAACAGCATTACTACTCTTTGACTTGATTGGGATGGCCCATGCATACTTTGAAAATGTATCTATGACAGTGAGTAAGTAGCGAAAACCTTTGTTTTCGTTGGCGTATAGAATCTTTTCTACAAGATCAGCTCCCCAAGTCTCATCTATTCCACGTATATCATATTTTCTTCCCTTGTAGATGCGGCGTGCTGATTTGTGCAACTCTTCAGCTATTTTTTGTAGCTCCATTTTTTGATAACATGTTTAAGGTTTAAATTCGTGATTATGAAACTTTTATTCAGTCAGAATTTTTTTCAAAGCATTCTTTCAATTTTGTCTCAAGATTATCTAATCGAATTTTAAGATGGGAAAGAACATTATTGATTTTATTTAATTCAGTGTTTATGGGAATCTCTAAGTCAACTTTCATTACAGCAATTATGTTAGTTAGATTTATAAGTTCTTTTCCTCGGTTTTCTGTTGCTGGCTATATTCAAAATGTGATTAGAAGGTGGCAGGCTTTCGACTTTCGAATCGACAAGCTTCTCGAGTGGGGTAATCACTGGTTTCAATGTATAGCCAATAACTTTTTCAAAATCTTCTTTCTCCTTTTTCAATAAATAGTATTTTTGTTTAATAGCCTCACGCGCTCGCAAGAGCTCGCTGAGAATATTCTTTTCTTTCTTGAAGTCTGACATGCTAACGAGGTGAACAAAGATTTCAAAATTCATTGAAAGTTAAATCAGTATTGACATGATCTTCATAGATATGTTTTAGATTAACATCGTCTTGACGATAAAATACTAACATATTAATATTGTCCCTTACGAGGTGTTTCGGTATATGAGCGTACGACTGGCATAGATAAAAGCTGTCTACACTTTTATGTCTTCCCATACAGAAAAATGCTCTGACGTTGCCCTGCTTCTCACAAGCCACATCATCAAAAATCATAACTGAGTTTGGCCGGGCTTCATGTGGAGATACTACAGATTCATACTCACTAAAAGGTAGATATGATACACCATCTATCGGTTCTAAAACTTTATCCAGAAATTGATCCTTTGGCTGATGCAAGGATTTAGAGTATACATACAAATTTTCAAATCTAAGACCATTGGGATGTGTAATTGGAGCCAATAAACTATTCGTTTATCCACAGTCAGATGGCCCGCAGAATACTGCTTGTATAGTATCAGGTAGTAATTGTCCATGCCGCTTCCTTCTCATCTGTTTTCCGAAATCAAAGTTTGTGACGGGGAGTTTGACGTTCTGTTCGCTAAAATCCATGTTCACGTGACAAAGTCTAGTTTGACATTGAACTATGGAAGTATAAACGCATGTTTTATATTTTGATCTTTAGTTGTAAAACAACACTCGAAGAGAGATGATCGTACATAAATCTCGAAACAACCAAAAGGTTACGGATTGCTTGATAAAGTGATCAATAACTTACCTATTAAAATGCATCTTCCTGGGTAGCAATACTGTGGTCCCGAAACTAAATTGAAAAAACCATTGAAAAGAGATCCCGGAATTATTCCGCTTGATTAGGCATGCGAAGAACATGAGATAGTTTAATCTGATAAAAATGGAGATCGTAAAGCAGCTGACATGAAGCTCGCTGATGAAGCTTGGCAACGTGTCAAAGCCAAGGATTCCAGTCTTGCTGAAAAAGCATATGCTTTTGCTGTTACGAATGCTATGCAATTAAAAAGAAAAACTGGAATGGGTCTGAAATTAAATAAGCTACTGACGGCTGCTAACAAATCAATGTCACCAAGTAAATGTTCCCGCAAGGTTATTCAATCCGCCTTGAAAGGTGCACGTCAAGCCATTAAGAAAGTTGGTGGTAAGAGGAAAGTTATGATTCCACGTGTTCTTTCAATTCCATCAAAAATTGGTGGAGTTCTTCCGTTTCTCATACCGCTGTTCACAGGTCCAAGTGCGACCGGTGCTCTGAGAGGGGGAGCTGCAGAAATAGCTAAAGCAGTAAATGATGCTAAATCTGCACAGAAAACCATGAAGAAAGTAAGAAACATAATACGGCAATGGAAGCTGTTGCTTTAGTCAAACGTCTCTATCTTAAACCATATAAAACTGGGATGGGATTATTTATGAAACCACATATCGGTCATGGTCAAGTCGATAAAAAAAAAACACTTCGATTTAATTTTGCCAAATCGTCCACTGACTGACTATGATCTTCTAAAATATGCTCGTATGTTGCAAATTCCACATTTCCAAGGTGTTTTTATGAGAAATAATCTGCCTTCCGATGGTCCATGGAGTAATGAATCTGCTATTATTAACTGGGATGGCATGAAAAATAAAGGCAATTACTGTGTGTGTTATCGAAAACATGGTTCCAAAGTAATTTATTATGACAGTTTTGGTGATCTTAAACCTCCCATAGAGTTCATGTTATATTTCAACGTGAAAGAAGGAAAATATAACTAAAAGATATCAAAATTTTGTCACATTCATTTGTGGTCAACTTTGTCTTCAATTCTTATCCGGACGACTATAAAAGAGAATATTGGATACGAATGGGATCATTCTCTTCCAATCAGTCATGGAAGATAGTTTCATTTTGAGTCTTTCAGAAAAATCTTCTGTTCTAGAAGCACAATATTTTCCTTCAATTGAACTACCTAAACATAAAAATTTTATTTTGGGTTTAGTTGAACTATTAACATTCAACTCGATTTCCAATGTGGCCTATTAAAATAATAAACTTCATTTGAATGTAGATATTATCACTATCCCTACTAGCAGTTACCAGATTAATGCTATTAATAATGTTGGAATTTCCTGTGGAATCGAAATAAAAGTCAGAAGGCGAATGTTGAATGTTTCAAGAAAGAAAGTAAATTTATTTGCTCGTGATAAACAAATGTACAGTAGAAGAACAAACAGTATAGGTGATGGGAAATAGAGATACAATTAAGTAAATATATGGAAGATCAAACCGATACAAATATAATTGAAGTTGCTGGCTATATACAGTCGACCGTTCACCATGAGCGCAGGCACTCGACTGAGTCGAGCAGCGTCTCTGCCAATGTAAGTAGACCGCCGGAGGGCGCATGTGCACTCGCGCTCTTGGCGAGTGCACATTTCTGGGTCTCAAGTGGGACTAGAGGCTCTGCTGTTTCCATGAGTCATTTCGCTTTGACGTAGTTTGAACAAATAAATTTTTACAAGAAACTTCGAAATCTAAAGGAATTTAATTTTCTTTGAGAGCTAACAATAATACGCTCAGAAGCGAAATTAATTGCAGTCATCCGTTAGATCTCACTCCTCACGATTCAATAGGCCGTCTTCTTGGCTTCACTCCTCGCATTCTCAAAGAAAAAATTCATCACAGTTCTGATTTACTTGTGAAAATATGGAAAATCAACGCACTCAGAGTGGAGTGCAATGTTACCGCAGGTGCTTACATCAACAACAAAAAAATTCATACAATCCATGAGTTCTTTCCCAAAGTTCCACCAGGATATAAAATCTTGGAAGTTCCATCTCATGTCATATATATACCACTCAGTGTCAAGTGCATAGATCATCTTCAAATTCAAATCGTAGATCAAGATGGAAATTTAGTGAATTTTCGTGGAGAAGAAGTTACTATTAGGCTCGACATCAAATCTGTATAATGGGTATCGTTTACAATTCTAGAGTGCATACAAGTCAACCAATATGTCGGTCATCAGTCAAATGACTTGACTGCAATAATTCAGGAAGGTACTGTAGCAAATAGTGTAACTTCATATGAAGACTACCAGATAAAAATAACGAAGATAGAGTGGTTAATGCCATATGTTATTGATCTTATAAACAAAAGATCCAGCTGCTGAATTTCATTGGCAAAGATAATCCTATCTCTATGTGTCATCGATCTTGAGAGTTATTTGAATATCCTCTACTTCCGAGCACGAATAAACATGTCTGGACGGTGAAAACTTCAAATCAATTAGAAAAACCTCATTTTATCATTCTCGGACTACAAACTAAGAAAAATAATTTGAAAACTGAAAATGCCAGTCGATTTGACCATTGTGAGATTACTAATGTAGGACTTTTCTGAATTCTCAATATTATCCATATAACAATATGAATCTCAACATATCTAAGAATCAGTTCGCTGTTCCTTATGATATGTATACCAATTTTCAAATCACCTACTATGGAAGAGATCCACAGCCACTGCTGACAAAGTCAGAATTCATCAACCTTGAACCACTCATAGTTATTAACTGTTCATGGCAAAACGAATCTATAAAGAGCGCTCCAGTCGATGTCCGTCTAGAGCTTGAGTCTAAAAAAGAAATTTCCAGCTAACACTTCATTCTATTGCATGATCTTACACGATCACATTGTTCAGTTCAATCCCGTCAGTGAGGATATCAAGAAGCTTGTCTAAACAGCATATTATCCAACACACTTTCGTTTCAACACTTATTCGAAGATAGAGTATACAGTAGACATGAATGGTTTCAAGCAAATGGGAGATGATTATGTTTTAAAGGAAATAGCTATCATTCCTCTCAATGAAAGTGGTAATCTTATCGTTAGTCTATTCAAGAAACCCTTTTCATGGAAAAGACTCTCTGTCAAATTGCAAAGGAAAAACATTTGGCTGGAACATCATTATCATGGAATAACCTGGAACACGGATGGGCTTGACTACTCACAAATTGGATCATTACTCCGTGGCTCTTTACACGATGCTACCAAAATTTTTGTCATGGGCGAATTTAAACAGAATTGACTGGAACGATTCAATTTTTCTGCAGTTCCTAACGTTCAGCAATACGGCTATCCGTCGAACACCTACATAGTCAAGTGCGTTACAGTATGTACAAATCATAATCCCATCTATAAGAATGGGATGCGTACTTCACACCGTCAAACTCATAAATTTATTCTATCACTCCTGTAAACATTTGCAAAGAAAATAAAGAAGAAAAAAAAGTAGAAAACGCTATAGGCATTCTGGTTCACATGAGAGAAAGGGTAGCTCTCCCACTCTCTCCATTTCGGATTCTGGATCATTCTGGGTGATTAAGAATCCGAACGGGATCTGGCTCACTTTAGGAAGGGAGGGGGGTGAGCCAGAACCCGCTTGAGCCAGTATGTCTATAACCTATCTGCTTGCTGTATACAATAAT
Source organism: Gastracanthus pulcherrimus (assembly GCA_949152435.1). Taxonomy (NCBI): domain Eukaryota; kingdom Metazoa; phylum Arthropoda; class Insecta; order Hymenoptera; family Pteromalidae; genus Gastracanthus; species Gastracanthus pulcherrimus. The sequence goes on along the minus strand of OX424573.1, from coordinate 81,105,137 downwards.
GTATTGATAGTGAAATTTTATTATATCTATTCGACCCCGTAAGCACTCTAAAAAATAGACAATTGAATGAAAGTAGAAAATTTAAAAGTAACATATAACCATGTTTAATATAGTCATGTGTAAACTCGTTAATTGTCAACAATTATGAAAAGCATCTATGATCAGTATATGTACAAAGTGTACAAAATTTTACTCCAGAGACATCACTATAATTCATCGAGGTCGACGAAATTTTCTGATAAACCTCTTTTCAGAAGGTACAGCATGCGTTATCTCGCGATAAGCAATCCGCGCGTGCGTGACCTCCACCGAAAAATTCCAAATATCATGTTTTTTACAAAATCAAGCAGCGATAACGCGCCGATTGCATCACCCTTTTATCAGCTAGACTAATAACTTTTCATACGATTTTTTACCGTGCAGCCACTTCACGGCACGCGATGGTAAAACGCAGTAATAATCGCGATCCATTATAGTAAAATAATATCCCAGATCGTCACATTATTATACAATTTCTTATTTTTAATATCTAAATGGTTACATTCTGTTTCGATCTCGATTGCTTGTCCTCGTATATTATTCAAATTATTATGTGTATTCATCTGAAGCTTTATTTCCCAACGTAGACCCCGTAGATAAAATTTTAGTCTATCTTTTGCCAGTTTCTTTTTGAAACTTTCTTCATCCTCGATGCATTTTTCACGAACTGCCGCTCCTAAATATCTCTTTCTAAGTCTCGTATACGGTTTGAAAAATTTAAAACGTATTCCTTACCTTTTTTCTCTTGAGACTGTTCACCTATGAAATTATGAAATGTTTTACCTAATCCACATATTTATTAGAAGAATTCAGAAACACCATCTATTGTTTTAAAACATTCGTCTCTTAAGGTGGCTTTCGGGTGATATTCGAGAGTTTTTGTTTATAAGAGTCTGAAAAAATTACCTAATATTTGTAATATAAAAAGTGTGTTTTACAGAATTTTACAGATTTTTTACTCTCCTAAATTCTAGAATATGCATACATTAGTCATTTTTGAACCAGAATAAGGTAGGTTTTGTAACGTTGGTTTGTGTCAAGATATTTATCGAACAGTCAATTAATTTACGTTTAGAAATATAATCTATTGAAATCATAAATAAATGTCATTTTCATAATTTTTTAAAGGTTAATATCATTATATGTCATTAGTAATTCAATAAAAGTACAATAAAAAAGAAAAAAAGATTCAAAATAATTATCTGAATATGTTGACGCAAATCATCTTTACCATACTGGAAAACTTGAAGCTGACAGAATCGAGCTTTTGTAAATACAAGACTAAAATTCTGATATATTACGTATTGCATCCTTACATCATATTAATTAAATTTTTTTAAATGCTTCATGTATTAACTACATTTGGTACTATATCAGGTAACTATGTGAAGTACTATATTAAGTAAACAATAATTAAATATAAATATAGTAAACTTTCAAGTCTTCATTTTATTTGGTAAACAAGCGTAGAGTCGATAAAACTTTATGTTTTCCATTGACGAGTAAAGAGCACTTTCCTGCAATAAATTTTTTTCAATTTTTCGGTGAAAAATTACCAATAAGCTACCTTTAACAACATAAAGCGTCCCCAAAGAAATGCAAACGAATTAACTTTACAATCTTCTAAACAACCATTTATAAATTTTGATGATTTTCATAATATCGTGGTATTAAGAATCAAGAACATCTTGGATTGAAAGCCCCTTAAATTGCTGCTTATTGGCAACTGTAAATTCGAAAAGGAAAACACAATTTTTTACTACATATTTATATGAAGGTTGGCGTGATACCTAAATAATTCAACAACCTTCAACATTTCCACAAGTTACAATTTAAGTAATTATTAACTAATAAATAAACTTAATCAGAACTCTACGAGATGGTAGTTCAATAACATAAAATGTTATACCTAAGGATTTCAAAAGATAAATTGTAGTTTTATTTATTTGAAATTTGAACTATGTTTATGATTAAATAATATACTGATTTTGTTAACACCAGAGAAGTGCGGTAACTCAACAACATGAAACGTATACGTTAAATGTGATGATTTTTTTTAAGGGATTCATCGTTATTTTATTTATTTAAAACTTCAATTATTATTACTATTAGCTAAACAACAAATTGGACTAAAAATAGAAAAAGGTATTCGTACAAGAATACAACATGAAGATTTCAAAAACATAATTCGCTATTGATTTATTTAACATTCAACTATTGTTATAATTGAGTGATGAACAATTTTCGTCATGACCCGAAAAGTCATTTAAGTATACTGAGACGGCATATCATATAATGATAAGAGGCAGGAGTGGAACGCGTGTACCGACATACCGGCACACATGTTACCATAAGAATTATGCAAAGAGTTACAAACTCGACCCACAGGTGGCGTCGAGACATATAACACGCAAGTGAGAGCACAAGCTCGGGTATATAAGCAGCCGTGCGGCCGCAGAGTGAGCATTCTTTTTCTAGCGGCAACGCTTATTAAAGCGGGCTAATCTTACCCCGCTCTATATAGCCAAGTCCTCCCTAGAATTGAATCAAACTTAACACAATCCTATGTAGATACATTAAACTAATAATAAACCCCTTAAAATATATAAATCTCTAACACTTGTTTAAACATCTCCTAACACTACCAAACCGGAGTTTAATACTAGATTAGCACACCTCTCGAGCCATACCTGTCGACGTATTGACTCCCATCCGGGGTGACGTCCATAGGCTATTCGACCCTTGGACGCGCACCCTGAAGGTTGCTAGCTCGGTTGATTTGAGAAAACATATTTCTTTTTACACAAACACACCATTTCAAGCGGGCTTCAAAGCTCCAACTCTAATCAATCGAATATTATTTCGAGTTAAGTCATATTTGTATACGCGAACGATGTAAAAGCTAAGGGTTGTCCCTCTTTGGAATTTCATATTCGGGAGACACCTGCCAGTCGATAGCAGTCCTTAAGACGTACCGTCGTGATAAAAATTTTATATCTCGAGTAACGTAGCATCAAGCTTAAATAATTGCTGTACATCAATAAATTCTTCTAAGGTTTTTCATAATTGCATGAAATTCTAAAAAATGGCTGTTAATAAAAGGCGCTCAGGCGATATCTTTGAGGAAATCAGAGAAACTCAGCCTGATGATGTCTTATATCAAGACGATAAGAAACAAAGAGACTGGGCAGACGCGGTTAGTCAAGAATTGAAATTGCTGGATGAGAGACAGGGTGCATTTGAAGAGAAAATAACGCAAATTGAGAAAGAGGTGGAAGACACCGGAACAAATTCTTTCCCCTCCTTAAAGGCCTCTCGCGAGGATACGATAGCTATAGATATAAACGCGCGCATCGATGCTCTCGCGGAAGTCATTGAAAGGTTGAAAAACGATAACGAAACATTAAAATCACGCGTTGATTATGTCGAATTGGATAATCGTCGCTTGCAAAAACGGTGTAGTTCATTAGAATCGGAGAATGACAAGTTAATTAATCGGAACACAGACCTACAGTACGCGTTAGACAAGGTAAAAGTTATGTCACCCGATGACGAATACAAAGACGGGTTACAAAATCAATTGAAATCATTCGAGGAGAGAACAAAGAGAGAATTTAAACGTGTAGAGTCATTGATCGGGAGACATTCACATGATACTTCGGGAGGAACCCATTCATATTTAACTAGAAAATTAAAAATAACGTTACCTAAATTTAAGAGCTTCGCAACGGAAAGGCCTATGAAATTCTTGTCGGCATTACAAAATTACATGGGTATTATCAAACCCAAGGACTCGGAGTTACATTGTATAATTTCGCAATCGTTAGAAGGGGACGCGCATAATTGGTGGTACCTTATTCAAAATGATATAGAGACCTTCCATCAATTTGTGAGTCAATTCAAAGATCGGTTCTGGAATTCTAACGTCCAGCGCACCAACAGCCGTAAAGTAGAATTCGGACAATACTCGTCATCTGGGCAACGTAGTCGCGTAAACTACGCCATCTACATGTGTGGCCTAGCTAGGGAATTAGAAATGAACTACACCGAGGCGGAAATGGTCGGTAAAATCGCGGAACACTTCGAAAGGGGTATACGTCATATGGTGGCCGGCCAACAGATTAAAGATATTAACCAATTCTTACAAATATTAACGGATTTTGATAATGACGACCAGCGTACGCGACGCGAATCAACTAACACACCGGTACAAGCGCAGAACACATCTGACACACCGTTAAACCCGGATAAAACTCCGTACCCACCTAAAGCAAAGCCACCTAACAAACAAACTAACACACCCGGATACAGTTACAGCGGGCAGCAAAATAAACCGGTATTTAATAATAATACACAGCGGAATAAGTCTTATAATGAACGTCAGATAAGTGTAGCCAAAAACGTTGACGAGACGAAACGAAACTCGGACTCGGGATATAAGACTAACCAGGGTACAAGGGGGGACGGATCGAACGCAACCTCGTGGAGAAGATTACCGGAAATCGATGTCTTAGATATAGATGAAATTAACGACGGTCAAATTACTAAAATCTCGGGAAACGGGGAATAGTTGCACCAACAAAGTCGGATGCGCTTCCTACAAACCGGGAGAAAGGTGCAACTAAAGTAATGGCATCCATCTTGGAAGATCCCCGCGACGAACTATTACGCGATATAAATCCCGAGGGCGACGAAATAGAAATTTCTCACTGTCCGGAGATAAACATATCGATACGAGGGGTTGAGATTAACGCGTTAATATGAGGGTAGTTCAATAAGTCTTTAGAATAAAGTATAAAAACAATTTTTTTTGGGTAAATTTTTTTTTATTTTTCAACATAATCTCCTTGGAGCTCTATACACTTGGTCAATCGCTTTTTAAGTTTTTTTAATCCTTCAGAAAAGTGCGTTTTCGGAAGTTCCTCAAAATAAGTACTTACAGAGGCAATGACGTCTTCGTTGTCCGCAAATCTCTGTCCACCGAGCCATTTTTTCAAGTTTGGAAATAAGAAAAAGTCACTGGGGGCTAAATCTGGTGAATACGGTGGGTGTTCGACCAATTCGAATTTTAGTTCTTCAATTTTAGCCATTGAAACGAAGCATGTGTGAACTCGGGCGTTGTCGTGCTGAAAGAGAATTTTTTTTCTCACCAAATGTGGTCGTTTTTTTTAAATTTCTTCTTTCAGCTGCTCTAATAATGATGCATAATACTCACCAGTAATTGTTTTACCCTTTTCCAAGTAGTCAATAAGTATAATTCCACGTGCATCCCAAAAAACTGTAGCCATAACCTTACCAGCTGACTTTACGGTCTTTGCCTTCTTTGGAGCTGGTTCGCCTGTGGAAATCCACTGTTTGGATTGTTCCTTTGTCTCAGGAGTGTAGTGGTGTATCCATGTTTCATCCACAGTCACAAATCGACGAAAAAATTCCTCAGGATTCCGACTTATGCGCGCCAAAAGAGCCTCAGAGGCGACCACTCTATTGCGTTTATTCTCAGCTGAGAGCAAACGCGGCACCCATCTTGCCGATAGCTTTTTCATGCCTAATTTTTCATGTAGAATTGAAACAACTGCACCTATAGATATCCTTGTGGCCTCAGCTAACTCACGCACTTTTAATCTTCTATCCTTCAACACCATATCGTGGATTTTATTGATGATTTCGGGAGTAGTTGCTTCTACGGGCCTTCCTGAACGTGGTTCGTCACTTATTGATGTACGACCACGCTTAAATTCATTTACCCAGTTATAAACCGTTGCTAAGGCAGGGGCAGATGTGCCATGAACTGAGTCCAATTCATTTTTTATCTCATATGGAGTTAAACCCTTTAAATGAAAATGTTTAATTACCGCTCTGAACTCGTTTTTTTCCATTTTTCTTAACAAGCAATTTTTTTTTTCAATTGGTTATAAAAACACGTAAACTCAGAAGATGTGGACTGTGACTGCACCATATATCTAGTCAGGAGTGGTGCTGACTGAAAACAGATGATTTGGAGCGATTCGCGCGCCATCTGTTGGTCATTCTAAAGACTTATTGAACTACCCTCGTAGATACAGGAAGCGAGTTAACAGCCATTTCGGAGGAATTTTATTACGAACACGCGGAAACTTTTAAGTCGAGTCCTACCTTACCGATCAGTGGTAAACTTATAAAAGGCGCGACGGGCGGAAAATCAACGGGTTTAAAAATTCAAGTACGGCTAAATACAAAAATAAATAAGCTCGAAGAAAAAATTATTTTTATTGTCATTCCTAAACTCATTAAACCGTGCATAATCGGATTTGATACAATTAAAAAATTTATAATGTTAATAGATACGGTACACGAAGAAATTCTTTTCTCGATAAAAAATAAAGACGGAGTAATCTCGTACGTGGATAAAAGAGTACCGCGGAACGAATTCACGTCTCTGACAATAACGAATGAATACACCGCGAGAGGGTATGCTTCGGATCTTGATAATCTTTACGAAGATTATGAAAATAATTATGAAAATCCCTACGAGCTACCCTTAGAGGAGATCGAGGAAAAAGTAAATTCTTGTGATAACCAAAATGAGGCACAAAAACAAAAGTTAAAAAATTTAATAATCGCGAAAAAAGAAGTATTCGAGAAAAAACCCGGTCTATTAACTACATACGAGCACGAGCTCATAATTACTGATAAAACCCCGTGGTTTTGTAAGCCGTACCCGTTACCGTTGAGTCAAAGACAAGCTGCGTTAGAAGAATTTAAACGCATGCTCGAGTTAAATATAATACGTAGATCGAACAGCGTATATATAAATCCGATAAAAATCGTAATGAAACGCGATAATTCAGTTAGGCCATGCCTAGACGCGAAAAAATTAAATAAAGTCTTGCAAAATAATTATGAAGGACATCCCGGTATCGAAGAGGTACTTCAACAATGTACGGATAAACCGATAACAAGCGTTACAGATTTTACAGCTAGTTACTGGCAAATTAAACTCGAAGAAAATTCTAGAAAATATACCGCGTTTAAAGTAGATAATCACGTGTACGAATTCATCGTCGTACCACTCGGGGTTAAAACAAGCGGATCTGCGTTAATCCGGGGTCTAGCAGAAGCCACATACGACTTTGATAATTTCTTAGTTCTGTTCGTAGACGATATGATGATCAGGTCGCAAACCTACGAGGAGCATTTAGAACATCTTGAAAAACTCTATGATAGGCTTATTAAACATAACCTAAGATTAAATTTTAAGAAATCTAAATTCTTCTGCGAAGAAATAGAGTTTTTAGGGCACTATATATCCGCGAAAGGGGTGCGACCTGATCCAAATAAAATAAAAATGATACAAAATTTAAAAAAACCACGAAATTTACGCGAATTGCAGAGTTTCATTGGGTTTATTAATTTGTATTCGAAATTTACAAAACATTATGCAGAGTATCTAAAACCTTTGTTAAATTTATTGAAAAAAGACGTAAAATTCCATTGGACTAATGATCATCAGAGGGCGTTTGAAGAAATAAAAACGCTTTTTGATGAACTCGTGTTCTTAAAATATGGAAACCCAAAGAAACCGTACATTCTAACGACGGATGCACCGGACTTTTCCTGTGCAGCCGCGTTATCTCAATTAAACGATGACGAGGAAGAATAGGTAGTCTGCTTTGTGAGTAGAACATTAAAGGGAAGCGAATGCTCATATTTCACAACTGAAAAAGAAATGCTAGCCCTTGTATGGTCGCTCAACTAACTAGACACCTTCCTAAGGGGGGCAGTAGAAAATATAGTCTGTACGGATCATGAGGCTCTAAAAACGTTTCTAAAAACTTGTAAATTCAACAATCAGAGACTCCAAAGATGGAACCTCGCAATCCAGGACTATAATATAAATCCCATACACATTCCGGGGAAGTTAAACGCAGTCGCGGATTATCTAAGTAGAATCGACGACGGAAAATATGTTAAGCGCGAAAACAAAACAGAAATAATAATCTCCGCACTTGCGAAACAAGCACCGAGTAAAGAATTAAATATAATGTGTAAAGACTTAGAAAAATTTCAACGGCAAGACCCGATAACACGTCAAATATTGTATAATTTAGAAATAAACGATGTAAAAACACGAGCGAGATATAAAATTAGCGATAAAATATTATGTAAAATAACGAAAACTAAATTTAAGATATATGTACCAAAAAATATGTTGCGGGTTTTCATCCGTGAAATCCATAATAGTTATGGACACATAGGTAGTAGAAAAATAAACAAAATGTTGTCAGAGCATTTTTTCGCTCCTGCTTTAAGAAAAAAGATCGCACAGACACTAGTATCTTGTGACTCATGTCAAAGAACAAAATATCTAACTAAAAAATATAGAGAAATGGCACAACCGATCTTAGTTCAAAGGCCAGGAGAAATGCTCTCTATAGATTTTTACGGACCGTTGCCGACCTCAGCGGGAGGAGTTAAATATATATTAACTAGCATAGACGTATTTAGCAAATATGTTGTATTCTATCCTTTGCGTAGAGCCACGGCGCAAGCGGTAATTCAGAAAATCGTTGACGAGTATGTACCGACATATGGTAAACCGGACGTGATCATTTCCGATCACGGAACTCAATTCACGAGCGAGAAGTACGTTAACGCGTTAGAATCAGAAGGGATAAAAGTAATTTATTCGTCAATAAGACATCCGCAATCGAATATTGTAGAACGAGTGCATCGCGAGTTAGGACGAATCTTCAGAACCTTCATTCAGGGCAAACACAAAGGCTGGTCGCGATACGGAAAAATAATTCAAAACATTATAAATGAAACGCATCACGAGTCAACCGATTTCACGCCGACCGAGTTGCATTGTGGGAGGAAACCTACGCGAATTTGGGAGAAATATCTAAAAATTCCGCCAGAAGAAGACGACATCAATCAGGAGAAACAGATAGCGTTAGCATGCTAACGATCACACCGTATTGCACTCGCGCGCGCGGCAAAGAAAAACGCGAAAAACAATCATTTCACATTCAATATCAACGATAAAGTAATGGTAAAGGCGCTAAATGTATCCGACGCGGAAAACGGGAAGCTAGCAAAATTCTTTGACGTATACGAAGGACCGTATGTAATAAAGGATAGAACAGGCATAGACACGTACTTATTAACGAGCGAGATCACGGCAAAAGACCGCGGAAAATTCCATATAAGCAATTTAAAACCATACGTTGTACAAAGCGATAGAAATACATAGAAAGCGGGAGCAACATAAGAAACTCTAAATTTCTGAAATAATAGACACCGCGGGTAAACAGAGAGAGAGAGAGAGAGTAGTAGAGTCTCGCGAGCTGAGGTAACAATAACACCATCGGGTCAAAATACGAAAACATGCGTGACCGCTAAACACCGCCGAAAAATCAACGAGTAGAATTAGAAGCTCCGGGAGCTCAGTTTAGTCCAGATCCTTGACATGAGCGGACCAAAAACTGCGACCGTAGCCTCGCAGACGAGTCCGGTGGAGGTATGCCACCAGGGGCCGCAAGTCAACGAGCTGATGATCTCAACCGAAAAGGCTGAGTGATGGTAAGCACAAAAATCTAATATTTATTACTCTCTCTCTCGCGTTCGCGAACAAAAAACTGAAGGAAGAAATTGTTCCAATAGGACGGTGACACACCAAGTCATCTGCCAGCGGCTTAAAACCAGGGTAGCAGCTCGTTGGCATCCCAGGAGCAAGGCGTACGCGCCAGGAAAAAATACGCAGACGAAGAAGCTCCTGGGACGCAAGGAGGGGGGCACCCAGACTTCGAGCCAAGGCATAGGGAAGATGACCCCCAAGAGGCCGTTCCCCTATACCTCTAACCAGGAACCTCCGCTCAAGCGACGGGTCATTCCACCACTAACGCCGTTGCCACCACACCTCCCACTACCTCCATTACCATTACCACCAATATCGGAGGAGCTGGCCGAATATGAGCCAGTAAGCCTTGGCGAGGTTCGAGCCAGCAGGAAGGTCTGGAGGGAGAAGGCGGAAAGGAACGCTGCGCGGCTGCGTACCGTCCCACGGTTCACAAACAACAGTCCGCTCACACAAAAGGATCTGGCAGAACTTTTAAAGCCGCTGACGACGCCGCAAACGCCAACAACGACAACACCAGCTACAGGGCCAGTGGACGTGGCGGACATTCCGCTATCACCATCACCGCCGCCACAGTCAACGACATCGGCTCCGGGATCGCCGCCGTGCATCCACATCGAGGATGATCTCGATGAGATCCTCGAGGAGATGCACAGGCTAAGCGATCCTCTCCACTGGCACCTGGACAATTTTGAAGAGTTCGCGGCGGCGCCATAAGCGCAAAAAATAGTTTTTTTTTTCTTCTTTTTTCTTTTTCTCATTGCCGTTTTTTGTTTTTTATTTTTTAATTTTATAGAAAAGAGTTTTTTATGTTGCCATAGTTTTGTAAGTTTGTATTTTTTAATTGTAAAATAAAGTATTTTAAATTTAGTTGTTTTTAGTAAGTTAGTATATAATTTTAAGAAAAAATAAAGTATTTTCAGTTTAATCTTATATATTAATTTTTAGTTTTTTATATAAATAAAATATTATTCAGTTTTATAATTGTACCACGTATTTCACTCTTACCACTGCCTCTCCTTTTATTGGGGGAATAAAATTTGATAACAGGCCTGTGGCCTTATAAAATTTTATTGGGGGGCAATGAGACGGCATATCATATAATGATAAGAGGTAGGAGTGGAACGCGTGTACCGTCATACCGGCATACATGTTACCATAAGAATTATGCAAAGAGTTACAAACTCGATCCACAGGTGGCGTCGAGACATATAACACGCAAGTGAGAGCACAAGCTCGGGTATATAAGCAGCCTTGCGGCCGCAGAGCGAGCATTCTCTTTCTAGCGGCATCGCTTATTAGAGCGGGCTAATCTTATCCCGCTCTATATAGCCAAGTCCTCCCTAGAATTGAATCAAACTTAAGACAATCCTATGTAGATACATTAAACTAATAATAAACCCCTTAAAATATATAAATCTCTAACACTTCTTTAAACATCTCCTAACACTGCCAAACCGGAGTTTAATACTAGACTAGCACACCTTTCGAGCCGTGCCTGTCGACGTATGGACTCCCATCCGGGGTAACGTCCGTAGGCTCTTCGACCCTTGGACGCGCATCCTGAAGGTTGCTAGCTTCGGCTACCCGGGTGCAGAATCGTAGGGGCCATTTTCTCCCCCCTCCCCGCCCCCCACTTCTGAGTCTCCCTCCAGGCAACAACTCGAACAGCTTGCACGCATCGCATCGCGGCAACTGTAAGACTTAGGGGGCTAACCGAAGATTATTTCCGCTTCGGCCGGAGTAATCGGACGTTCTAGAGGATCAAGTGCACTCCGCGTATCTTTCACAGGGACAACCCCCCGCGATTTCGCATCTCCCATAACGACACATAGTTTGTCCGTTTCAATACAAAACGTTATGCGCAGATAATTAAAAATTTTGGTAACTCTACTATTTGTTTATCGAAACATTAAACTCGTTTTTATTAATCAATTATAATCTGTAGTTAAATATGAACGAAAGAACGATATTTTTTTCAAATATATCAACATATCCAAAATTTTATTTTATTTATTTAACCCTTGTGTTGCCACCCGGGTACCCGGGTACCCACCGGAGTGTATTTTGTTGAATAATATTTTTTCTAAAAAATATAGGCTAAAATCCTATTGGATCCCCATGGTTTAACCGATTATCTATCAAATTTCGCATTATACATAGTTTAAAAAATTTTTTAACTTGAGAAATGTACCATTTGAAAATAAAAACACGTCTCAGCCCCCCGGTACCCGGGTACCTCGGCAAAAGTTCGGCGCAGTTCGTGTAATACATTATGATAATAATTTTATTTTATATCTAAAAGGAGTAAATAAGTATTTATAAGATAATTATAACAAATTATATTCATTTATAATTATTTATTGATAAAATATACTCTATACAATAATAATAATAATTTTATTTTGCGATATGAACGTTACAAAAAATGAATGAATTTTTTGCTTTTTGCACAGTGAAATATAAGTAATAATTAAACAAGTAAATTTGCATAACTAAATTCTAAGAATCAATGTAGAAAAATTAAAAATTACTCATTGCAATGTAAACATTTAGAAATTTTCACCGAATGCTGATCGAATACGGGCTTATCGCACTCAACGCAGGATTTCCGTGTCTTTCGGCGTTTGCGAATAGGCTGCTCGTTACAAATGTAACAAGATCCAACAACAGCTCTTCTCCCAGTGGCGTCTCGATATTGGACATTTCTGGGTACTACCTCTACTACTGACCTTTCAAAGAAACTTTCGACTGCAATTTTGGTAGAGTAGTTTTGCATTATTTACTGATTCGGGGCTCGCTCTTCGACCATCGGCATTGCTAATTCTTCTGACAATTGTCGAAGAAAATGTCTTCGTCTGTTTGTTTTATTGCGAAGCATGCTGTTATTCTCATAGTAGATGACATAAGCAGCTACTCCTTCAGTGTCGAGGATGTTGAAAAAGAATGCCAGTGGCCGTCTACACGTTCGCCGTTGGGTGGAGTACCTCGAAAACATTTGATCCATGGTGTCAACGCCAGCTTTTGTTTGATTATAAAATAAAATCATTTCTGGTTTTTTGTGAGCTGCATCAGAAATTCCATAATCATAGTGCATTGTACTAAGAAGTATTACAGCTTTGTTTTTCTTTGGAACGTACGAGCAGATAGTAGCTTTTTCATGAAAGCCAAAAAGGGTTGACAGTACTTCTCTAGACCATGACGGTTTCATTTCTTCAGGTATGAACGTTTTATTTTTTTTTCAATGTACCAACGATAGTAAGTTTCTAAGGTAACAGAGTCTCCACCAAAAGTAAAGTTGTGAAAAATCTATCCATGGTTATATTTCGGCAAGATCCTTTATATTCGCTGACCAGGTATTTGACAACTCGTTCTCCTTAATTGACTTCTCGAGTATTACCTTGTTTACCTGTATACAAAACCCCTTTGAGCAGATAAGCATTACTTGCATCACACAACCAAAACACTTTCAGACCGTATTTGCCAGGCTTGGATGACATATACGGAGTAAACTTAGTTCTTCCTCGGAAAGGGTAGAGCTGCCCGTCGATGGTCAAGTTTTCCGTTGGTCTATACAATGCAGCTCGGTTGGCATTCAGCATCCTCCATATATCAGAAATAGGCGCAGATTTATCATTGGCTGCTCGAACCTGGCGTGTTGTATAGTCATCGAAACGTATGAATCGTAAAAGCGACTGAAAACGCCTTCGTCCCATTCTTGCACGATATAACAGATAAGCATTTTTCTTCCACATTTTATCTACGTGATCTGTGTTTGAATTATTTTCACCAGCACATATCACTACTCCAAAAAAAGAATACACTTCTGTCATTGTTACTCTTTTCCATACACGAGGTTCATTTTTTGGATGGTGTTCGTTGTAAACTTGATACACGGCTTCTGCTTTTTTATTCGTGCAGCGAACAATAATATCGACCATTTCCGACATGATCAATTTCTTGAATATTTGAGCGATTGATAACATTTCTGTACTCTTATGAGGCCCAGCTCTTTGCCTGACAATATTTCTAGCAGGAGTCTGGTGATTTGGTTGTGCGGTTTTATTCCAAACTGTTTTATCATTTGCTACAAATGTTGTACTTGTGTTGGCTGGAACACTTGAACTGCTGAACGACTATTAGAAGTCGATACAAATACTTCATGATCACTTGTATCCTCTTCAATTTCAGCTGCTTCATCATGTTCGTAATCTTCGGTGTCCGACGCTTCAATGGCACCAGCATGTGCAGCGTTACCGTCCGGAAACCAATCGTCGTCCTTGCTGTCCGACGGATCTTCACTGTCGATCACGGCGTCATCGTCCTCGACCATCAATTTTCTGATATACTCCTCTTTTTGAGCCTCGCTCAATCTAAATAAAAATAAATTTTAGTTTTACAATAATATTACATTTTGAATAATATCAAATATGTAACACGGTGGGTATTAACAAATTGAATGCGAAAAATACGAATAAAATAAATTTTGTGTAATTCGAATGGTGGGGAAAAGGGCCGTTCTCTGAATTGCTTTGTACTTGAGGAACATTCGAGAATGCTGTGAAACGAATATATACGTTTTGGAGCATTTTGTAAAGCTGTATAGTTCAGTTTCCGTTGTTGACTCGAAGAAGCCAGACGTACCGCTGCAGTCACTCCAGTCAGTTTGGATAGTTCGTTAGCGTGTGTGCATTACATATCGATATTCGTAGTTATTTATTTATTGCAATATTATTGAAAAAAGTTTGTGAAGTGATACGTAAAGGTAACTGTATTTTATTTATCTGCCTCAGATAAATAAAGGGATGGAGGAGTTATCGAGAGTGCAGTTTTTGAGGTAACGTAAATACAATAAACACACGATTTATATTACCACGGTTGGTTTATAATTCTATCGAAAATTGAATGCGAAAAATACGAATAAAATTAATTTTTTCGATGAGTATGGGATAAATACAGTAATGTAAAATGTATTTTCGTATATTCTCGCATATATTTTTATATATAAACACACGAATACACTGTAAATATATAGATTATACTGAGTATTACGTGTGTGCGTGTGTAGTATATATATATATATATACACACGCACACACGTAATACTCAGTATAATCTATATATTTACAGTGTATTCGTGTGTTTATATATAAAAATATATAAACACACGAATACACGAATACACGAGCCTTATTATTGTTTACAGTACGAAAGTTTACTAATTTATATATATATATATATATATATATATATATATATATATATATATATATATATATTAGTAAACTGTAAATATGTAGATTATACTGAGTATTACGTGTGTGCGTATGTAATATATGTACATGTATTTATATATACAATAATATTGTATTCTTCATTCTTACATATTTTCGCGCGAGCCTTATTATTGTTTACAGTACGAAAGTTTACTAATATATATATATATATATATATATATATATATATATATATATATATATATATATATATATATATATATATATATATATATATATATATATATATATATATATATATATTATTATTATTAATAATTTATAAACAATATCGTTGAAAATGAAAAAGTTGGTCAATTGCAAATATGCAAATGTTGTTTACGCTATTTCAAAATATTATAAATTTGATTTTATTTATTTAAATATTTAAAGTAATAATAATAATTTATAAAACAAAAATTTCGTTAAAAATTAAAAAGTTGATCAATTCAAAATCCAAAAACACTGTAAACGATATTTTAAAATATCCAAAATTTCATTTTATTTATTTAAACATTCGAATTATTATTAATAATTTATATACAGTATCGTTCAAAATAAAAAATAAAAAAGTTAGTCAATTTCAAATATGAAAGCGTTGTATAAGATATGTCAAAATATCCAAAATTTGGTTTTATTTATTTAATCATTCGAATTGTTATTAATAATTTATAAACAATATCGTTGAAAATATAAAAGTGGGCCAATTGCCAGGATGAGAACACTATATACGATGGCAAGATCAGCACTAGGTACGATACGAAGCTTTCGGTGCCGCTCTGTGGACCGTATACTTTGATTTCGTGGTCCTTAGCCTCCTAAAAATTTCGAATACATTAAGTTTTAAGGCCAGCTTACTCCAAACAATTTTGAAAAAATCGAAATTTTTTTTTTCATAAATTGCTACTGTATACTCGTAGAAATAGTATAGAATTAGTCCCGAAGGTCAGCAAGACCGAGAAGTAGGTATAAAAGAGTGAGGAGCGGTGCGCGCCAAGCGGTAAATCCGGCAGCTCGAACGCCTTCGGAAGCGGCAGCTGCTGCGTGCCTTCGGATCGTCTTATTGTTTTGATTCCCCTCTATTTCTCGAAAATATTCTGTCCTTTACAATTAGAGAGCGTCCTTCGTATATAATATACGGCAGTACAAGTGAAATTTTCGTTGGTGATGGTTGTTCGCTTCAGTCCTCGCACGCGTCGGTAAATTTTTCGTTTGTGTGCTCTCAAAATTTATCATGGACAAAAAAAGAAGAAGTGGTGTCCCACATAGATCGGGAAGAAGGAGTTTTTTGGGTAATCAACATACTTCAAATGATGATACAGAACAAACCAGTGCTGCTGCAAAAAAACTGAAAAACGCCGTTCCTCAACTTGAAGTGAAAATCCATCCGTTGCTACATTGCAACAGAGAGTTGTTTGTGCAAAGTGTAATAAAAAAGTGGAATTTGCAAAAAGTGACGAAAAAGGATTAGGTTTCGAATTACAAATTATCTGTGATTGTGAGGAGAGTGAACCAATCCCTTCATCTCCAAAAATCAAAAATGGTTATGAAATAAACAGAAGAATATTTTATGCAATGCGCTTGTTAGGAGTTGGATTTTATGGCTTATTGAATTTTTGTGGACTGATGGATATCTCAGCAACTGCATTAAGTATAACTGGTTATTATAAATGTATAGAGCAAGTTTATATTGCATTGAAGGCTGTTAGTGAAATAGTTTTTAAAAAAGCTGCTAAACAAGAGCAAGAAAAGAATAAAGAGAGAGGATTACCCGAAGATAGGCTTACTGTTTCGGGCGATGGTTCCTGGCCAAAAAGAGGATTCACAGCTTTACTCGGTATTGTTAGTTTGATCGGCAAGTACACGAACAAAGTCATAGATGTTATAGTAAAATCAAAGATTTGCCAAGCATGCAGTAACTATTCAAAAAAATTCCCCGAAAATACGCCAGAGTTTGATGCTTGGTTTACTGAACATTGTGAAGCAGGCAATTACACAAGGGATCATGATGGTAGTGCCGGTCTTATAGAAGTTGAAGGAGTGGAAGAGATGTTTCGGAGGTCTGTGGAGCAGTACGGTGTTATGTATGAATATTATGTCGGCGACGGTGACGCTAAAACTTTCAAGAGACTCGAAGAATCTGAACCGTACGGCGAGGCTGTCAAAGAAAAGAAAAAAGCATGTGTTTTACACGTAGGTAAGAGTATATATAGACGTGGTAAAGAAGCCAAAAAAAACCATGCAAAAATAAAGAGAGCTCTGAAAGCGCAAGAAAAGAGAGAGGCACTAGAAAGAGGTGAAGAAGTACCCAAAAAGAAGAAGGCTATAAAATGCGAACAACCTGTCGTAAATTCTTTAAAATTTACTGAAGCGCAACTGTCGCTCTTATCTAGCTATTTTAAAAAAACTGTGCTTACTCACCCCGATTCTGTGCCAGACATGAAGAATGCAATTCTGGTCTCATGTTATCACAAGTGAAATTCAAGATCTTTTACAGCCAATTTATGAAGAACTAATCGACGAAAAGTTGCTCGAGAGATGTTTAGGGGCTAACACGCAAAACAATAACGAAAGTTACAACTCGTGTGTCTGGAACATAGCCCCTAAACATAAGTTTGTTGGGAAAAAAACGCTTGAAATTGCTGCTCTCAGTGCTGCTTGCATTTTTAATGAAGGGCTTTTACCCATATTAAAATTTTTCAAGTAATTTAATATATGTGCTTTCATATGTAAAAAAATTGATTACCCAACATGTTTTGTACTATGAATAAAATTTATTGAAAAAAATCACGTTTTTTGGAGTAACCTGGCCTTAATGCTATTTCGTACATCAATCACTACATCGGTATTTATTTGATAGTTATGAATTTTATCGTTGAAATATCGAATGTTTGATTTTTGTCTCTTCCCTCATGATGTCACTTCCGACTTCCGATTTTATTTTATAGAAATATGTGTGTGTATATATATATCGATACATATCAATCTGTATAGAAAAAGGTTATACGTGCGTAATGGTATTAAAATTTAAAGTTATGTGAAGGACACAGTAAAGTTCAGGTGTATCTATAATTTGTTATGTAAATGTAAAAAAAATAAAGTTTTGCATCATCATCGTCCCCTTGTCGCTATCTCGCACGCGAATCAAACCATAATCATCAGCACTTAGAAGCTGTCTACTGTAGCCGCATAGCGCAGAACGTAGTTGTTGAGTGTGCTGTTGTGTAGAGAAAATGTCATCAGCTCAGTGCTAAGTAAGTAGTGTTCATCGGGTGAATCAGTGCATACGAACTGCAAGAAATGCACTGGTACATTGAGGAGACTCAAAAATATTGAAGGTTGGGTTTACGGTCTGGACGTATAGAAATGTTACTACAGTACGCCCTGCCTTCGCGGTTGTAGCGAGTCCAGCACGGCGTATACACAGCTGAGCGGGGCCGCTAATCGTGCACGCTTTAACGAGGCACCGAGAACTGCATAAATTCAGCTGCAGATTTTGCTGGCTGGTTGGTCTGCCGCAAGCAGATTAAAAAAATGCCTATAGTGATCAAAGCTACGATTTGCGTACGTCAAATAGTGATAAAGAAGCAGGGCGGTGATCAAGTATATATGTTTGTAGCATATAAGGTTAAGTTATGCATTGTATTAAATATTCTAAATAATTTAATTCTAAATAATTTTTCTATAAGTTCTCATTTTATCAGTTCAGAATAATATAAAAAATATGTAATATTGATAAAAAGAATAAGAGGTAGTTTTGAAAATAATAAAATATAAAGGTTAGTTTTGTAATAAAACTAGTTTATCATTTTCTAATTTTTAGGAGACAAATAAAGAAGAAAAAAAATTTTCTTAAGGCGGCAGGCCTGGGTTAAACCCAAAAAAGACTTTTCATGAGTCTACAAAACTTTTCATGTTTAAAAGCAATCATTCAAAAAAATGTTATACTATTAAAACACAATACTATCTTAAATTTTACCGTTGTAGAACTTCAAAATCTTGATCCTACAGGTCAAAATAAATCATTATTTTCCGTACCATATTTATTAAAGGAACTTTGATCCTCTCACGATTCGAGGTGACATTATGAACGAAAATTTTTTTTTCGACGGTTATTGGACTCTTTTCGACATGTATTGCAAAAAGAGCGAAGCCCTTTTGCGTTAAATTTTTGAGAGTCGTGATAGTCATGATAGTCCTGTATAAGTAAACATAACATTTAAGTATTTTTTATGTATTATGTATCCAGATAAAGTGCTGGGAATGTTAGCTGCTGGTCTGATAGTCGATAGTCTGAGAATGTCAACCGTTCTCTCACTGGATATAGAGGAAGTCAGGGTGACACATTTCATAAGAGCTGCTACAAGTTAAGGCTTTTCCAGTGTTTGATAATCACATTATTTGACAATAATGTCACAGTGGATACATTCTTTATAAATGCAGTAATTATTTTAAAAAATTGAATTGGGCATACCTCGAGTGAGGGAGCAAGGACACGTGTTGGCATACCGGTAGCGAGAAGATTAGAATGCTGCCGCGTTAACCTTGCGGGTTTTGCGTGCAACCGCATGCGTGTGCTGAGAGTGTGAGAGAGAAAGAGAGAGATAGAAAGCGTGTGTGTCACCAACGTTTACCAGCTGAGAGTGCAGGAGAGAGAGAGAGAGATATTGATATTGATATTGATATAAACTTTATTGCGCCTTGGGGTAATACCCCGTTTGGCGTTTTAGAGATAGAAATGGATTATTCTATTATACAAAAGTAATTATTTACAAGTGAACAGGTGAAGTATTAAGTTTACAAGAACAATTTGTGCAATTTACAAAACGTTTCTTTCGTCGATTGACGTGCGAATGACAAGTGAGTTACGCTTTATGATTACGTTTCATTACGATTTATGATTACGTTTTTTTACAAGTTTCACTTAATGACTAGGTTAATGCTCCGTTAAAGCTGAGTTAGAGCCGTATGCCTTCATTCCTTATACGAGTTGCCCAATCCGATTGGTCTCGCTTGAAGAGTTCGTCAAACAGAGATGCTTTAAATGTGTTGATTGCCTTTACCGAAAACTCAATGACGCTTAAGGAATTTAGCATCATTGAGGCTTGAATGCGAAAGGATTGTTTCTAGGCTTCCGTACGCGGCGCGGTATAGACAAGCGCGCTTGGTGGATTTCGCTCAGAACGGCGCAGAACTAGATCGACGTTTAGTCGAGTAAAACGGTTTGCAAGATAGTCTGGATTTTCATAGGCTAATATCGCATAAGCTAGTGAACCTAAGAAGTATTCCCGTCTATTCTTTGCCGAGAGCCAGCCTAATTCCAATCTATACGGAGTCACGTGCGCACGAGGTGGAATATTGCCAAAGACGAACCGAATACAAGCGTTTTGAGCTCGTTGGAGCTTCAAGGCTCGCGTAGCGTCTAAGTCATTATATACGACGCATGCGTAATCAAAACGCGGAAAGATAAGAGATTCCACCAAACTCTTTTTTAGCTGTTTAGAGAGTGCATGCCTATAAAATTTTTTAAGTATAAAGTGTCGCGTATGCTTTGCGTGCTACATGCTTGGCATGAAGTTGCCAGTCGAGGGTGGGAGTGATCCATACTCGCAAGTTACGAGCTTCGTTTACATATGGTAGGGAAATGCCATCAATGACGATCTTTGGGATAGTGTCAAGATCGATTTTGGAGGTGTATGCCAGACTACCCAGAATAATAACCTTTGTCTTTTCAAGGTTTAGTTTCAGACCGTTTTCTCGGGCCCATTAAGCGACAGCTTGTGCGTCGCGATTGATCTCAGCTAGGTCTTGCAGTAGGTTACTCGGATAAAAATGATGTAACACTTGTGTGTCGTCGGCGAAAATCATTGCTCTGGCATAACGAAATGCTCTGGGTAAATCGTTTATATATGTTAAAAGAGGGGCTTGCGGCGGCTCAGTCGGTAGAGTGTCGGATTCCCACGCCGGTGACCCGGGTTCGAATCCTAGTCTCTGCCGATTGATACAAGCACCTCTGTAAAAATTACATGTGCTTTGTTTACAAACACACCGCAGACCCCCGTCGTCGATTAGCACCACATGGGAGCACAAACATGGCGACGTTAAAAAAAAAAATATATATATATATATTTTAAAAAGAGTAACGGACCGAGAACGCTGCCTTGAGGGACACCTGAGGTGGCTCGAAGCCATTCTGAGATCGAGCCACCCTCATCAACTACTGCTTGTAGGCGGTCCGCGAGATAGTTGAAAAACCATCGTAATACGCGATCGGAGACATTGATGTTACGCAGTTTGATAAGAAGTAATTGATGGGGGATTGTATCGAAAGCTTTTGAAAAGTCAAAGAGAATAAGTACCGATATCATACGCTTATCGATAGCCCGACTGACATCGTCTAATACTCCGAGGAGAGCAGTCTGCGTACTATGGCCGCGTATATATCCTGCTTGTTGCGAGTCGAGCAATCTGTGCGTTTCAAGGTATCCGATAAGCTGCTGATGCACAAGGCGTTCCAAAATTTTCGAAATCTCGGAAAGTTGTGCGATTGGTCGTGTGTCTGATAGTGAGATTGGTGCCTTGACCTTGGAGAGTGGTGAGAGTAGCGCCATTTTCCAGGACGCAGGAAAAGCAGCATTAACTAAGCAGGAGTTGAGCAAGTCTGTGAGGGGCTTGAGAGTTTCGGGAAGAGTGAGCTTTAACATTTGGGCTGTCAGACCATCAAGTCCTGCACTCTTCGACGGAGCGCACATGAGAGCCTCTTTGACCTCTATGCTAGTAACTGGGCGAAAGTCAAAGCAAGTTCCGATAGAGTCGTTGTAGGGGCGATCACAGGCGATTTGAAAATCTAACTCGGTTAGAGGGGGCGATTGATTCACTATGGTGGCGTAGTGGGTGTTCAGTACATCAGCACTGAAATGAAGAAGCGGAGAGGGTAGGTTTGACCCAGATATATGCATACGGCGCAGTTCACGCCACCTAGTTTTAGCATCGGGCGCAGCGTCGAGTTTTTCCTCGAAAAAGCGATTTTTCGCTGTATCTAAGGTATTGCATACCTGAGAACGAAGCAATTTAAAGATCTCGTGATCGACGGTTCGACCTGAATGGTGGTACTCGCGATAAGCCCGGTCGCGCTGTTTCATTAGTGTCCGAATTGCAGGAAAAACCCACGGTTTTCTCTTCGAGGACAATGTAATTATCCTTAGAGGAGCGGCCATGTCATAGGCTGAAATCAAGGCAGCAGTGATCGTGCGTTCTGCGTCATTTATGTTTGCTGGGCTAGGCCCAAGTACGAGTCCTGTTGATGGTGTGGTTGCTAGAAAAGAATTATTGGCAAAGGCAGGCGGCAGGTGGACACTTGCAAGACTTTCATGAATAGACTTGGCTAATGTAGTTAAATTCGCCTTTTTTAAATTACGTGTTTTAATAGTTTTCTTTTGAATAGCTACTTTATTGCATTTAAGCGTGATTTCGATAAGGTCGTGTCCTGCAGTGAAGGGAGCGTCGGTCTTCTTGAAGTTTAAAACTGAGTTTAATTGTTTTACGATGAAAAGATCAAGCCACGTGTGTGACGGAGGTTCCCTCCACAGCAAGTGATGGGTTGGCTCAGAAGGTACTAGGTAGAGTGAGTGTGATTCAACTTGCTCAGTCAGTCAAAAGTTAGTGATAGAAAATGAAAACGATCAGGCATCGGTAACGCAGAGATCCTTTACGCTCATATACATGTGTACGTAGTCGTGAAAAATGAAAATAGTCAGACAATGAGAAAACTTATTGAGCGCAGGTTATAGCGAGTATGATAAATAATAAAAATAAAAATATGAGCACTAGAACTATTTTCACTTTATAACACCGTACACAGTTCGCAGAAACAATAGAAATATATACTCTGTATGTTCACTTTTGAAATTAAGAGTTTTCGCGCCGAATCACCTAGCCTAAATTGGTCGAAGCTAATGCTCGACTAGACCCAAATATGAAATAATAGTCACAACACGAATTTACTGCTGGTGAATGCACCTAACAATACAGATGCGTATCGTGATCAGCAGCGCAATCTTAAGTAATTAAAGTAAAAAACACCAAAACGAGACGACACTCTCTGTTGCGTATGAAGACAGTTGACGTCATTGACACGGCAGGATCACGTCACTGACACGTCAGGATGACGCAGTAAGGCTGGCTGCTGCCCGAATACACCTGGTAGTAAGCGTGCGTACTAACTGTTACCGCAATCCACGTCTGTTTCCAATGTAGACTCAAGGCCCGCGTGACGGTAAGAGAAACGGACAGCTTGAAAGACGCCACCAGGCCACGGAGAAGGACGCCAGACGCCGGATAACCTCAAAATGCCCTTGTCAGGCAAGTCTTGGAATCCCTGGCTCAATAAAACGAACCGTGCCTTAAAACTCGTAGTGCGCAAGAGCCAGCGAGATCCCGAACCGCCAGCAAAAAGTCTTACTCTCGGAGGAGTACAAAAAATTTTTAGCGAAAGGTTTATTGTGCGGCGTTGCGGAAGCACATGTAGCGTCTAGGTACTCACCAGAGAGAGAGAGAGAGAGAGAGAGAGAGAGAGAGAGAGACTTTTTATTCATCAAGAGACGAAAATCTTACAATTGCATGTACATGTAGTTATAATTAAAATATCAGTCAATTTTATGTATTTGTTATCTTAACGTTCACTTATTGCATTTCTTACTAAATAATATTATTCGCTTTATCAGTTCGTCAGTTTATAAAATTTAAATATAATGAACTAGTCATAGTCAGATATCACAGAAACACGCTTCGTCAAAGAATAATACATAGAATAAAATAAATACAATAGAGATAACATATAAAAATAAAAGAATACATACACATACTTTGCTAAATTTTTACGTATACTATCACGTCAAAATTTAAAACACACTCATTCATGACACTTTAACAATCACGCTAATAAATACAATCACACCTAACACTAAACATATTTAATAAATAAATAAATTAATAAATAAATAAGTCAAATAAATAAATAAACCAGATAAATAAATATGTCGAATAAATAAATAAACCAGATAAATAAATAAATTAAATAAATAAATAAACATATTTAAATAAATAAATAAATTAAATAAATAAATAAACAAATTTAAATAAATAAATAAATTAAATAAATAAATAAACAAATTTAAATAAATAAATAAATTAAATAAATAAATAAACAAATTTAAATAAATAAATAAATTAAATAAATAAATAAACAAATTTAAATAAATAAATAAATTAAATAAATAAATAAACAAATTTAAATAAATAAATAAATTAAATAAATAAATAATTCAAATAAATAAATAGCTTAAATAAATATCCGCGTCACCTCTACACATTCTCTTCACCATGTAATTGCTTAAGGTGCCTGCTAAACGCCGTTTTAAATTTACAAATGGCAGGCACCTCACACTGCTCGGGAGCGAATTCCAGGACGAACCCGCCCCCTATTTTGTTGCGATCAAGTCTAAGTAGTGAGTAGTCGTCGATCTGAATGAGATCACTCCCAACATCAGGATCAAGGTGCGACTCAGCAACCCCAAAGAGATGGTAGGCAGGACGAGCTGAAAGGTGTTGTTTAATCATGCCAATGTGCCCCATAAGTGAGGTAACATTGACAAAACCTGGCCTCAGTCCCTTACAGTGAACCCCCCCCCCCCCCAGCAGTGTCTGCGGATAGTCAATTTTTTGCAGCAGTTGACGGAATTACATTTTTATCAATTACGATTTCATTATCAACGTTTTTTGTTATATTATTTACAGTTTGAGATGGTTGATTAATGGCATATGATGCCACTATTGTCTGTAAATCAGCCGCAGATGAAAATTCGTGAGAGACGTCGCCATCGCGTCTCTTTACCAGGAAACGGCCCCCTCTATGCCAAACATATTTAAAATTAAGTCTCATCGCAAGGGCCTTGAGACTACTATATTTAATAAAACATTCTTTTGTTAATAATTCATTTATAAAAATTTTCCCATTTATAATCCCATCTCTTGTGTCCTGGTCAAGAGCTGCAATGTCGACATCTCTAGCATGAAAGCCAGTGATAAGCTTTTTGGCTCGCATTATTTTCTCGCCTAACGCACTGCTGGAAAGGGTAACAACCCATGGTGACCGTCTACGTTCGCTATTTGTATCTGCTAATACCGCAGCTGTCGATTCTTCTGACCGAAGCAGGCGTGTGCCTATTATATCTATTTTTCGTGTTGATGGAAGGACACGGCACAGTATCGCGTGTGCAACGTCAACACGCTTAGAGACATCACCGTCGAAAATGTTTGAAATAATAAGCTCCGTATTACCACTTTTAATGTTTTTACTGTGCATTGTCCCCCCATCAATCGTTTGCACCCGCGTGCTTCGTGCAGGTGATGCTGCAGCATCATAATTGTCGATATTGTATTTATTCAAAGACTAGATGTGTTTTTTCTACTATTTACAACTTGGATAAACCCGTCATTATTGATATTACAATTGTCATTTGTGTCGCTTATATTACTATAATTGTCGAGTAGAGTACTATTTGTAGCAGACGCATTATTATTATTACATTTATTTGTACTTATCAGAGAAACGGTATTGTTTTGTGTATTGCGGAGCACTGCGATTTGTTGGAATTCAATTTTGTTTAATATAAGTTGGTTATCTTTTTGGATGTTTTCTACATTTCTTTCAATTTTGTCGATAGTAGTAGTATATGCAGAGGTAAAGTCTTCTTTTGTTATTACTTTTTCTATTTTTGTTATTATTTCCTTGTTGTCATATTCAGCTCTATTGATTTTATTAGTTAAGTTTTGGAAATCGTTTTCAAAAGTGTTTAATATAAAATTATCAATTTTAGTCTGTGACTCAAGATTAGTCTGCTCTAGATTATCGATTTTTTCAATTAACATATTATAATTTACCTCTGTATTGGTCAACAAATTGTTCGTTTCGACGTTATTATCGTGTAATTTTTTATTTTTAATTTTTAGGTTATCTATTTCTTGACAAAGCACTTGCTTCTCCTTTTTCATCTCCTCCAGCTGGGAGTGTTGTTTCGACAGTTTTTCCTCAATTTTTTGAAGCTTGGATTCAATTGAAAGTGCCAAAGTATGTACTGCTGGTAACGTATTTAGCCTATTTACAATTGCCTCCAATCTGCCTTCAATAGAGGTGCAATGTCTAGCAAGTGCATTGTCAATGTTTCTTGAAGTTGAATTCGCGTACTCCACCAGGCAGGAGACCGTCGTTCTCTTTTTTAACGCGGTGCTGTCAGCATACGAATGACCGACGCATTTATGTCATTAATACTACTGTTATTTTTGGAGAAGGAGGACTGCAAAGTATTATTAGCTCGGTCCGTACTCTAGGCCGTGACGTCACTCGGGGATTCCCCGCTGTGCTCTGCTCCCGTGCTGGAAATGGGCGGGCCTAGTGACGTCACAGGAGACTGCGCGGCCAACCGGAGTAGGCTGCTGGTGGGGGCGGGGCCTAGCCCCTGCAACGGAGAGAGTGAGGAGTTGGTGGGCGCGGCCTTGCTCGCCTGATTGGTGCGCGCAGCTATTGCAGGCTTTTTATTGGCCGGAGTGGACGCGGCTAGCTCTTTCTCTTTCCCACTCATGTTGTTGTTAGCGTTCGTCGCGCGCGTGACTGCCGACTCGAACATCGACCTCTTCGAGTCGATGCATGCCTGGCACGCTACCGCTTTTGTTTGTAGCTGTAGTGCGCTTCTTTGAACACGGGTAAGCACTGCAAGAGGCTTGCACGCCGAATGGTATGTTATATTGCATATGCAACACTTACGTAGCGAGTTGCTGCTCCTAGGAACCTCCCCGCAGATGGCGCAGTTGTCGACCATGATGTTAGTGGCGACAAAGATGAGTCGTGGAAGGTAATGATGGTGTGTCTAGGATGTAGCAGGTGTCGCCTCGGTAGTCACGTAGTTGCAGTTTGAGTCGGCAGATGGCGCCTTGATAGTATGGCGCTGCGTGCGGTGTGTCCAGAATGAAGTGGTACCTCTGAATTATTTATGCTTCGTGAGAGAGAGAGAGAGAGAGAGAGAGAGAGAGAGAGAGAGAGAGAGACAGAGAGAGAGGGTATGCGAAGGGTCTAGCGGCACCCTTCAAACTTTTCGCTCTCTTGCTCGTGTTTCTAGATTCCGTGCCCTCTTACTTTGTATTAGATTAATTTGGTTGTTTATAATATACGTGTTGTTCTAGTTTAAACGCGTGATATCATGTTTGCATGCTGCACACCCTCACGAATCCTTATTCCCTGCGGCTGCGCTCGCATTAACGGTAGGTTTCGGGTGAAAATCTAGCCGCGGTTCATTAGAGAGCCGTGCATCGTTATTAAATACATAATAATTATTTATTAACGAAAGTTTCGATACATGACACCCTTTAGAAACATGTGTCTTAGGGTAGATTCGCGAGCAGCATAGCGTGTGATTAATTATTCGCGGAAAATAAAGTCGCGCGCTCAGTCAAATTACGCATCGTAGCTGAGCTCGAGGTATTCAACGGGAATACTTCAAACGGAGAAAAGCGAGAGAGCGCACGTGTGACGTCGTGAGCAGAAAAGGTCACCTCTGCCTATACGTCAACCCGAAACATCGTAGGTCGACTAACACAACTACGCGGTGCGGGGTATACAAAATAGAGCGAGAAGCTCAATATCGCCGGCTGTTTGTGGTGCTCGAAAATTATTTCAAGGCCACGAAATACTTTTCGTAGCTGCCGCTGATACCAAACGCGCAAGTGTGTGAATTGAAGCGGCGTATGTAAAGCCCAGAAAAGTCTAATAGTGAACTGTTTTAATTCGTTAAGGGAAAAATCGTGCGTGCTAGCCCAGTTTTTTTGGATTTTGAGATTTTTTTTTGTATTGTGGAAAATTGTTGGAAAATATTTTTGAATTTCGAAATTTTGTTTTGAATATTGCATAATTTGTTTTTGGATTTTAAAAACTTTTTTTGGATTTAGGAAAATTTTTGTAAATTTTTTTCCATTTTGAATATTGCTTCCTCACAGCGGAAGCTTTGTGACAAATAAAAAGTTTTGCTAAAAACATGTTGGAAATATGTTTTGAGACTTAAGAAATCAAAATACACTATTTTTAGAAAATGTCTGTAAGGATGTGGGTATGCGTGTGTGTGTCTGTGTGTGTGTGTGTGTGTGTGTGTGTGTGTGTGTGTATGGATTTTACCAGCATAACTCTGCATACATACAGTGAAACATTTTTTATTATTCTTGAAAATTTTGTTTTTCATAAAGAAAGGCTGCACAATAAATTTTTTTTTAGTTTTTTTATATTATTATGTGTTTTAGCGGTTTTTCGATATTTAAGTTTTAGTTTTTCAGGTTTTTGGAATGTTAGAAATTTTATGATCAATTTAGTGTAAATATGTCGTTGAATTCAAATTCAATGTGAAAATTATTAATTTAAAAAAAGAATGTTACCGAATACTGCTTAAAACAGATTTAATTTATATATAAATGTAAATTAAAATATAAATATAAAAGAAACATAAGATTATGGCTACAGCTAGTTTAATTAAATGTTCTGAATTAAACCATCAATAATCAGCACACATTTTTGAGAACCGAATTAAAAAGAGATATAACAATTTAAAATTAATTTATTAGAACAAAAATTTTCATATTAGAATAATTAATTTAGTTTGAGGAAGTTAAGTGCCAATGAATTGGCAGCGTTTTTTTTTTATTTTTGAATTTCTTTTTGTATTATCGATATTTTTTTTCTTGTGAAAGAAAAATCTCTTTTGTTTGCGTGATTTTGCTAGAACGGTTGCTAACAGTGCGCTAGCAAGGAGAGAGAGAGAGCTCTGCAGCGCCTCACGCAGTGATACATTCGCAGCAAGATGAGAGTGTCTCAATAAGAACTGCGAATGTCACATTACCGCGAATGGTGTAACCGCCTATAGCACAATCGGTGGAAGCTATTACGCCAATCAGCGCGGTAGTGCACGATCAGCTGGTCAAGAGTGGCAAGAGTAGAGTCACCAGCATCGTGCCAACCCCACCATTCGACTCATACTCCTCGTGTGAGGCGCAACGGAGCACAGCAGTAGCCAGCGTAGCAGCGCTTAAGCCACTGACAGATCAGGTTGAATTGAACTCGCCTTAGTCAGTAGAGCTGTGCACAGCGGCTGTGCAGGATAAAAGTGCTGAGCCCAATCGAACAGCTGATGCTGTTTTGTCGGATGAAAGCAAGAATTGCTTGATAGGTACAAAGTTGAAAGATGTGTGCTCACAGATGTTCAAGAAGGAAGTGCCCGTGATTCTAGCCATCAAAAGGGGCGGGTGTACCGATAATCGTCAGGCGCAATATTATACCGCCAAGCGTCGAAGCCCGAGCTTTGAGGTTGGCGACGTGGTTTGGAGAGATCCATGCTCTATCGTCAGCCACAGAGACTGCACAGTCAAGTCATCAGCAAATGAAGAATATGACGTCGAAACAGCTGAACCTCCGGAGGATGCAAGGCTAATTGCGGCGATGAACGATCCGCCAGCAGCGCAGTGAAGGTCTGCGTACGTGCAGAGTACCGCAAGCGAGTCGAAGATTGAATCTCCGATTTATCTTACGCGAGCGACTGCGACCGCGAACACGTACCGTAGTTTTTCTGCCCCCACCGTATCGAGGAAGCGAGGTAGACTGAGGGAAACGACACACGGTCGGCATACGATTTCGACACCCGAGGCGCACTCTAAATGATGAAGAAGAGGCCCGCTTAAGAGCGTTTTCGGTCAAGCCACCGAAATGTATTGACACATTCTATTCTTTTGACAGAGAATAAAAGTTTAAATATTTTTTTAATATAACGTAAAATGGAGGTACTTACTAATACTAAGTAACATGTAAACTTATAACAATATACATGTAAGTATTCGTACATCGCGTATTCTGTTCTGATTGATTCGAATTCTGGACGATATTTCGACTTTGGGAGGGGGCTGTAACGGATACGTACATGTATATTGTTATAAGTTTACATGTTACTTAGTATTAGCCTCCATTTTACGTTATATTAAAAAAATATTTAAACTTTTTTTGTCTGTCAAAAGAATAGAATGTGTCAATATATTAACCTACCGTTATCAACGGTATTTCGAAGAGTTTACAGTTTTTGCTAATCAGTTTACTTAAATGCAACAATTTTAAGAAATCAATCGAAAAACAGATACCTATTTTCTTATTTATCCTGGAAAAAAATACAAAAATGCTCTGGTCGTCTATTCGAATAATAATAAATAATCTTTAGTTAATATGTCAACCAACTTCATTCGTATTTGACTAAGAAAACTCAGCGTACTTAATTTTAATTACTATCTACTTATGTTTCACATTTGACTTTTATATTTCACTTATCTTTTACTGGATAAGCTATAGAGAAATTAAATTTTTTTAATGAAAAAATACTGTTCTTTTAATGCACTTTGAACTGTAGGGCTCGTATGTTTAAAGTTATTCTCTGCAACTGAAAACATTGTACGAAATTTTAAAAGGAAATTACAAATAGGTGGTAAAGCGAAAATTACAAATAGGTGGTAAAGCGAAAATTACAAATAGGTGGTAAAGCGAAAATTACAAGTATAAAAGAAAGTTTTTCTTTAGTTGACAATTTGTTAGTTGTTTTTCTTACTTTCTTTAGCATAAAATTGTCGCTTATTTACCATTCCAAAGCAGATAAATAGTAAATACAAACATTAATTATTAATAACGTTTGATCAAAATTCAAATCAAAAGTAACATATAGTTTCATGAATATATATAATATTTTACACAGTTGTTTTATAATTACTAAATTACTTTTTTATAATATTTTTTATGTTTTTTACGATCTTAATAAGAAAGATGAAAAGTCATACTTGACCAACTTATAGTTTTGTAAAAAGTAAGTTTTAGGGAGATTTCATATTATAAACACGGAGCTCAGCTCCACATTTAATTATTTATTTCTCTTAAAACGAAGATCTGCAAGTGCCTCTGACTACAGGGGAATTTGTGATCTGTGACTCTTCCATCACGACATCACAATCAACGTCTAATTCACCAAAAGTAACCTACGCTACAGCTGTCCAAACGATACATAATCCTACAAAAGAGCAAGCCATAGTTTTAGACTCTATCGAAAAAGTCCCAGTGCAAGAGTATTTGTATACTTAAGCTCTAAAAAAATTGCGGACCAATTAACAGATAATCACGCGAAGCTAAGAATTGGTGAACATGACTTAGAAATTCGACCTCTTATGTCAAAATCAAGCAGAATTATTTTATCAAATGTTTCCCGATTATCTCTTCTTCTATTATAGAAGAAGAGTTACATAAGCCTAGTATGAATCCAAGATCTCAAATAACATATATAAGAGCAGCCTCAAACCTTCACACGTGCTAAGTTTTCGCGGACAAATGTACGTCTCCCCGGATGACATTGATAAGCTACCGTCAACATTGCCGATAAACTATGACGACACTAATTACTAGATTTACCTTTCGTCACAAAAATGAACTTGTTTTAATTGTAGCGAGGAAGGACACCTCGCAAAACATTGCAAAAATATAGCACCAAATATTCAGATCGTAAATCATGATGACAAAATGGAACAAGATAAAAATCAAATTCATACAGATCTCTTAAAACTATCAAGCGACAATACTCAAGAACAACCAGAAGCTGCACCGAGTACGTTTAAACGACCTTTATCTACGTCTACAGCTTCAACAAGCTCCAGTAAATTAGAAAACGCCGCCACGGATGAGGCACGTAAAGAAAAAAATAAGCCAGCCAAAAAACTCAGAAAAACAGAAACAAAAATAAGTGATGTCAGCAACGTAGCTAATCAATTACAACCAGCTTTAGACAATATTCAATCAAATTCTGAGAAATATCTGCTTGATTTTGACAACATATCAAAGTTTATATTTGAGACACATAGCAAGTCAAATATAGCCGAAATTGCTGGAAAATATACACTGAATACCACAGCTCTGTCTGAAATGCTATCAGAAATATATTCACTAGTCGCAGATCGTAATTTAAAGAGCCGTATTACCAGAATTAATAAACATTTAAATAATGCGAGAAATGGCTCTATGGTTAGTGAAAGTTCCAATGATGACTTCGATTCAAGTTCTACAGAAGATAATACCAAGTGAAATTAATAACTATCTAAATACATACATATATTATCAGCACTTCAGAAGACAAAGATAACAAAAATCCCCTGCGCATTATATTTTGAAATGCTTGCAGCATAAACAAACGGAAAGAAGAATTACCAGATATTTTGAAAAATATCGACATTTTTATTTGTGTCGAATCATGGATCAAAGACGACGATAAGAATAAATATTACAAATACGTACCTGGTTATCTCCAATTTAAGAAAAACAGGAGTCACGGTAAAGGTAGTGGAATATTAATTTTAATTCTCAAAAATTAGGACATTTCACGATATAAATAATACTGTATCGCCGGATATATCGGTAGAACTATGCGGCATTAGACTAACTAATATAAATCTGATACTTGACGTTATAGTATGCTATAGTTATAATTCAATTACTCGCTCCGATTTTAAACAAAATATACACTCGAATATAGATCTTTTATTTTCAACAACAAATATTGCACAAAAAATAGATGTAAAAGTACTAGGTGAAACTTTTGGCTCCAACCACTACCCAATAATATGTACAATTGACGTCGGTAAACATATTTATATCAAAAAGTCATTTAGGTTAAAAAGTATTCGAACAAATTGGGAATCCTTTGAACATTTCTTAGAAAAAGAATATACAAACTTTCTTTCCTTAGATTACAACGAATCATTACTTCGTCAAAAATATGAGTTTTTTATTCAAATAATTACATCAGAAATAAAACCAAACACTCCAAAAAAAAAGAGTGTTCCGAAAAATGTTCACAGAAATCCTGTCTCATGGTGGGACGAAGACTGAAATATAGTAAAAAGGCTAAGAATTGCAGCGCTAAACAAATGAAAATTCTCAAAGACTCTAGAAGACTTAATAGCTTATAAAAAATCAGTCGCTATAGCTACTAAAACCTTTAAAAATAAAAAAGGGAGGATGTTAGAAGGTTCGCATCTACTATTAATTTCGAACTGACTTTTTAAAAATAAGTGGATTAAAATCAACCTCTCCCGTGTACAAAATAATGTACAGTCTGATAATGATATAATATGTGCAATGGACAAAATAAGTCCACCATGGGTCAGCAATAATCCGGAATGGACCCCAAAATGTATAAAAAACAAATTTTTTAACACCCTTTTTGATTTTGCAGAAATTAATATAGCCTTAAGCTCATCTAATGACAATTAGTCACCAGGTATTGACGGTATAGATTACGAAATAATTAAAAAATTACCAATTTAATATAAATTACTGCTACTAGATATTTACAACGAAATATATACTACAGGGCAATACCCTGAAGACTGGCAAAAATCTTACATTCATTTTATAGACAAATCAGGCGGAAAAGGTCTCAGGCCTATTGTATTAACATCTTGCTTAAGCAAATTTTTTTAGTTCCTACTTAAAAATAGATTGCAATGGTGGTGCGAGCATTACAACATTCTCCCCAAAGCACAAGCAGGCTTTAGAAAAGGTAGATCCTGCGCCGATAATCTTGTTAATCTCACGATACAAGCAGAGCAAACACTCTCGGCCCGTAAAGACTTATTAGCACCCTATCTAGACATTTGTGACGCTTTTTTTTTGACAATGTTATAATCGATATATTATTGCAAAAATTAGCCACTATAGGCTGCTCGAAAAATGTTATAAAATTTGTTAAATTTCTAACATCCCAAAGAATGATTTATGCAGATTCATTAGGAGATACCTACCGAACAACCTGTAAAGGAGTACCACAAGGGGGTGTCCTCAGCCTACTCCTTTTTCTCATCTATATTAAAGATATCGCAAATGACATTCCCAAAAGCGTCACAACGTCTCAATTCGACGATGACATTGCCATTTATTCGAAAATCTCACCATTACGCCGATGCAAAAGTGTAATAGAAAAAGCAATATCTGATATAAAATAAACTTACGAGACTTAGGGCTAGAACTAGCACCCCAAAAAACTGTTATTATTCATTTTAACAATAAAAATATTAAACCTGGTGAAACGCAAATAAAAATCGACGAACATATTATTAAATCTTGTAAAACGGTACGCTTCCTAGGTCTCACGTTCGACAATAAACTTTCATTCACCCCACATGTCAACTATGTTGAAACAAAATGTGCGAGAACCACTAACATTGTAAAGTACTTGTGCGGCACGTGGTGGGGTTCTCCTCCGGCCACATTACTCATTTTGTACAAAAGTTTTGTTCGCTCTATATTAGATTATGGCAGCTTTATTTACTATCCAAAACAGAAAAAAGTTATGGAAAAATTAGAAAAAATTCAATTCTCCGCAATCAGATCAGCACTTGGATACCGTATTAGTATACCTACCAATGTTATACTTGCAGAATTAAAACTGCAATTGGTCGAAGAGCGAACAAAATTTTTATATTACTGTTCTCTAAAAAAATCTTGACAATAAAAACTCAATAGTATATGAAACTATTCATAAAAATCACAGAATTAAAAATATAAATTAAAGGAATGATACAAAACCTAGGCTTTTACAACAATGCATTATTAATATACTGAATGAAACTCAACAGCCTTCAGACAATTACAGTATGTACTGTCATGATTATAAGACCCTCATAACATCATTAAATGTTGACGTAAGCTTAGGTTTATCCCTCAAAGCCACTTCAGCTAATAAAATTCTAGAGGTATTTCTTACGGACAACAATGCACTGGTAATATATACAGACGGTAATAAAAATATCGATATCTATGTTGGTACCGCTTGCATTTGCCCTGCACTTAACAGGCAGAAAATAAGGACAATAGAGAAAAACGCCTCTGTATATGCTGCCGAATGTATAGCTCT
The DNA here is from genome assembly GCA_949152435.1 of Gastracanthus pulcherrimus. Lineage (NCBI taxonomy): Eukaryota > Metazoa > Arthropoda > Insecta > Hymenoptera > Pteromalidae > Gastracanthus > Gastracanthus pulcherrimus. Next base: position 81,070,182 of record OX424573.1, on the reverse strand, counting down.
GTACGATGCCTTATGTATCATAAAAGAAAATCAGAGCAAAATTTTTTGTATATTCTCCGACTCACTAAGCGCATTACAAAGCTTAAAAAATACAAAAATGAATATTAAAATTAATAACTAAATTGTCATAGCCAAGCAAATATATAATGAAATATTAACACAAAATCCAAATAAAATGATAAACTTTGTTTGGGTTCCGTCCCACAAAGGAATAGTAGGCAACGAAACAGTTGATACAGTTGCTAAAATGGCAACGAAAGGCCTTATGTCCGAACCAATGAATATTTCATTCACAGACTATTTTGAACATTATAACTAGGAAGCAACTTTGTCTACAAATATTGATATTGAAAATTTAGGTTTAACTAAAGGCATAAAGTATTTTGATCTATACTATAATAAAAATGTAAAACCATGGTTCGCAACACATAACTAATCCACGTGACCTGATAGTGACTATTAACAGATGTTGTTGAGATCACTACAGCTTAGCAGCTTCTCTGTGAAAGCTCGAAATGTGAATGTAACGGAGCAGACGAGGATTTAAATCATGTAACTTGGCAATGCCATATTTATAACACCCATAGAAGCGAACTCATTAGGAAATTAATAAAAGTCAAGCTCCAACTACCACTTCAAATAGAAAACTTGATCGCCCAACCACATATACAAGCCTGTAGATGAATTTTCGACTTTTTGAAATTATGTAACAAATCTGTATAAACTACGCAAATACACGACCAAATTTTATATCCAAATCACTGTAACATAAGATACTTTTGTAAATAATTGATTGTAATAATGTTCTCTGTAAATATTGATTCAATACACGTTTAGCAGAATATATCTCAAAAGAGACTTCAAATGCTTAAATAATAAAGAAAAACAAACACTAATTATTAATAACGTTTGATCAAAATTCAAATCAAAAGTAACATATAATTTCATGAATATATTTAATATTTTACACAGTTGTTTTATAATTACTAAATTCCTTTTTTAGAATCTTTTTTAAATGTTTTTCATGATCTTAATAAGAAAGATGAAAAAATCCTACTTGCCCAACTTATAGTTTTGTAAAAAGTAAGTTTTAGGGAGATTTCATATTATAAACAATATCGTTAAAAATGAAAATTAAGCCAATCGCAAATATGAAATCTTTACAAAAGATATTTCAAAATATGCAATTTTTTTTTATTTAAACATTCGAATTATTATTAATAATATATAGACAATGTCGTTGGAAATGAAAAAGTAGGCTGATTGCAAATATGAAAACGTTGTTTACAAGATTTCAAAACAAACGAATTTCGTTTTTATTAGTTCTGTCACGAATTAAGTTAAGTGTTGATTTTACATTAAATTAAAATATTCTAAGTGCGAACTGTAAATGGTATACCTCAGAATTTATAAAAAATTATGTATTTTTAGTACCAGTTTCATGGATTTTTAGTTAGTAGATTCAGAATACGTAGTCGTTTTAACTTATTATTACAGAAAAATAGTCTTGTGAACTTCACTACATTTATGTATAATTACACAGGATCACAAAATGAAATCGGAAAAGTCCTTCGGGTTTCGGGAGGCTGGAGGGCGCGGCGGCGCCACGTTTAGACTTCTGTTTTGGCTCACGCCTACTTGAAAGATTTATTTATTTCTTTGAGTTTTATATTATTAATACCTTACAAAATGTTATACTAGCATTTATTATTATTATATTAAAGAGTTTTTCAAAGCTTAGTTTTGCGATTCTTTAAAGAGCGTAAAAATGTTTGATAAATACTTGCATTATGTTTTAATGCAAAAGATCAATATGTGTTATATATTATTGTATGAGATATAATAAAGATTATATTTATAAAATAATTTAGCAATAACACGTGTTTAATTATTTACTATCAATGCAATTTTATTTCTGTATCAGTTTTATTTTATTTATTTCATACTTAATACGACAGTGAAAGATTCGTTATTACCCAAATAACTTTTTTGCAAATAATATCAGCTATTATTACTGTGTGTGTCTAATCTAATATTAACGTGTATATATTGTTGGTGACGATATTATATTAATTTTATATTGCCTCGCAATGTTTTCATATTGAAACTTTTTTCTACGAAAAACGCGAGCATGAATTTCACGGTCATGTATAGTTATCGTCATGTGACCCTTAAAACGCCATTTTCTGCGCTTCAAAAAGCTTGCATTTGTTTAGTATCTTGTCAATTAGCACGTGGAATTCGCGACAGTACAGAAAGTTTGATAAGGATTGTGAACATCTTCATAATTAAATACCGTCGTGTGCTGTTTATCACTTGTATAAATTTAGATAATTAACGTGTTAACGTGTCGTTATTTAATGTATATAGTGATTACTTAAAAGTGTAGAAAATTAGAATTTTTGTTTGTAGGTTATTAACTTTTATAAACGTTGTGTTGTCATAACGTTATTCTTGTCGATTCCACATTTTTCTCATTAAATTTAGTCTTATTATTTGATTCTTTTTATCTCGTGATTTTTGGTATTGTTTCTTATAACGATTCGTTTTTGGCTGTTCGGTCGTTTTATTATAAAAACCGTGAAAATGAAATATTCTTTGTTGCGTTAGGACTGTTTGCTTGTTGTTTTTGAAAATCAACATAACAAAATGAACAAGCAAACAGTGTATGATCGATGTAAATGTGTCCATTGTAACAATGGGAAGCACAATGGCCATCGTTTATTTCGATTTCCATCCCCACTAGTGCAACGACAACAATGGATTAACAATTCAAGTAAATAATACACAAGTCTTTTACAAAATTAAGCCCTTTTTAATATTGCATGAATTTTCTATTAGTATTTAAAAATTATAAAATATTTTATTAGATAGTTTATTTTTTTCACTTTTAGATGTGTACATTTTTAAATTATTTTAATTTATTTATTTATTTGTTTGAAAATTATTTGAATATTACAATAATGAACATTTTTAATTAATAAATTCATAATAGTAACGGGACCGTAGATAAAGTTTCTATTACATTATCGTTTTCATTTATGATATAGTATATAAAGAATCGAAATAAAGGCGGTACGAAAAGTTTTATCTTAAAATTGTTTTTCTTCATCACAGAGAAAAATGTGTTTATATATACTTGGAATCAAAATATACTGTTTTTAGAAAATGTCCGCATAAGAACGAGTTCGCATAAATGTACGTATATAACGATTAAAAAAAATGAAGTTTTTGGGATCCAGAAATCGCAAAAAAATCTGAATGCGGAGGTTTCCAAACCTTTTTTGTTATGTTTTGGGGGTCAAAGTATGAATAAAAACGCGTTTAAACAATGAAAATGACCCATGTAACCATGTTTTTTTATCAAATTAGTTATTTTTTATACACGAATAGAAAAAGATAGTAACGATTACTATACACGTACACTAATCTTTACTATCTTTTTTCTCCGTTAATATAGCAAAAAACAAGGGGTTACTGTACAGTTAATAACTATGCACCCGAAGGTGGAGAAAACTTTTTTCGAAAAGATAATAAAAGTAGAAGAAAATACCTTTAATTTGATTTTCTGTTCATTGAAAATGGATGATCCGGGGCAAAGTTATGACCAATAGAAAACGTTACAGCAGCATTTACGCAAAAGTTATGTACAATTTTAACATTTTCATAGTTATTAATAACATAGTTGTATATGTAATATGCAATCTTTAGAGCCGTTTTTCTCAAAACTACTTTTTTCGCGATTTGCGCAACAGATTTTCATAGAATCACTTACAACTTGGCATGCACTTTCTTTTTTATTTTTACGAGAAAAATAGAGAACAATTTTTCGTTTTTAGGCATTTCTAGAATTTTTTTGGCTGTAAAGATTGCAAATTACATATACAACAATGTTATTAATAACTATGAAAATGTAAAAATTGTACATAACTTTTGCATAAATGCTGTTGTAACTTTTTTTACGTTTAAAGTGGTAGTCAAGGGACAGTTCTTCCCTTAACAATATCTACGTTTGTAATACAAAATTTTGATTTTCAATTCTTTTTTCAGTTTATAATAGTATATTACGCAACTTATAGGGGCGAAAATGGATTTTTCCAAGCGAAGATAATGATTGAGCACGAGTGGAAGTCGAGGGCACCGAAGGCGTACACGAATGCTCAAAATCATCATCCGAGTCTGAAAAAACCCTTTTGCCCCAAGTTGCATACCGTATTTTTTATGACAAGTACATAAAGAAGACCATTTTTTGTCGTCTATAAGGTGGATTAAGAATAGAGTTCTCCGAGTGTCAGAAATAAAGGGTACCGAAAATCGCCACCGAAAATGAGCATTTTCGGTACCCTTCATTTCTGACGCTCGGAAAACTCTATTTTCGCTCCACTTTATAGGCGCCGAAATTGGTCTTTTTTATGCATGTGTTATAAAAAATACTTTTTTTCAACATACATTATTACCTCCATTATATTATCTTAACTAACTATAACAAAAATTTTTTTTCTAAAAGGTCTATATTTGAGGGGACCTAACCACCTTAAAGTTACGAATAAATTTGTTGTGTATTTTTAGGTTAATATGAATTCTAAATCATATGATACTTATCTTTTTTTCGGTAAATTTGAACATTGTGTCAAAACATAACGCAAAGAATTTTTTATTTTTCTTTTGATGGACGTTCGATGCCTTTAAATGGCTATAATACAAACTTGTATATTTCTCAAACTACCGCAAGGTTTTGGTAGTCAAAATGATCGGATTGGAGTTTTTGAGATTTTGTTGTATTCAAAATGCATATAATTATACATTGAGTGTGGGATTTTGAAAAATACAATTATTGACCAAAGTTACAGCCTGATGAAGTCTGAATTGGTCAATTAAAAAAAAGTGTATCATAAAATGTGGCTCAAATAGTCTATAATTTCAGTCAATAATTCAATTCTGGAGCTAAAAAGGTACAATTCTAGACCTGATAGAGTTATGTGCTCTTACTAGAAGTTTATAAAAATCATACTTGTGTTTAAGGAGATAAAACGCGCACAGTACCAAAAATATATATTTTTTGTTGGCACATCGACTTCGTTTCGATTTTACGTGTGCTCTATTCTTTAATGTGTTATTGAAGTAATATTCAAACGCATTAACCGCCAAGTGTTTTTTTTTTTAAGAAAAAATGCAAATTTGCCAACTGAAAACACATTTTTTAATGTAGGATTCTAGGAAAAAAATCTACAATTTCAATTTTCATTTCATGAAATTTTGATATTATTTTTGACACCACGATACGATCTTATACAAAAATTTTGAGCAATTTTTTACATATATAACCACCACAGTATGCCATTATATGTTTATTTATCAGCTATTTATACCTATTTTCAAAAAGTCACTTGCGCATCTAGAAAAAATTTGATATACTTACTTCAGTGCAACAAATAAAAGTTAGTAACATTTATATTTTTATTAACATATTGAGTAACATTTATATTTTATCAACCGTATTCAAAATCCAATGAGTTTATTCATTGTTAAATTGTTTCAAAATGATATTTTATAAAACAGTTTTATAATGACACAATAAATTGAGCCCAAAATTCTTGACAAAAGCTGCTAACTTTTATTCTAAACATTATAATTAATTTACTCTCAAAGTTACAGAAAGATTCATTAAAATCTAATGCGCGTACAACTTTTTAAAGTTAGAAAAATAAATTTGGAAAAACACACGTTTAAAGATATAACTTTGTATGTTATCTAATGTAAATTGTTTTACTTGAAGGCGTATAACCTTGTTAAAAAGATCGAGTTATGACATTAGACTTCTGTTAAAACCTTATTACAATTACAAACATTAAGAAAACCAAATAAAAAAATTTTTATATTTTGGTCGAAAAACACCAGAATCTTATCTTAAAGTTAATAAAAATTTTCTAATATGAGTACCTGCTGCTTTCCTTCGTAGATAATGTCTGAAATTTGAACATCATTTACCGGAAGTGTCTAGTACCTTGCAATGATTTTAGTAAATACCTGGCGCTCTCCTTCGTAGACGATGTCTCGTCAACATGAAGGTCACCCTGACAGCTAGACACCATCGGCATGCAGTGTCTGGTATCTTGCGATGACTGTAGTAACAAGTATTAAAAAAATATTAAAAAATATTAAAAAATAATAGCAAATTTTAAAATATTGTAAAAAACGGCATCGCGCGTTTCTTGCACATAAGAATTATACACTTAATTATTCTACACAATTTAGCATTGGTGAAATTATATATAGATATACTTGACCAATGCTATATTGTGCACAATAATTACGTGTATAATTCTTATGTGTAAGAAACGAACTATGCCAAAAAAACAAATGTTGTAGAAAATAAAAATGTACTAAACAAAAGCACCTGTTCTGTACGTAAATGTTAAAAATAATGTACAAAAACTTTTATAACATTTGGTGCGTTGTTCTAAAATGTTGCACCTTGTTGGATTCTGCATTATTATAGCTACTAGAACATCCACACAAAATTTCAGAAGTGTGCTTTAATATTTAAATTGATTTTTTTTTCGCTCAAAATTCAAAGGTTACTGAGAATTCCCCATATATTTATTGAATTGAAATTATGTATATTAAAATCTCGATTAAGATTATACACATATTTTTTGAACCTATAAAGAACGTATTCAAAATTGAATGGTATTTCTTCTATTAAAATAGCATTGGTATTTGCTAGATATATAAATTGGAATAAAATTACGTCTTTTTATGAAATCGTTCATATTTTTCATATATTTGACGTATAAAGATAAAAAAATTGTTTTTCTGAAATTTTCAACATTACAAAGCTCTTGCAGAAAGCGAAATCATTTAATAAAAAAAATTCGATTTTATATGGCCCGCGATAAGTTTAGTAAATCAGTAAATTTCCAACATGGTAGCCTTCAAGTATATCGTCCACCTCTTTATTTATGCGTATGTGTGAGTATGCGTGCATGCGTGCGTGTATGTTTGTGTGTGTGTATATGTATGTGACAAAAAATTAAATCCACTGTATCTCTTGAAGGAAGCATAATACGACTTGAAATTTTGCAGTCATATAAGGTATGTCTCAACTTATAACTAATTACATTTTTTAACTGATTGGATAATAAAAGTACATTCATTTCAGAAAATATTATAAAATCAAAAAATATCTTTTCATTTCATACTTTAAATATTAGGTTAAAAATATATACGTTTCATACAGTACACGTAAATACCTTTAACCTGTTCCCGCATACAGCATATTATACAGCAAAATTTAGCTTTTTTTCACCACAGAAGATATAATTAGAACGAAAAAGAGCAAATAAAGTAAGTTAAACCCCTTTGCTAAATTTATGATTCCAGCAAAACAAAACATATTTCAAAGTTATTAATCACTTATTAGGCACGCCCGCAGTGCGGGAGAGCCTTTATAAGGTTGGTTGTTGGTCCTGCAGGTAGCCAGTATCAAAACAAAGTGAAAAATACTTGAAAAATTGACAGCCGCCTACAATAAAATGCTATACTTTACGACCAGCTGACTATATCAGTAAATTTGTCATGGAAAGATAGACGCTCGACTTCTGGACCTGTAATCGATATTTGGGCCATTTTCTCCGGTGAAATAGTACATTATATGCATAAGAAAAGTGCAAAATTTTTAAATGGGTATAAATTTTTATTAGAAAATTTGTTATTAAGCATTAAAAATAATAATTATTATTTCAAATTTAAGGTGCATGTGCCCCCTTAACTCAAAACCGAAGCATTTTACATAATAAAGTTAAATAGACAAGTTTTACATATAAAAACAAGATTTCTTTTTCTAAAAGAAGTGTGAAAATCATGATGGCTGAAAACCTTAACGATTTAAAAAAATAAAGGCGAACCATGTAGCCATCAAGTCGCGTTCTTTTAATAGAGCAACCGCGGAGCGCGAGCATTAAAAATTGCTAAAAATCCAACGTTTTAAAACTTTAGTAATCCGTCACAAGCTGTATGGTGAGCTATATACGGACAATGCGAGTGCGAAGGGCGAGCTATGTACGGTCGTGCCTTATATCGTGCAATTTTTTTTTAGATCTTTATGTTTACTATTTACAAAGTAATAGCATAACATTATTTTTAAAGTGTCCACCTACGTGGACACTTTAAATATATCAAAATACGAACTTATTCATAACAAATACATAATTTAATTCTAATTTGTATATTTAGCAGTTACCATCATTTACACTTGATTTTCTTCTTTATTATATATACTTTAAGTATTAATTTTGAGTAAAAAGGCCTCCAATTGATTAACATGTTCATTAATTAAAATAGTCAATTTTCTACCAGGGTATGTAAAATTTATAATACTACCTACAAAATAAATGTTTAAACATTTGTTATATTTTTCACGGTTAAAAAAATTACCCGATCTTTCAAACGTAAGCTGCGATACCATTAATAATTAATATTATCCACAGTTATGTGAAACATATGAAAGAGATACAATTTGGGATATAAGCCATCTTTTAGTGTTGCACAATGTTGGATCAAGGGTGGGAGGGTACTGCACGATGCGACGATTTCATATATAATAAAATATGGGCATACCTTTTAAATATTATAATACGAATCACACTGATTATTTTTTATTTTTCATTCAATTACTACCTTAAAATATTGATATTCTTTTATTCATACATTTATGGATAAAGTTATTTGAATATTGTAAAATGTCTTGCAGGAAATACTTTACTAAAATCGTAGTCAAGTTCTTCCATTACATCCGCAGGAATCTGTGATGCGCATTTTCGAGATAAGGATTTTACGAATGGAGAAAAGATTCAATTACGTCATAATGTTTGTCCAATGCATTGGACACAATGGCAACAATTACGTTCCAAGGAAATTAATGGACAACAACATGAACATCAGCGCATTGTACACCAACAACAGTATGAATTAGATAATCAATTGATACAAGTTCTTAACAAACAACAATTACAGGAGCAACAGCAGCAAGAACAACAACAGCAACAGCAGCAGCATCAAGAAGAAGTAGACGTTCAACCGAAACAACATCAGCAACAACCAGAAGAACGACAATAACTTCATATGCAACAAGAATCTATACAGCAAGTGGAATTCCTTACTGACGGCGACGACGCTACGATAGATCCGCAAGCTCTGAATCGACTTCCGCCTTCTGTAACTTATCCTTCAGGTAAAAGATTATTCTTCGATTCTGACGAAGAAAATACGGACATGCAATATTTAGAATCTGAAGGTAATCCGCCTGATGATGAAATGCCAACCAGTAAATGTGTTAATAACACACAAAACGTTCAATATAATTTGAGTCAAGTAATTGCTTCACCTCGTACAATTAATCGTGATAATTGCTCGCGATTTTTTAAATTGCGTGTTCGTACACTTCAAAGTAAAGTAATAGTTCTACAATCGAAAGTGCAGCAATTACGAAGAAATATTAAAATTGAAAAAAATAGGACGGCTCGGTTGCGAAAAATTTTACAGAAAACTCGCGTGGATAACGTTCGAAATGTTGATAATTTTTTAGCGGATAAAGATATTCACCCTACAACCGCCACTATGATTAGATTACAATTACATAAAGAAAAAACGCAATATACTACAGATGAAAAAGATTTAGCCAAACAAATGTATTTTCATTCAGCAGCTTATTTTACTCGTTTAAGAAACGCAGATTTAAATTTACCCTCAGAATCTACCGTGAGAGGATGGGTTTCCGAATATGATATTGTACCAGGTTTAAATGAAGCTGTTTTAAATAAAATTGGGGAAAATTAAAAAAAATTATCTCCAGATCAACGAATTTGTGCACTTAAATTTGATGAAATGTCGATTAAAAGTATGGAAGAATCTTCAAAAAAGCAAGACTTAATAGAAGGGCTTTCTGATATGGGGACAGATAGTAGAAGTCGCGAAGTTGCCAAATATGCTTTGTTATTCGTTATAGATTCTTTAAATTTTACATATAAATGGCAACAATTATTATGTTTTGGATTTAATAAAGACGGCGCAAGTGGTGACGAACTTTTTGAAATTATACCGTCAGTTTTAAAAGCGTTGCGTAAAATAGAAGCAGACGTAAGGCTTATCGTTTGTAATCAAGGTAGCAACAATCAAAAGGTCTTTAAACTTCTCGATGTAACGCCACAGAAACCTTATTTTTATATTGAAGATATTAAGTATTTTGCAATTTTTGATTGGCCGTATCTTATCAAGCGATTTCTTTATCAGTTGTGATCTTATATTTGTATTTATGTAGGCAATGAATTAATTGTATTTTATGATGATTTATTGACAACGTGGGAACTTGATAAGTCACATGGCAAATAAAATTTATTAGGCCATTTAACACACAGTCATTTTTATCCAAATTCATTTGAAGTCATGAGAGTCAAATTAGCTTTTCAACTTTTTAGTCGTCGAATGGCTGCGCCCATTAAACTTGCGGGCGAAGATCCGGCGGGATTAGCGTCTTCCCCTACGTGGCGAAAATCTGCAGAATTTGTAACAGTGCTTGATAAGGTTATAGATGGTTGTCACTCTTTCTCCGAAACCTGTGTTAATAAGCCAAAGGGACCATTATTAGATAAAAATTCCCAGATTGAAGAGCTTTTAGAACATTTTATATCGTGGTCAGAGCAGTGGACTGTAAAATCGAAAGCGAATAAGCTGCCTTGTGTTTATGGAATGCCTTTAACTGATCGAGGTTTATTAGGCTTGTATAAGGACCTGAAGTCTGACTTTCCTGATTATGTTTTTGCAACAGCTCTTGCTGATCAAGATTCTGTAGAGCATGATCATTTTAAACTACGATCTAGAGGGGGTCATAATTCTAATCCTACTTATCGAATGTACCGTTTAGCTTATAGACATATTTTATCAACAGATTTTATTCATACTAGTAAAAGGGGTAACGTGAAGTGTTCAGAAACTTATTCAGTAGTTGAATCAGCAAGCTCTACAGTTGCAACAATAGAGAGAAAGTGTCTTGATTTGCCTAATGCTGACTTACCAGAATATAATTCAGAAGAAATGAAAGAACTTGAAGAAATTGTACAAGCAGCTGAATTAATGGAAACGTACTTGCAAGTAGATTCAACTGATATGCCAGAAATGAATGAAAGAAAATTGTGCGATGCTAATGCGATTGCTTACGAAAGTAATGCATACGAAAATTATATTAATTATAGAGAATATAGCCACTCAAATCCAAATGCATCTGCCGTAAGTTATTTGACGAGACCAACAGAGGTTTTTGCGAATATTATTAACTGCCAACTTGCAGCTTTCGATGCTTATCACGAAAGTGTTTGGCACCAGAGAAAACTTTTAGTTCATTTAACAGAAATAGTAGAGGCATATACTCGCGAAAAGTATCCTGATTGGTTCGATCAAAATAACATTTGTTATGATCATAGAATAAGTACGATCAAATTTTTGTTGTTAGTTAAAATTTTTTCCAAGACACGCGAGCATAATCATGCTAATAAAACTGTGAAAAAAGACTCCGTTGCAACGAAATGTAAAAAGTTGAAAAATATTAAAAACTTATAAATTAAATATTTTGATTATTTATAAATTGCTTTATGTTAAGGGGTCATTCTACTTTAAGCGCTTAAAATAAAGGTTATTTTTATGAATTTTTTGTTAGAGGTTGCTATTATAATTATATAAAAGTTGTTGGGCTTAATGAATATACTCAGAAAGTACATACATTTTTTTCTCTTTTTTATACACTTTTTCTATATAAAAACAACAGGTAAACGTGACTCCTCAAAAAGTAGGTATGTCTGCGCTGTTAAATAATTTTATGTTAGTATGACACTGGCTATAGTGCAAACCGCAGTTTTGAATATATATGCATAAATAACAAACTGACGCACACTTTTCGATAAAAACGAAGAAACAATTTTTTCTTTTTTTCGACTAATAGTCACCATTTTGTTATTTATGCATATATATACAACATTGCAGTTTGCGCTATAGCCAGTCTCATACTGAATAAAAAACCGTTTGAATTTTTTGTTTTAGATGATCCGCCAAGATTTCATCAACAGCGTAGACATACGTACATTTTCAGGAGTCACGTTTACTGGCTGATTTTTATAGAAAAAATGTATAAAAAAAATATAAAAAAATTTTATGTCATTTCTGAGTGTATTCATTAAGCCCGATAAGTTTTATATCATTAATTATAATAGCAACCTATAACAAAAATTCATAAAAATTGCCTTTTTTTGAAGAGCCTAAACTAGAATGACCCCTTAATATTATAATTAATAATAGTTACCGTATATACTTTTAATTTTGTATGCAGATCATAAAGAATATTAATATATAACAGAAAGGTAAGATATCAAAATTAAATTTAAACTGTTCTCAATGATTATGAAATTATTAATACAAATTTGATGTACTAATTATACATAAATATTAATTTGTTTTAGATGGGAGGTGGTATTGGTTGCCTTCCCGCTGGTGCCCCCCGATAACAAATATATTTATTGTGATAAAAAGTATGTATGTAACAATAAGTATATTTTGCTAAACAACCAATGACAAATCCTACACGGGTGTGACTCGGAATTAAAATGTTCCTCAAATATAAAATATCGAGGTAATTTCATGTATTTCAATTTCTGTAAATGAAAGTAACTATTAATAAATATATAGTTTTGGTTTCGAGTTGAAGCCTGATCTGCGGCAACTTTGTTAATGCATTTAAAAAAATTGAATCTAAATAGCACTTTTCGACAAGGGTGCGGAAGTAGACGTTTTTCGAAAAGTCACATGAAGTAAATAATCTACTTACGCCCTAGTCTCGAGAATTATTTTATATCACGAGCGCCGAACAATCATATCAAAGTTGTGATTTTAAGGTTTTTAGTGGTATAAATCAATTTTTTTAACATTATATAACACGTAATTTAATAAAGGAATATAATATTTTTGCATAAATAAATAGATATTAACGTAATTACAACTATTTTAAAGTATTATTTTATAATATAACATGTAATATATTGTGACGGACTTAAGCCGTTCTTCTACTCCAACGTAGGAGAGTTCGTTTTCCAGTTGTGTTTTTGTTACACGCGGTTCGCGTACGGACCCGAAGAAGTGCGCGAGAAACAACCTCTTCCGGAATTCCCCCTGATAGTTACGCTCCTGCAGCCGCCGAGGTCGGAGCTGCAGAAGTGCAACTGTGCTTTGGGTTTTGGTATGCTAACTCGAACCAGCAGGAGGGCGCGTTAGCTCTCCGCCGGGCAAGCAGTCAAAACCCCGAGAAAGGCACCAGCGCGCTTTTCTCGGGTAAAACCCTGAAGACGTAGTCTCGGGCAGCGCGTTGGCCACACCGAGCTATGCCTTTTATGAAATTCGTTAGCGCGTTTCCCCCTCCAGTGGCTACTGAAGGACGTCCGGCGCACCCGAATAATAGGTGGAGGCGGGGAAAAATGAGTTATAATTATTAGTGTGAAACTTGGTTTTTTATTGAGGGTAACAGTACAATTAAAGAGGAGTGGAGTTGCGATAGAGGGAAGCGAAAGAGAGAGATTACACGCGGTAGATAGGCGAGGATTCGCCACATCACCGTGTGTTCACCACAAGAAGCGGCCCGAGTTAACCCTAGTATCCCGAGCGCGAGGCCTGCACGCTGGCTAGCCACGGCTTGAGAGGTCAGAGAAAACTCAGTGCTTCCTCGGCTGTGCGTCGCCGATATATACCCGAGCCCACTCTCTCCATCTCTCTCGCTCCCGTCCTCCTTCTCACGATATTCGCGAATCCCCACTCTTCCAATATTCGCGAATTCGTTGCTCCTCGCTGAACACGCTTTCGTATGTCTGCGCGCTCGTGTGTGCATATGCACACGCGCGCGTTCTTAGCCATTACGTTGGCCCCGCCGTATCATCTTAGTTAACAAATATAAAACCGAATCATTTCCGCAATAATTAAATAATTAATTAAATGATTTCTTATAAAAAACTAACTTTTAATTAATACTACGTTTTTTTTATATCCTAAATGTATTAACTAATTTATTTTGCTTATAATAATTACTAATGTTAATATCATATTAACATTAACAATAATAATTAATGGTACCGTTCTTGATAATAAGGGTATAGGTACAGGCCGTCTCAATATATGTCTAAAATAAGTATGTATATAATGATAAAGTAAAAAATGGTTTACATATTTCATAAAATATAACTCACATTTTTCAAATACATATATTTATTATATGATAAAAGTTGGTCGAGTTTGATCTCAAGATCAACCTAATAACTCAATTAGGATGTTGCATAAAAATAAAAAGTTGATCTTTTACACGAAATGTGAGAATAGCGAAAAATAATTAGGTATTACTTTTTCTTCTGTCATAAAAATGAAAAATTTGAAAGTTACAGACCTTTAAAGTTTCCAAATTTTCGGTATATATAGATATACACTAATGCTACGTGACGTCATGAAAATATACAATCGTGACGTCACCGTGACTATGAAATGGGCTAATAGTATATCCAAATTGTAGCTTATTATCTCGCGAATAAAAGTCTCGATGGGCCCAAGTCCCGAAAATGAACAGATTTTGAGTAAATAATAATTTAAATCGCTGATTTCGGTCAAGGTTAGGGAAACTGAGCGAGCAACTTCAGATGGTTGAAGTGCGCAACAAGTTATTGTTTACATAATCCAATTTCACATTAACATTATTTTACGTTGGCAGCAAAAACTTGCGGAGGCACGTGAAGGGCTAAAATTCTCGTCGATGACAACGGCATCGGTAATTCTCAGTATTTTTCCTCGGACTCGTGTAACCGCGTCGTTAGAATGTTGCGGCGATAATAGCAACAATACGAGAAAGTAAAACTTACTTGTGTATTATTTTTCTGGATACTTGCCCAGCGTGAAATTTTAACTAAGCAACAAGTTTAAGAGTCGTCTTGGCGATCGACAACGCGTGAAATTCTTACCCAATTTTCTGAATTTTTTTCGTAGGATAATTAAATGAGCTTTTATTTTTATCATTAATATATTGCATTAAATCGTAATTTCATCTAACTGTCCTACATAAGTAATTTCCTTCTCAGGGCGTACACTACTTAAAAATTATTCTAAAACAGCACTGAGAAACCTGCATTTATTTGAACAGCTATGAAGATATACACTAATGCTACGTGACGTCATGAAAATATACAATCGTGACGTCACCGTGACTATGAAATGGGCTAATAGTATATCCAAATTGTAGCTTATTATCTCGCGAATAAAAGTCTCGATGGGCCCAAGTCCCGAAAATGAACAGATTTTGAGTAAATAATAATTTAAATCGCTGATTTCGGTCAAGGTTAGGGAAACTGAGCGAGCAACTTCAGATGGTTGAAGTGCGCAACAAGTTATTGTTTACATAATCCAATTTCACATTAACATTATTTTACGTTGGCAGCAAAAACTTGCGGAGGCACGTGAAGGGCTAAAATTCTCGTCGATGACAACGGCATCGGTAATTCTCAGTATTTTTCCTCGGACTCGTGTAACCGCGTCGTTAGAATGTTGCGGCGATAATAGCAACAATACGAGAAAGTAAAACTTACTTGTGTATTATTTTTCTGGATACTTGCCCAGCGTGAAATTTTAACTAAGCAACAAGTTTAAGAGTCGTCTTGGCGATCGACAACGCGTGAAATTCTTACCCAATTTTCTGAATTTTTTTCGTAGGATAATTAAATGAGCTTTTATTTTTATCATTAATATATTGCATTAAATCGTAATTTCATCTAACTGTCCTACATAAGTAATTTCCTTCTCAGGGCGTACACTACTTAAAAATTATTCTAAAACAGCACTGAGAAACCTGCATTTATTTGAACAGCTATGAAGATATACACTAATGCTACGTGACGTCATGAAAATATACAATCGTGACGTCACCGTGACTATGAAATGGGCTAATAGTATATCCAAATTGTAGCTTATTATCTCGCGAATAAAAGTCTCGATGGGCCCAAGTCCCGAAAATGAACAGATTTTGAGTAAATAATAATTTAAATCGCTGATTTCGGTCAAGGTTAGGGAAACTGAGCGAGCAACTTCAGATGGTTGAAGTGCGCAACAAGTTATTGTTTACATAATCCAATTTCACATTAACATTATTTTACGTTGGCAGCAAAAACTTGCGGAGGCACGTGAAGGGCTAAAATTCTCGTCGATGACAACGGCATCGGTAATTCTCAGTATTTTTCCTCGGACTCGTGTAACCGCGTCGTTAGAATGTTGCGGCGATAATAGCAACAATACGAGAAAGTAAAACTTACTTGTGTATTATTTTTCTGGATACTTGCCCAGCGTGAAATTTTAACTAAGCAACAAGTTTAAGAGTCGTCTTGGCGATCGACAACGCGTGAAATTCTTACCCAATTTTCTGAATTTTTTTCGTAGGATAATTAAATGAGCTTTTATTTTTATCATTAATATATTGCATTAAATCGTAATTTCATCTAACTGTCCTACATAAGTAATTTCCTTCTCAGGGCGTACACTACTTAAAAATTATTCTAAAACAGCACTGAGAAACCTGCATTTATTTGAACAGCTATGAAGATTACTAGCCGTCAATCATTGTAATAATCTGAGTCAAAGATATGGCATATAAGTGGACGTTGTGTTTGTCAAGCAAACTACCGTAGAGCTGACAACTCGTAAACGTAGAAATAAGGTGGTTCGTAAACGACGATGTCACAAATATAGTTCAATTCAGATTCAGCTCTAAACCGTGATTTTGACAGATACCATGTCGACGCAGCACACGGAATCTGATTTGTTCGAGTATATTGATCTTCCTAGGACAAGACATGTGAGACATCTGCGCCAGCTTCTCCGAAATACAGCGAAAAATAGATCCAGTGTGATAAATAACGTCTCTGAGACCTTTTCTCGTCACTCGAAATCTTGTCCTTTTTACATAAAAGACTATCGGGGATATGGGAAACATGTTACGATTTGTTGTAATAAGATAGTAACGTTGTTTTCGAAAAACTTTGATTATAATTTGAACTTTTCTCATTGTGCTAAAAAAATTCCGCGCAAAGTTTAAGCAGATTTATATTCCAAAGCATGCGAATTGTAAAATATTCAACGAATTTAATGTACAGACGCGTTATAACTTCAGCACAAGTTACACAACTATTTGTGTGTACACATGCATGCCCACTTAACGATACGATAAATTAAAGCAGCTTAAATTATATAATTCATTCGAGTAATCTCTATCTTGCTTTCTCAAAGAAACTTTATGAAACCTTTCCGAGAGATTTTCTTGACGACCGAGAAACACTCCAAGAGTTTATCTCGACCTATAATTCAAGTTATGTATATTAATCATCCAATCATTATAATAAGCTGAGTCAAATCTATGGCACATAAGTCGACGTTGTGTTTGCCAAACAAATTACCGTAAAGCTGCCAACTTGAGTGGCAATGGCTCAGTAGACAGAGTGTTGGGCTAGTAATCCAGAGATCCTAGGTTCAAGCCCGACTCTCGGTTTTTCTGACATCGGGACACCTATTTGTTTACATATGTGTCGAACATCAAAGCTCCAGTGGTACGGATACCACTGTATAAACTGAAGGTCCAGCTAAGATGCATGCGCGCTACATTTCGGTGTGGGGCACATGCACCGCAACTATAGGGAAATGGACCTCACTGGCAGGTACCGTTGTATATTGGTAAGAGCCATATAAGACTCGAAAGAGGACTTAGGTAGGCTATCGTAAAAAAAAACCTTGAGATTATTTCTCAAAGATCGAGCATCACTCCGTGAGTACTTTTTGGGGATCGAGAATCAATCCGAGAGTATTTCTCGACGAACGAGAATCACTTTGAGAGCATTTCTGGACGATCGAGAATTTCTCAGAGACTATCTGTCGACGATCGAAAATCATCCCGAGAGCATTTCTCTACGATCAAAAATCACTCCGAGAGCATTTCTCAACGATAGAGAATCATTCCACGATTATTTTTCAACACTGATCGAGAATCATTTTGAGAGTGTTTCTCAACGATCGAGCATCAATCCGTGAGTACTTTTCAGGGATCGAGAATCAATCCGAGAGTATTTGTCGACGATCAAAAATCGTTCCGAGATTATTTTTCAACACCAACAGAGAGTACTTCTCGACGATCGAGAATCACTCCGAGAGCATTTCTCGACGATAGAGAATCACTCCGAGACCATCCGTCGACGATCGAAAATCATTCCGAGAGTATTTCTCAACGATCGAGAATCACTCCGTGAGTACTTTTCGGGGATCGAGAATCACTCCGAGAGCAATTCTCGACGATAGAGAATCACTCCACGATTATTTTTCAACACTGATCGAGAATCATTTTGACAGTGTTTCTCAACGATCGAGCATCAATCCGTGAGTACTTTTCGGGGATCGAGAATCAATCCGAGAGTATTTCTCGACGATCAAAAATCACTCCGACAGCATTTCCCGACGACAAGGAATTACCACGAGAGTACTTGTCAACGATCGAGAATAACTCTGTGAGTATGATTCGACACCAACAGAGAGTACTTCTCGACGTTCCAAACTTACTCTGAGAGTATTCCTCGACGACCGAGAATCGGTCGGAGAGCAATTCTCAACCATAGAGAATCACTCCGAGAACATTTCTCGACGAACAAGTATCACTTTAAGATCTTTTCTCGACAAACGAGTATCTCTCCGAGAGCATTTCTCGACGATCGAGAATCACTTTGAGAGTATTTCTCAACGACCGAGAATCTCTCCGAGAACATTTCTCAATGATAGAGAATCAATCCGTGAGTACTTTTCGTGGATCGAGAATCACTTCGAGAGTACTTCTCGACAAACAAGAATCACTCTGGTACTATGTCTCAACACCAACAGAGAGTACTTCTTGACGATCAAGAATCATTCCGAGTGCATTTCTCTTCGATCGAGAATCATTCCGAGAGCATTTCTCGACGATCGAGAATCATTCCGAGTGCATTTCTCTTCGATCGAAAATCACTCCGAGAGCATTTCTCTACGATCGAGAATCATTTCGAGAGTATTTCTCAACGATCGAGCATCACTCCGCGAGTACTTTTCGGGGATCGAGAATCACTCCGAAAGTACTGCGCGACAAAAAAATTAGTTGTAGCAGTATAAAACACAGTTATGTAAAAGTCAAAAGTAACTGTGGGAGTATAACGATAATTTAAATGCGAAAGGCGAGTGTGGGAGCTCATTTAATCAGTATTTATATGTAAAAGACATCTGTGGGAAATGATTATATACATTGTAAGTTTCATAAACCAAATTAAATTATTATTTGATACAAGTATATAGTAAACGACTTAAGTGTCAAAAAAGACTTTATTTTTGTTAAAAGTGTCAGTCTAAAGATTGAAGACAAACACTTTTCTCGCATCACTCGAGAATGTTTGCAGGTGTCAAAGATGACTATTAGAACTGAAAAATCAGCTCTAGTAGTATAAAACACAGCTGTATAAAAGTAAAACGCAACTGTGGGAGTGTAGAAAAGGATTATTTAAAAGCGAAAGGCGAGCGTGGGAGTGCACTCAATCAGTATTTATATCTAAAAGGCATCTGTGGGAAATGATTATATATAAATGAATATATACACTGTTCCATAACACAAATGAAACTACAACTTAATATAAGAATGTATTATGTAGTAAATGACTTATTAGTCAAAAAACGACTGTTTTTTTGTTAGAAGCGTCGTCTAAAGATTGAAGACAGCCGTGATATTGCAAAAGTCGCATCACTCGAAAATGTTTAAGAGTGACAGCGATGACTATTATAGCTGAAAAATCAGCTGTAGCAGTATAAAACACAGCTATGTAAACGTAAAACGCAACTGTGGGAGTATAGAAAATGATAATTTGAAAGTGAAAGACTAGTGTGGGAGCGGAGCAATCAGTTTTTACATGTCAAAGTCATGCGTGGTAAATAAATATATGCATTTTTCATAACACAAATGAAACTACAATTTAATATAAGTATATAGTAAATTACTTATGAGTCAAAAAAGACTCTATTTTGACCAGTTCATGGCACTGTTATTCGTAGTGATTAATACTCCATCACATTATTTTAAACCTATCACGAGTATTAGAGTCTTACATCATCGAACATTATGAATAAAGCTATATGCTGTAATAATTTGAAATGATTTCGTTGTATGATTTTTCAGTACAATATCGTTCAATAAAAGCGTTGTTTACCTCAAAAATTTTGTGTACGTTCGTATGTATGTATACGCGTGAGTGTGTGTGTGCACGTGTGTGTGTATGCGTGTTTGCGTGTGTGTGCTTGTGTGCGTATGTGTGCGTGTGTGTGTGTTTAAGTGAGTGTGCGTGTATATGTGTATGATTGTGTGTGCGCGTGCGTGTAAATGTGTGTACGCGCGTGTGTGTGCGTGTGTGTGCGTTTATGTGTGTGTGCGTTTATGTGTGTCTGCATGTGTGTACATATATTACAAAGCTTTTTGTAGAAGGAAGCAAAATTTTCAACAAAAAATTGAACTCTTCATATCTTTTGGACTCAATAGGTTTCGCAAGCTGCGCAATGAACTCGATCGAGATATACAAAAGATCTACCTTTTCCTAACATTTTAAGTAAATAAACGGGTTTTAAATTATTAGAATTTCTCTTTGTAAACAACAACCTGTTGCGCACTTCAACCATCTAGAGTTGCTCGCTAAGTTTCCCTAACCTTGACCGAAATCAGCGATTTAAATTATTATTTACTAAAAATCTGTTCATTGTCGGGCCCATTGGGACTTTTGTTCGGGAGATAATAAGCTACAATTTGGATATACTATTAGCCCATTTCATAGGGACCCACTCTCCCATTTGATTCCTCCGGGGTCCTTTGAAATAGCTGTAAATACTTAAATTTTCGTTACATTGAACAAATAAAAAATACGACCTAATTATTTTAGCTTAAACTATTTGAATATGAAATAATAAAAAATCATGCAACAACCGAAGTGGACATACGCTTTATATAATACATTATTCTACATTAAATTAAAATACTTTTCGAAATACTATATTTAAATCGATATTTTCTGCAAACTTAAAAAATGTTCCTTTAAATGGATAGAAGGAACTTTGTTGAAATTAAAAAAACGCGTTTAAAATTTGTATGTGATATGCTATCAACTAATTGTTTCACTTGCTTGACTATAGTTTTGTTAAAACATTAAAATTTGACATGTTCTGAAATGTTCTTAAATTATATGATAAACATTAAAAAAATGTTAAGGAATTTTTTATATAATGGGCAAGATTAATCGTGGTGTTTCCATTAAAAAATATACATTGTAATAAAAAGATATTACACGTTAAAAAGATTATTATTGTATAATAAAAATTATTCAACAAAAAAGATGATGACAATATAGTAAAACGTATTTATAAATACAATGCTGTATACCTTTTATGTGTTAACAAAAAACAATGAACGTATTTCATAAAAAATAATTAAATAAGTCGGTTTAAATAACCCGGGGCCAAACATTCAGACGCGAAAGAACACGGCCCGCGACTACCAATCGGGAACTTGCATGGAAAAATGTATTTCGTCCGTCAGATAGATTATTGAAAAATAATTATATTTTATCAAAATAATACGGAAAAAATACTTTTCTGAAATTAAGAATCATTAGGTCCCTTTGAATGATAATAATGGAAACCTGTATATTTCTTGCGCTACCGCAAGGTTTCGAAAGTCAGAACGGTCGGATTCTGCACATATGAATGTGGGAATTTGAAAATATAAATTATTGACCTAGTTATACCATTTACAAATCATATTTCATGATAAAATTTAAAATAATACATGAATTATGACTTTGATAGACTATACCTTTGGTTAATAATTTTTATTTTCAAATTCTACATACATAACATAACTATGTGTATTTTTATCACAATAAAGCCTTCAAAATCTAATCCGATATATTTCTCTCTCAAAACCTTGCAGTAGCATAAGAAATGTACAGGTTTCCAGTATTGTCAAAGACACCTAATGACCCTTAATTAAAAAGAAAGATTCTTTTAATAATATTTTAATAAAATATATTCAAATTTAAGGGGACAGATACACCTTAAAATTTTAAATTAATTAATAATATATTTTACGGTAAAAGTAAGGCACTTATCATATATTACCTGATTTTTTTCGGTAAATTTGAACATTTTATCAAAATATAACTATACAAATGTTTAAAAAAAATTTTTGAAGGTCGTTAGGTCCATTTGGTGTTACCAAGTGGTGTTGCAGGCGACGGCCTTGGGCACCCAGGGGAACGAGGTGCGGTGTACCCCAACCACACTTAAAGCTAACGCTGCAGGAACGGGTACCGAGCCGAGAGAGAAGAAAACACTCAGCGGTGGGGCTAAAAGAAGCCTGGCTAAGGAGAGAATCGCTGCGGCTTCTGCCGCTCAGCAGACGCCTCCGGGGGTGTCCAAGAGGAAGAAAGACCACAAGGACACTCCGCCAGAGGAGGAGGCTGAGATGCAGAAGAAGCAGAGGAGCGGACCCACAGCCAGGCAGTCTAACTCCCTTAAAACAGGCCTAACGATGGCTCAAACGGCAAATCCGCTGACAATGGTAGTCGTAGAGACAGGCTACTCTTAAGTCGTCATAAAGCCTGAACAGCTGGAAGACTTTAGGGATGCTGTGGTCGATGAAATCGATAAGATCCTCGGGCACTGTGGCCGAAAATCTCGACAACCTTTGTCAGGGGAGGCGCCATAATCATAATCCCCATGGACAAGTCCGCAAAGGATTGGCTCAGTGGGGTAATCCCTGAATTCGCGCCATGGGAGGGTGCGAACCTCAAGGTAGGGAGGGGGGGGGGGGGATTTATCCAGAAGACTGTCAAGGCCACGACATGGATACCTGGAAAATTCAGGAAGTCAGAAGTCGTCCGTGACAGACTTCAGACTTCAGGGTTACAATCCCACCATCAACACGGCATGCTGACGAATAGTGCGACACGACAGCACGGAGGAAGAAAAAGAGGGGGTGAAGGGGAAAAACGCGACTGGCGGAAGAAATCTGCTGGTCGTGCAGATCCCCGAATCTCATGCGACGGTGCTGGAGCACCTCAAAGATCGGCTCTTCTACGATCTCGGACAGGTCACCTTTAAAGTGACCAGACGGGATCCTGAAGAGACCGCAGAACACGAGTAAGTATTTAAGGAGGATGTCATAATCAATAATGGCTACCTCCCAAATCAAATTTATTCAGATTAACTTGCACCATAGCAAAGGCGCTTCTGCTGTTTTGCAAAAGAGCATGGCCGCGGTGTACACAGGCATAGCACTAATCCAGGAACCCTGGATTGTCAAAGACTGTATCAAAGGGCTGGGTAATGTTGGTTTATGTTATAGGGACACCAGTACGAACAACCCAAGGGCGTGTGTACTGGTAAGAGGAGTTTCAGCATTCCCACTGATGGATCTCTGCACGAGGGACCTGGCAGTGGTGTCAGTAGAGGTCGGACCAGATCTCAAACTGGTGGTGGAATCGGCGTACTTACCTCATGATGCGCCGGACTGTCCTACTCTGGAAGTGCGCAAACTTGTCAGCTTCTGTAAGGTAAGAGGTTTACCTCTATTGTTGGGATGTGATGCCAACTCGCACCATCAGGTGTGGGGCTGTGCGGATTCAAACAACAGGGGAGTGAACCTTCTGGAGTATCTTGTTAGTACCGAATTGGATATTCTAAATACAGGGTCGGAACCAATCTTCCGCAATGCAATAAGGGAAATTGTGATAGACATTACACTGTGCACCAGGGACCTTATTGACAAAATTTTGAATTGGAGAGTTTCTAATTAACCGTCTTTTTCAGATCATGCTCAATTTCGATTTGAGCTCTTGACTAACATTCCTACAGAAGAAAAATGGATCAGTGACCCAAAGAGGACTGACAGGGCGGGTTTCCGGACTGACACTGAGGCACAACTCGGTCGGCTACCGACGTTGATCGAGGATGTGGCTAGGTTAGAAGAAACTGCGAAACAATTAAATAACATACTAACTACGGACTACCGTGAAAACTGCAGATCACAGATTGTAAGGAATAATGGCAGATGGTGGAACGACAATCTGCAAAAAATGAGAAATAACACCAGAAGGCTCTACAGTAGAGCAAGGAAAACTAAAAGGGCGAAAGACTGGGCCAGTTTCAACAAGTCCAGGGACGCTTATAGAGAAGCAGTAAGACTTGCACAACAAAAATCATGGGAGTCTTTCTGCGATATTGCAACTAGTAATAATCAGGCAGCAAGACTAGATAAACTGCTAGCGAAGAACCCGGAGGCTATTCTGGGAACTGTTTAATAGCAGGATGGGAGTTACTCAGTACTTACTGACGAGGAGACTCTTGACTGCCTAATCAGGGCTAACTTCTCGGGCTTTACTAGGACTGAGGAGGGAGTCGGGGACACCTCGGAGCCGAGCAGTTCGGAAGCAGAAGTTGTGCGGTCTGGTCACCTTCGAGAACCGACAGTCGCCTGACCTCTGAAGTCGTCACTCCAGCCAACGTTAGGCGGGCCATTGGATCCGTCAGACCCTACAAGTTCCCGGGCCCTGATGGGATATTGCCGGTCCTTTTACAAAGGGCAGGCGAACCCATTATTGGGCCATTAGTGGGACTTGTCAATGCTAGTCTCGCCCTGAGACACATCCCATCCGCTTGACGGGGAACCAGAGTAGTTTTCATACCCAAGGCAGGCAGAAATGGCTACACATCGTCTAAGGACTTCAGGTCTATCAGTCTCACTTCTTTCCTCCTGAAACTAACGGAAAGATTAGTTGATAGGTTTATACGTGAAACGACTCTATCTTTAAAGCCTCTTCCAATGGACATCATGCATATCGTGCTGGTAGATCTACAGAATCGGCTCTAAATGAAGCCGTCACTGGGATTGAAAGACAACTTGAAGCCAAAGGATTTGCTATAGGCATCTTTACGGACGTCGAAGGGGCTTTCAATAATACCACGACAGAGATTATCAGGGAAGCTCTTCGGAAACGAGGAGTTCCGGCACTACTAATCGACTGGATTTGCTTCATGCTGAAGAACATTACGGTTAGCAAAGGTGGCAAAACTATTATGGTCTCGGTCAGTGACGGAAGCCCACAGGGGGTGTACTTTTTCCCCTCCTCTGGTGGATAGTCGTTGATGAGCTTATAACTTGGATCACCTGAATAGGATGTAAAGCAGTCGGATACGCTGATGACGTACTAGCTATTACCAGGGGGCCCTTTCTGGAACCCCTAGTAAGCATCACACAACGAGTCCTAGATACTATTAATACTTCGTGCCTGGAAACGGGCCTTTCAGTCAATCCAGGTAAGACCGAAGTAGTGTTCACCAGAAATTATAAATGGTCACTACCAATGGGCCTTAAGCTAGAAGGACACGAACTCAAGATTTCTGAGGAAGCAAAGTATCTAGGGATTATTCTAGATAAGAAACTTAACTGGAACGCACAACTTGCGAGACAGTACAAAAAGCACACATCAGCCATATGGCAATGAAGAAGGGCCATTGGCAGAAATTGGAGCTTGAAACCAGAGATAGATATGTGGATTCATAATGTCATTCTGAAACCAAGATTAACATATGCGGTGGTAGTCTGGTGGAATAAATCAGAACAATGCACGGCAAGGAAGATACTTGAAAGGGCCAGGAACCTAACACTGAGATACATCACGGGAGCCATGAGCACAACTCCAACCGTGGCGATGGGCGCCCTGGTGAATCTTGAACCTCTCCATCTAACTCTAAAATCCGAGGCGGCCAAATCGGCGCTCCGATTAAAAGATACAGTTGGATGGAATACTAATGTAAAGCGGGCAAAAATGCTTCAGGGACTCCTGCAGGGAGATATTTTAACAATGCCCATAGATAAGAGCCTAACGAAGTATATCTTTGATAAGAAATACAAAATAAGCATACCTACTCGCAATGAGTGGTTGAATGGACCCTGCCTCATACCGGAGAACGGAGAGAACTGGTTCACCAATGGTTCCAAAGGTGAAGCGGGCGTGGGAGCAGAGGTATACAGGAGGATGGGTAGTAAGGGATTCACGGTCCCTATGGGAAACAATGCGACCATCCATCAGGCAGAGACACTCGGTATCATTCGGTGTGCACAGAAAACCGCCAAGAATGAGGGTGGAAGGAATATCTTCATCTGCACAGACAGCAAATGCACTCTATCAGCATTAGGTAATTACACAACGAAATCCAAGTTGTTGGCAGAATGTCATGAGGCAATAAACAACTTGGCAATTTTAGGAAACACCTTTATACTGGTATGGACTCCTGGACACAGCAATATTCTCGTAAATGAGATAGCTGACAGGCTTGCTAAATTAGGCGCCAAAGAGAGATTCATCGATGCTAAGAGGAGATCGGACGAGTTGAACAACTGTGTGAGTCTGGCATAAGATTCAACCTAGAATTTTCTAATAATAATAGGTCCATTTGATTGGCTATAATGAAAACCTCTATATTTCTTCGGCTACCACAAGGTTTATAGAGCCAATGTGATCGAATTGACGCTTTCAAGGTTTTATTATGTTCAAAATACGTGTAAGTAGGATATGGGTGTGGGAAATTGTATATAAAAATTATTGACCAAAGTTAAAGTCAATTTAAGCCATATTTCATAATAAAATTTTAAAAAATCGAAGAGTTTTCGCTTAAATAGACTATAACTTTGGTCAATAATGTTTATATACAATTTCTCACACCCATACCCTAGCTACACGTATTTTGAATATAATAAAAAAGTCAATTCGATCACATTGGCTCTCTAATACTTGCCGTAGCCGAAGAAATATAGAGGTTTTCCACATTTTTTAAAAATTTTTATAATTATATTTTGATAAAATGTTCAAATTTACCGAAAAAAATCAGATAATATATGATAAGTGCCTTAGTTTTACCATACAATGTATTATCAATTAATTTAAAATTTGAAGGTGTATCTGTCCCCTTAAACGCCGCAAATTTATATCACAAAATTAAAATTTTATTGTCTTCTCAAAGGTACAATTAATAATATTTTAAGCATTTAAATTATTAATAAATACGTTTATAATCATTTTAAATATTTAAAGAAGTACAATTTATAGTCTTTAGATCATTAAAATTACAAATCACTAGCATATTTTCGAAATTAGGCACCTGTTTTCGTCTTGTTCGTGATTATATTTTA
Organism: Gastracanthus pulcherrimus; assembly: GCA_949152435.1. Taxonomy (NCBI): domain Eukaryota; kingdom Metazoa; phylum Arthropoda; class Insecta; order Hymenoptera; family Pteromalidae; genus Gastracanthus; species Gastracanthus pulcherrimus. Next base: position 81,042,830 of record OX424573.1, on the reverse strand, counting down.
GTAGTTTATAGTCTTGAGAAATTGTGTAAAAAAATTATATCTGTAATCCTAAATTAATTTTACCTGATTTTTAGTGTGAAAAAGTCAAAGGTTCTAGAGATTTACTTATATGCACGCGAGAGAATTAAGCGAACGCGCGCTTCCAACCGGCATCAATTGCTTTCGATCTATACACACTTCTCTTCTTCTCCTTTAAGCGCGCACACACACTTCCCCTTTTGTGCTGTGATAAAATTATGTGTATAGTTCGGCCGCTTAGCCGCTAGGTTCGCTAGCTCACGACTGACAAGAATAGCCCCGAATCCGCCCATGCTGACTGGCAATCTCTCTACTAATCTCTGGTCAGACTGTGTTACCAGGGATATGAAGGGTTTTGAAATATATACACAGAAAAACAGGCAAGAAATGTAAATACCTTATATAACGTTGTGTATAAGGTTTTTAAGTTATGGTGTAATTAAATTTTTTTTTTGGGAACTGAACTGATTTTTAAAAAAAATGCTATTTATTTTTTTTAATCGCTTGGGTCTCCTAAAAAAGTAATAAAAAATATTTGAACGAAAAAGTGTTTCGCTCTTTTTGTAATATATTTCAAAAAGAGTCGAATGACCGTCGAAAAAAATATTTTCATTCACCATGTCACCTACAATTGTGTGAAGAACGCAGCAACTTTAATAAATATGGTATTGAAAATAGTGATTTATTGTTACGTGTAAGATCAATATTTTGAGGTTTTACAACAGTGTAATTTAAGATATTACTAAATGTTTAAAGTATACAAATTTTCAGTTTGATTGCTTTTAAGCATAAAAAGTTTCCTACTAGTAAAAGAATTGGTTTTTTGGATTAATCCCGGACCTGCCTCCTTAAGTATTTGTCATATATTTAATGAAATTTTTGTTTATTTACCTATAAATTTAAAAAAAATAATTTTTATAATGTATTTTTAATGTAAGGTATACATGAGACTTAAAAATTATATTTAAGGAACCATTAAACGAAAATAAAAATATTATAGACAATAAATTATCAGATTCGTAGTACTACGATTTCGAATTCCGCGCAAGTTTGAAATCAAATTTCATTATCATGTGTCGTATAGGACCATACCTATTTTACCAACGCAGTGATATTTTCATGATGTTTACTTAATAAGAAGACAAAAAATAATGTTTTATTTTGACAGCATAAGAAGTAGATGAAAAAGTATAATGCTTCTACATGAATTAATTGACTCAGATGAGTATTATAATTTTGTAAGTAATTTGGGTGATAAAAAGAATTGCATTCTTTGTGTCCACTTTTATTTTTTCAGCAAAACCAGTATATAGAATGAACGTATACTAAAAGTAAATAATACTTTCTTTTGGAATAGTACATTTTAAGACAGTTTATCATCGTTTTGTTGTTAACTAACTGTTGTGATCTATAATACCATCAGTACATTATAAAGTTTGTAGCTTTTACAACAATAAAATTAGAGATAATGTGGCATCTGGAACCATCACAACAATAACAAATATGAGTGACTACTGAATGATACCATAGATCGGGTCATTTGACATTCTGGCTACACAAACATGAATATTAGTTAGAAGTAAAGTTTTTACAATAATATAATAATACTGAAGGGTAGAGTTTAAACATTTTCATAGACAGTGGTACTTTGATTGTCACAACAATAATAAATATGAGTCACTTCAGGTCAAGATCAGGAAATTTTTCGCAAATAGTACCACTTTAGTTGTCACAATAATAATAGTAAACCTGGCTTCACTACTACGCTTTCACAATTGCAGGCATCTGCTGAGAGTATGAACAATCTGGCATCTTAGACGGTCATAACAAAAACAAACCTGACCTTAACTACTCGTTACAGCCACCAGGGTCACATAAGGTCAAGGTCAGGTTTGTTATGACGGTCTAAGGTGACTATTTAACTACTTTTATGGGTGCGCGGAAGGATGTGAACAGAAGAATGAGTGTATATATGTGTAAATAGTGTCATGTATATTCAGTTAACAGCCGGGTTGATGGGTATATAAATAGGTAGATGAGTCTATGGATATGTGCGGGGCAGAAGGACAAGTATGTAGGTGCCTGTAAGTACATATAAGTGTCTGTATGTGGATAGACAGGTATACGGGTAGATGCGGGGGTGAATGAAAGATAGTGTAAGGTTGAATAATTTCGTGTATGGTTAAATGAACCATATGAGTGGATGGATGGATGCATTAGTAGCAAGATGGAAGCATACGAGTATAGGTCGGTGAATGGATGTGTGGGTGGATGGATATATACGTGGAAGGATATGAGTGTATAGGTAGAGGGGACAATGCGTGGATAGATAAATCGATAAATAGCTGGATTGATATATGCGAAGGTGGGGGGATTGAATTGTTTAGGCAAATGAATGGATGTGTGGGCAAATGGATGAGTGGGTAGATATATGGATCAGTGGATGGATGTTGGAATACATTGGTAGATATTAGAATGCGTGGGTGGATGGATAAATGCATCGGTGGAGGGGTGAATACGTGGGTGGATTGATGGATGCGCGTGTGGATGGATAAATGCGTGGGCTGAATGATAAATACGTGAGTGGGGGATAAACGTGTGGGTGGATGGATGAATGAATAGTCTTATGATAAACGCATGGGTGCAGAGATAAATGAGAGGGTGGAAGGTGAATGCGTGGGTGGATGAATTGATGTGTGGGTGGAGAGTGAATGAGTGGGTGGATGAATTGATATGCGGGTGGATAGTTGTATGCGTGGGTGGAGGGATGAAAGCGCGGGTGGATGGATATATTCGTGGGTGAATTTATAAATAACGGGTGCACGGATAAATGCGTGGGTGGGGCAGCGATCGCGAGGGTAGATAGGCGGATGCGTTGGTGGATAGGTGGATGCCTGGGTGTATGATAAATACGTTGGTAGAGGGATAAATGCGGGGGTATATTGATGGATGAGTGGGTGTAAATTGGATCGTGGGTAGACTGATGGATACATGTGTGGATGGATTGATGTATAGGTAGATGAATATATGCGTGGATGGATGGAAGTGTATGGATCGATACATGATAGTGTATGGATAATGAATGATAAAAACAGTGCTAAAATAGGAAGATGTGAGTGTGAATCGTAAAAATGCGCTGCAAAAAATTTGTGTTATTATATGGTACGATAAGGCTCAAAGGAATAGATCTTGTTAATTTTTATTTATATAGTGTTATTATAACTAAGTTATTTTGTAATGCGGGGTTATGGCTCTTCCTAATATTTTTGAATGGAAACTTAAGAGTAAAAACTGTGATTTTCTGTGAAAAACAAAATATCAATTTGAATGAAACGATTAGATTATTAGAAAACATTAAATTAGTTAGAAATTAGTACTGAAAATCCTTTACAACTATAGAAAAAAGTCGATATCACATCGGGCCTTAGAGAATTGGAATTCTGTGAAAAACATATTTTACAGCCTTTATCCCGCTAAAAATTTTAAATTCGTAAAATTTACTAGCTTTTGGTTTGAATATCTTAAAATCCCTTCTTCTCGTTGCCTACAACATAAAAGCAATGTATCATTTGCACCGTCGTGTATTTGCTGTTTCTCGAAAACTAATCCGAGAAAACAATATTTCGATTTGTATTGAATGACGACTTATTTTGCATAGAGACAGGAGTTGATAATGAATGTAAACGGTTTAAGTGTATAGCTTCCTTTAATGTTAGGACGAGAAACGATGTATTTCCGTCCGTCATTGCCAAGGTACTGAACTTTTCCGCTGCTGCAGAATACATTGTAACTTATAGCTAGATATTTTGAGGAAGAGCATATTTTACATTTTTTACCCTATTGGTTAGAGATCGACGTTGGTGGTGACAAAAATCGCAAATGTCCGCGAATTGCGGGCGCCTGTTTAAGGATTGACCGCCTTGAGAATCCGTTTCCGGCTCTGGGAAATTAAACAGTGCGCGGCGTTGTATCCCTAATAAACGCATTTGTACTCCTGCATAATCCGCGTCGCATGAAAAACAAAAGAATAATGCGGTCATTTACGTTTCAGCATGAAGAGTTTTTGCTCGACAACTTCTATATTATAGAATCTACATGAATATTTGTCACCCATGTGCGTGAGGCTCGACAAACTGCAGATGCGTGATTTTACAATACGTCGAAGAAGTGTATTTGAACGCGATGTATTTTCAAGCTCCATTTTATATGATATTAAACGATAATGAAAATAGAAGTATCAAATATTATTCTATACCATAGAGATTCATATATAAATAAGTATACAAAATACGCCTTAGGGTACATACTCCCCCCGTTGAGAGAGTAGCGATCAATAAAATTCTCGTTATTTTACATATGTTTAATGTTGTTTGAGTTGCGTCTTAGTACAATCTTTTTATGGAGAAAAAAAATAGCGAGTTTCTTTGGCTACTTTACTCAAATGATGCCACCGAAACTGGATGCAGTTCTTGAATTCTTCTCACGTGTCCTCGTATTGCAATTGTTTATAATCATATATAGGTGCACCGAGAGAAGTGTTGTAGTTAAACTTGCTACTCTCGCCTTGTAAGCAAGCCTTTAGCTATTATAACAACTTTTATTGTTGCGCTAAATAAAATATAGTTCGCGCCACAAAGTGAAAATAATCAAGAGTTCTACTCTCAAATATGAGGTTAGAATCATAACTTTTATGAGCTATATTGAGAACGTAATCACTAAATGCCTCGATAAATGTAGCACTTTCAATGTATTTTGTAAAAAGATAAACAATCAAACAAGAAGGCTAACTGTAAGTTTCATCAACATTATTTTATTATTAGTTATAATCCCTACTACGTGGAATAGTCAGCATAACAAGAAAAATTAGTTATATAAAATTCCCACTATAAACTTAATTAAAACTTAGTTGTAATTACTATGTACTTCTCTCAGTGTGAATTTAAAGATACGTCTATTTAAATAGAGTATAAATGTAAATCGGTAAACGAAACTTTATTATCATACGCAACTCTTATCAAATAGAGTTTAATTTATATTACCGCATCTTTTTTCAAATCACCGAAAATCGGCATAGAAGAAAGAAATGCTATTCAATGTTATTAATGTTAGTGAGTTCAGTTAATTGATTGTTAATCAGAAAATTAGTGTTATTTATTAGAGTGAGTGTATCAATCAGACAATGTGTTCCTTTTATCGTCCATAACGGAATTTCAAAATTTTGTATGAATTAATGTGTTTTCTGATCATCGTATTTGTTTGCATTATTGTAACATTTTTCCATTTTTATGAGCAAAATAAACGCAGTAGATAATACGTTTGATTGAGATCGATATGTTTACTTTTGTATTCATAAAATCCTATGTAATCGTACCAATTATCCGAAGAATGTCTGATAAATTAGATGCTATTCTTGACCAACTATTTAATACTTGAGAAAACTATCGCAAATCGTATTTCGATATAAAGATACGAGTATGTCAAGTTGGGTATAGTACCTATGTTATAACTCTCTTGTTGTTTAAAAGAATAATAATGAAGTTTCGTTGATGACAATAATTGTTCGCCTGAATAATAACTATTATTGGAAATTAAGTTACTCGATTTAAGTTTTGATTTTCAAATTTGTAGCATGATTTTTGTGGATAAAATTATATTAACAAAAGACTAGATCATTTTTAATTTCGTTAACTTCAAGTGGTGAATAAAGCTATTCACCTTTCGTCTTCAACCAATGACATGTGATTTGCATTGATCTACTTGTTGATAAAGATTGTGTTAAGATGTTTGAAATGATTATTTTAAATCGTTTTTGAAATTGTAATAATTGTTTTTAGACTGTTTGTTCAAATTCACTTGGACCTTCATACGTATCTTTAAAAGGCCAAATACATATATATTTAGAATCCCTCTCCGGCTCGGGGCAATAAAACAGCACGCGACGCTGTATCCCTAATAAACGCATTTGTGCTCCTGCTTAATCCGCATCGCATGCAAAACAAAAGGATAATCCGGTCATTTACGTTTCAACATGAAAAGTATTTGCTCGACGACTTCTATATTTTAGGGTCCACATGAACATTTAGCATTCGTGCGCGCGAGGTTCGACAAACTGCAGATACGTGATTTTACAATACGTCGAAGAAGTGTATTTGAACGCGATGCATTTTCAAGCTCCATTTTATATGATATTAAAAAATAATGAAAATAGAATTATCAAATATTATTCTATACCGTAGAGATACATATATAAATAAGTATACAAAATACGCTCCACTAGGTTCAAGGGTTTTGACTGGGCATTAATGAATCAGTCAGTCAGTCAGTCAATCAGGACACGACTTTATATATATGGGTCAATCCATGTCAACCGGATCAGTGCTGCCACCAAAATTTGAAGCCACGCATAAATACGTTTGACGTCTCAAATTGATGGCTGGACCATAAGGATGAAAGTGCCATATGCACTTTTGCAGAAATCAAGATGGCGACATCAATATGGCCGCCGGAACCTTGGAAATCTCGACCGATCGACCAAATTAGCGCTGACGTTAGAATTTGGAGCCATGCAAAAACACGAATGAGGGCTCAAATTGATGGCTGGACCATAAGGATTAATGTGCCGTATGCGCTTTTGGATAAAACAAGATGGCGGCATCAATATGGCCGTCGGAACCTTGGAAATCTCGACCGATCTACCGAATTAGCGATATCGCCAGAATTTGGAGCCACCTAAAAATACGTATGAGGGCTCAAATTGATGGCTGGACTATAAGGATCAAAGTAACGTATGCGCTTTTGCAGAAATCAAGACGGCGGCATCAATATGGCCGCCGGAACCTTGGAAATCTCGACCGATCGACCAAATTAGCGCTGACGTCAGAATTTTGAGCCATGCAAAAATCCGTATGAGGGCTCAAATTGATGGCTGGACCATAAGGATTAAAATGCCGTATGCGCTTTTGCAGAAATCAAGATGGCGGTATCAATACGGCCGCCGGAACCTTGGAAATCTCGACCGATCTACCGAATTAGCGATATCGCCAGAATTTGGAGCCACCTAAAAATACGTATGAGGGCTCAAATTGATGACTGAACCATAAGGATCAAAGTACCGTATGCGCTTTTGCAAAAATCAAGATGGCGGCATCAATATGGCCACCGGAACCTTGGAAATCTCGACCGATCGACCAAATTAGCACTGACGTCAGAATTCAGAGCAATGCAAAAATACGTATGAGGGTTCAAATTGATGGCTGGACCATAAGGATCAAAGTGCCGTATGCGCTCTTGCAGAAATCAAGATGGCGGCATCAATATGGCCACCGGAACCTTGGAAATCTCGACCGATCGACCAAATTAGCGCTGACGTCAGAATTCGGAGCCATGCAAAAATACGTATGAGGGTTCAAATAGATGGCTGGACCATAAGGATCAAAGTGCCGTATGCGCTTTTGCAGAAATCAAGATGGCGGCATCAATATGGCCACCGGAACTTTGGAAATCTCGACCGTTCGACCGAATTAGCGCTATCGTCAGAATTTGAAGCCACCTAAAAATACGTTCGAGCGCTCAAATTGATGGATAGACCATAAGCTTTAAAGTGCCGCAAACAAAATGATTCATGGGAAAAGTGGTTTCCGAAACTCGAATCACGATTCAATGTATCCATTATTGTGGATGTACCTTGCAACAAGAACAAAATTGCAGAATTGATTGCCAAACCTGATGAGAAGAGCGTTGAAAGTTATTCTCAGCAACGCGTATCCTAAGTCACGCCCTATTGATTCTGAACCCATAGAATGGTGGATCTCGTATGACACATGTATAAGAAATCCGTGGTAGTATACGACGTTGAAACTACCTAAATCGTCTGGAAATCAAATAATAGAGATTCAGTTGGTTAAGTAGCTCATATCATATGCCTTGTAGATTCAAATTTCTTCCGGAACGATTTCCTAAATATCGACAGTCATTAACCGGTTGAGGAACTCACCATTGTATGATAAGAACTCAATTTAGACCTCTTCAAATTCTTAACGAGTTTCATATTGCATAGTAATTATGTCATGTTTTGATCCTGAGTACCTCTTCACTTTCAGTTTATTATCAGTAGTTGGAATGAATGCGTGGCTGCTCTGAATTTTTTCACAGTAGGTGGATTTTTATATTTTCTATGCAATCTTTTCACTAATTGTTTATGCTCCTGCTTACTATAATGGAAAAACTTTATGTTTTTGAATTTTTCTTCTGCAAACTTGAATAGAGAAGTTGAGTCCAAGATGGCATTTTTTGGTTCGACTTGTAAACTGTATCGAGTGGCTTCACTCTTCAAGCATGCTCCAAGACCATCGCAAATACATTTTCCATGTGACGTTGCATGACAGTGCCACTCCGCTTGAATTCCAAAATCAGTCTTGTGATTCATAAGATGCATCATCTGAGTTCTATTTTTGAAGTTCTGTTTTGCACCATCAGTTACATAATAAATTTTCTTTACTCGTGGACACACCTTTTTAATTTCCGGTATTACCTTCTGCTGCATCAAATATACTGCTGTAGCATCGTGAGTTGTGCAGTCTGAGAGTAAAATAATGCTCTTGTGTTTCAAGTCCTCGCCTGATCAATAATAGAAAGCAACAGTAAGAACAGAACATTGATCATTGTTATAATGAAAGGCTTGAGCTGCATTCTATACAACGTATGCATAATTTTTCTGCATAGTCACAATGCAATAATACCTCATTTTCACCCAAATTCTCCTTCTTGTCAGTTATAAATTTTTCTTGTTATTCGAGATAAAACTGTGGGGAACTAGAACTGTCAAGCGTTTGTTCAATTCTTCTACGAATTCATCTGAGGGAAGACATTCTTGTTTGAGGCTACATCGATCAGTAGATGTCCAGGTGCTGAATATCACTTGCTGTATATTACTTTTTTCTAATAATTAAAGAATAAGTTCTGAAAATTTCTCCATATTGGGACATTTTTCACATTCTAGCAAATGACAAGCAGTTGTAGGTTTCTTACAAAGGATGAATCCAATACAATCTTTATAATCACTTAGCCTAGTTTCACATTGTTTACTCACATTTTTCAAATCAATAGAGTCTATCATGAGTTTGACGTTTTGGTGGATTGTACATACACAGACGCTGTGCGTCCCTGATGCTCCACCTACAACACACCATTTTGGCCGCAATTCCGCGAATTTTGAAGCTCCTATAGGATGCTGTGAATATTTTTTCTTGAACTTTATATGCAATACTTTGATATCATATAACAACAAATGTTTCTGTTTCATTACTTTGGAAGCATCAACTTTGATTGCAATAGTCTTTTTTTTGTGAGGCATTATGCGGCTGTTGGAATCATTTTCGTAGAACTCTTGTACTTTTTTAACAGTTTCTTCATTGATATTTTTCCCCCTTTTGAATTGTGGTATAGCTAATATTCCGCCTGATTTTTTCAGTTCTTTGGACTGTATTACCATCGTGTAAGAACACTGGAATTCTTCAGAGATCTGACGACTGCTCCAATAATCAGGAGCTATTGTAAATATAGATTTCCGCAGAGGATCATTGTCTGGCAAACTTTCAAATTTCTCCTTCAGACCATTCAGAAGGTTCTCAAGTTCGTCCTCCCTAGTTTTGCATACCTTCTTAGCAGGAAGCTTCTCTAGAGAATCGTCAAGGTCTATTGAAAATTCAGTTATAACACTATCTAAAATTTGGTCTTTTTGTGGAACATAAATACTGTACCTGCACTCATGGCAAACTTTCGAACTAGGATGTAAATGTGGATATTTTTCTGATAAAGATGTCGATATTGTTCTCAAAGCTTTACCGGTATGTCCTTTTATCCCTAATGGGTTGCAACATCGCTTAGAATAAAACTTATGTGGCTTCTCGTTATCTTCCATCTCAGATAATTGTGATTCAATAATGAGGTCTCAGACAAGATGACGAACAATCGAAAAATGTTTGAAACTGAAAAGCTTCAGAAAAGTAAATACTTTTCATGTACAAAATGTGACGGACTACTGTTAAGTTCGTACTGTGGAGAAGAGACACGATCGAGAGAGCTTTCCAACTATCCTGAAAAGGACTGTTGGAAATAATCAATGCGAACCATCAATGGGCGAATGCAGAAATCGTCAACTATTCTGAGAAGAACTATTGACGATGAGAGAGATCAGAGCTTGCCTCAACAGATGAGACTCTCAACACCTATCCTGAATAGGACTGCTGTTGAGTTCGTGCTGTGGAGAAGAGCCTAGATCGAGAGAGCTTTCCAACTATCCTGAAAAGGACTGTTGGAAATAATCAATGCGCACCCACAATGGGCGAATTCAGAAATCGTCAACTATTCTGAGAAGAACTATTGACGATGCGAGAGATCAGAGCTCGCCTCAACAGATGAGACTCTCAACACCTATCTTTAAAAGGACTGCTGTGAGTTCGTGCTGTAGAGAAGAGCCGCGATCGAGAGAGCTTTCCAACTATCCTGAAAAGGACTGTTGGAAATAATCAATGCGCACCCTCAATGGGCGAATACAGAAATCGTCAACTATTCTGAGAAGAACTTTTGACGATTTTCAACTTTTAGTAATTATTTACAGGTAGGAAGGTACCCTGAAGCAAAAGATAATGCAGATGTGATGCTATACGGAACTCACAGTAAATTATGGTTTGTAATGGACCAGACTTAATCCGAGCTACTCGATCTACTGGATCACTATTAATTATTTTCAGAAAATTTTGGCAGTCAAATAGCGTATATTACCGATAATTTCTCGTACAACCCATTCTGTGGGTTCAGAATCAATAGAGGGTACAATAGCGTAGGCGTTGCTGAGAATAACCTTCCACACATTTTTTCTCAGGTTTGGCAATAACTTCCAAGGTTTTGGCGTCCATATTGATGTCGCCATCTTGATTTCTGCAAAAGCGCATGCAGCACTTTAATCCTTATTTAATCCTTACTTTAGTCCAGCCATCAATTTGAGCCCTCATAGGTATTTTTGCCTGGCTCCAAATTCTGACGTCAGCGCTAATTTGGTTGATCAGTTGAGATTTCCAAGGTTCCGGCGGCCATATTGATGCCGCCATCTTGATTTCTGCAAAAGCGCATACGGCACTTGATCCTTATGGTTCAGCCATCAATTTGAGCCCTCATACGTATTTTTAGGTGGCTCCGAATTCTGGCGATAGCGCTAATTCGGTCGATCGGTCGAGATTTCCAAGGTTCCGGCGGCCATATTGATGCCGCCATCTTGATGTCTGCAAAAGCGCATAGGGCACTTTCATCCTTATGATCCAGCCATCAATTTGAGCTCTCATACGTATTTTTGCATGGCTCAAAATTCTGACTTCAGCGCTAATATGATCGATCAGTCGAGATTTCCAAGGTTCCGGCGGCCACATTGATGCCGCCATCTTGATTTCTGCAAAAGCGCATACGGCACTTTGAGCCTTATGGTCCAGCCATCAATTTGAGCCCTCATACGTTTTTTTAGGTGGCTCCAAATTCTGGCGATAGCGCTAATTCGGTCGATCGGTCGAGATTTTCAAGGTTCCGGCGGCCATATAGATACCGCCATCTTGATTTCTGCAAAAACGCATACTGCACTTTCATCCTTATGGTTCGGCCATCAATTTGAGACCTCAAACTTATTTTTGCGTGGCTTCAAATTCTGACGTCAGCGCTAATTCGGTCGATCGGTCGAGATTTCCAAGGTTCCGGCGGCCATATTGATGACGCCATCTTGATTTCTGCAAAACCGCATACGGCACTTTGATCCTTATAGTCCAGCCATCAACTTGAGCCCTCATACGTACGTCGCTCCAAATTCTGGCGATAGCGCTAATTCGGTCGATCGGTCGAGATTTCAAAGGTTCCGCCGGCCATATTGATGCCGCCATCTTGATTTCTGCAAAAGCGCATACGGCACTTTAATCCTTATGGTCCAGCCATCAATTTGAGACCTCAAACGTATTTTTTCGTGGCTTCAAATTTTTACGGCAGCACTGATCCGGTAGACATGGATTGACATATATAGAAGAAAGGGGTTGAATTTCGGACAATTAACCTACTTCGTTGTAGGTTAGAGAAAAACTGTGAAATTACTTTTTAGAAGTTAGTATTAGTAAGCATTCTGAACGATAACATGGAGAGTCCACAACCTGCGGGAAGCAGTTTTCGATATGGCTTCAGGAAGTGATTTCTGTACCTATAAATGATGTCTAGCCACCGTATTTTCGTCCAATAGGTCCTTAGTGTCAAGCTATGACCGTTTGTATTAAAAAATACGTGTTATTTCAGTAAAAAATAGCTATACTTCGTATCATAACTCTGCAAGTTATTTTTCTACAGAAATTACAAAAAAGGTTATAAAAGTTTACTAAAAGAGCTTTAATTTAAGCTTTGTTTCATATAAAAATATTATTCTGTTGCAAAGTCATGAACAATCAAATATGATGACGAAAAATGAGACATGTCATTAGTGCATAATAGTCCCGAATCGACGAGACAGAAGCGATTGTAGCGACATCTACTTTCGATAAAACATATAATATATAACACCAAATATTGAAATAAAAGTCTTTTATATTATATAAACAAAACCAGAATACTATTTTTTCATAAACTTTTAATTTTATGTAATATAAAATTATAAGAAAATTTATATTTCGAAAATTCGCGCCTTTAATAGGCAACAACCAATCATATTCACGATTCAGTTTGATTGACTTATTAAGTGCTACACCTCTTTCAGTCATCACTTTTTGAGAAGAGGACATGTACTGTAATATCATTACACCTCGACGGATAATCGCATATGCCAGGGCATGCTAAACATTATGTGCAGAATATAGCATCGCAAATATCTATCTCAACTTAAAAGCGGTATAGACGAAATAGATAATTGCGACTGTCACCCTAAACTTACATCGCAACTTAAACAAACACTAAACTACCACAACGCTGAGCATATATATACATATATATATATATATATATATATATATATATATATTTTAATTTATTTGCTTTAAATATACATGCGACTACTTCTCGCTATTGTGTAAAGGCACTGGATAAAATTTCCGTACGAAAGTCTTATTGTTGGCTATTCGGATTTCATGCTCATAATTTTTTAAACGCCCAGGTTTATCAAAAAAAAACATTTCTGTGTTTTAAAAATAAATTTTTAACCGTATCCTTCTGTGTTTCACTTAGTTCTTTGAGATCCTTAACGTAATTTTCAATCGCGGCCTCAACATTATACCGTTTATTAGCATTAGAAAATTGTTCGATTTGTTCTGTCGGATCCAACGCGGTATTTTCAACACTTATACTGCGACACGCACCCCCTATGATCGATTCATAATTCTTATTATACTTGCCTATTTCAGTCTGATTCGACTTAATCACACGTACACGTAAACTGTAACACGCGTCTTTTTCGTTTATACCCTGCGATTGTGCACTTATTTTATATGACACTAATTCTGACGGAATTTTTTCGCCAGACAATTCCAGTGATTTATTTTTAAAATCAATCATTCCCCCATGTTTTGCTAGAAAATCCGCACCAATAATAACATCCGATTAAAGGCCGGGTATGACTAAATATGACTGAGTAATGCTAAATTTCCAAAATTGTATTACTAATTGAATTTTTCTACAAACACCGACTGTTTTTCGACCCACGGCGACGCATATTGCAAGATTAGTGACTGGTAATTCCGGAATATTCGAATTTATTTTCATCGATTCATAAAATTGTTGAGATACACGGGTAATATCACTTCCCAAGTCTATCAAAACGGATATTTTTCTCGAAAATATAGTTGCCTGCATGCGCGGAATTATAATACGCGATTCCTCGAGAGAGTCATTTTCGCCAGTTTCCCCTTATACGTCCCAGCATAAATCTGCTATAAATTTCGATTGCCGAAGTACGTTTATGTTATGAGTATTGTTTTCGTTCGAATTATCGTCATCTACGTTGTTATTCTCACCAACATCTGGCGCGTGGCTCAAATTAGGCGGTGGTTGAGATACGTCCGGTAAAGCAAACTGTAAATTTGAATTTTCAGGTTCTCGCCAATTCTCACGTGATCTTGATTCTATATATTCGCGCGTAAGAATTATTACTGTTATAATTTTGACTATGCGACGAATCTAATCGAGCTAAAGCTTGCGAAATACATGCAGTATTCGCATAATCCACAGTCGATAGAACATCACGCGCGCGCTGCGGTAATTGTTTTATAATAGTATAGTTAATTTCATAATCATCTAAACGCGGTGTAATATATTTTGCAACGTGCACTTGTTCTGTAAAATATTCGCGTAACGAACGATCTTGTGCTTTAAATTTTTTGTTGGCCTACTCCGATTTAAGCTTCATGCGCACCACGGCTAAATAAAATTAATTAAGAAACACGCGTCTAAAATGATTACAATCTATAAACGACTTAAAACGAGCTTCGTACCACACGCGTGCGCGTCCCTTCAGAGCGTCCTCAACAACAAGTAGTTTTTGATCGTTTTTTATTTTCCTTCTAATAAAATATTTTTCTATTTTTTCTAAAAATTATATGGGGTTGTTTTTTTTCCCGTCATATATGAGCATAATAATCGAGACCTGAAGTGTTTCAAAATGACTTAAAATTCCGTTAACTAAAACAAGGCTATGTTTTCCTTATGCATCTTATTTTGCTCCGCGAAACACTTGAGTTGCTGCCGCAAAATTTCGTTTTCTTTAGTCGATGCTCTTGCTTCAGCGCTGAGGTGGTCCACCGTTTGCTTCAGCTCTTCCAAAAGCTCTGCATCAGCCATTTTTGATATGTCGGTCCCTCTGCCCGTTCTCGTCAGTACCATACGCCGTAAAATACAAATAAGTTAGATTTTATACATCAAATTATATTAAAATGATCGAACCGTCGTAAGTCGTGCCCGTTTCGTTGAGCGCCAATTGTAAAATGCCAAAGGTACCTCTCCGTATATATATATATATATATATATATATATATATATATATATATATATATATATATATATATATATATATACAGATATGGATATGGAAAGTAATTATGTTCACGACTACACGATGGTTCGATGATTTTTTATCAATTTAATTTATTATTAGAGAAAGGAGTTATATCGTTATCATCGACTTTACATATTTATGGGTTCAACATTTTTCGCATATTACATTAATAATAGAACACACCCCCAATCATTCACAAATTATATTATTATGATATTTTAGTGATACAAAGGCAAACACTAGCTCTAAGTTTAATGGATAATGGTGTATAATAAATTTGTTTTATTGTTGAAAATATACAACTATAGTTAAATTTTCAAACGCATTTTTCTTCGCGAGTTAATAATGAAAGCTTTTAAAAATTTAACTGAAGGTTCCTGGTAAGAATACGGAGAATATAGCATGGCGTTTTTTTAGAAATATTTATTTATTGCGGAGAAAGAAAATATAAATGTAATGCCGTTAACGTAGGGATTATTAGTTCACTTTCACATCTTCTTAACAATAATCTATTATACATTTTTCAATAGTTGTATCAATTATGTTAAATAGCCTGGGATGGTGTATATGAAAATAATCTTAATCTATTACAATTCATTGGCACTCAGCTTCCTTAAGGGGAGGTCAGAGCCAATTACAGATTTCTGCATTGAATTTTACATTATTCTAATTTAATTGTTCATAAATGTTAAAAGCTTTAGTTGCCCGGCGCTCTCAATCTACTAAGGGACACCGGACAACTCAAATAATTGAAAAAAATTAAAAATTAAATGAGAATACTGAAAAATACGAAATTGTTGGTAACTAACTGCATGTAAGCTCCAACCTCCCCTTAAGGTGGGTCTACATAATTTTTTCATAATCGTTAAACATCCGGAATTTTATTTCAAAATATTAATATGTTTTTAGTAACCAAAAATGAGGAATATGTACCAATTTTGAGCAATTATTATTCAATTCATTGAATAAAATTCACTTTTTTGAGGTAAAAAAAAAAAAATTTTTAAGAAATCGATTAGTTCTCCGAAAAAAAATAAAAAAAAATTTTAACTAAAAAATGCTCCGCTTTTTTTGTAACACATGTCACAGAAGGAGTCGAATGACCGTCGAAAAAAGAATTTTCGTTCAACATGTCACCGAAAATCGCGTGAGGAACAAAGTTCCTTTAATAAATATGATATTAAAAATAATGATTTATTACGACGAGTCGGATCAAGATTTTGAGGTTTTACAACGGTGTAATTTAAAATACTATTGTGTTTTAATAGCATACAATTTTTCAGAATGATTGCTTTTAAACATAATAAGTATTCTGGACTCGTAAGAAAAGAGTCTTTTTTGGGTTTAACCCAGGTCTGCACCTTAAATTTAATAAATAATTCCTATATAAAATTATTTGATCTATTATATTAATGTAACCCACTATTGTTTATTAATAACCAAATTATTATAAAAAAGAATCATATCTTATAA
Source organism: Gastracanthus pulcherrimus (assembly GCA_949152435.1). Lineage (NCBI taxonomy): Eukaryota > Metazoa > Arthropoda > Insecta > Hymenoptera > Pteromalidae > Gastracanthus > Gastracanthus pulcherrimus. The sequence continues at coordinate 81,026,278 of OX424573.1, read as the reverse complement.
TTTAAAATGCCATAGTTAATATTCGACATAAGCTATTTTAAAAAATATTTCTTCCGCATATTGCATAATCGCTAAGTAATAATCGTTTTAAAGGCGATTTTTTTTCTCCTTGTATAATTTATTAAAATTATTTAAATTAAATTAAATAATGTAAGTTAACGTTAGTACGTCGATATATTGATACCTGTTCACATCGAATCTTCGCTCCGAGCATGACTTGTGGCGACACCTAAAAGTTGAAAACTCGGGAGGTAAACTTAGCATATATATATATATATATATATATATATATATATATATATATATATATATATACTTTAAAGTTCCTCCTCTATTTCCATTTTCTGTCAACTCGTGCGCTGCGATCATTTCTTTTATCCTCTGCAAGCAGACGCTCATAGCGATATTCGGTGTAGCGAAATATTTCGATTGATTTCACAAAATGATTTTATTATCGGAAACTGAAGAGTCTGTAGACTTAAAAAGTTTACTATACATTATTTTCGATTTTCCTAATCACCTCCAATTCTTGTCAAATATTTTCCTGTATATGTTTACAAGATATAACCGTTTAAACAAAAAATGACGTTTTCGTATATAACAAAAGAAGAGAAATAGCTTAACTAAAATTTCGGGTCTAGAAAGCTAGGCAATTTTATGCTCTTTCATATAAATTTACACTGAATCGATCACATTATTTCCAACATACCAAAAGATACGAAAACTTATAACTCAGAAATAGAAAAATCGCTAAAAGAACAATAACGAATGTAACAAAAAAACAATAGGAACATTGTCTAAACATAGTGTATTTATATTCCACATGACCGGAAATATGTTTCTAGCACGTTTTTTATTGAAATTTGAAGAAGCATAAATTTATTATAATAAAGTTATGTTTATAAATTAAATTCTCGATTTTCAAATATCGTAAATTAGAAAAATGGTTATTTTTCAAATATATGCATAACCTCAAATATCTTGTAAAATAAAATACCTTCCCACATAGCACCCAATATTGCAACAATTTCACATGAGTACTACACGCGATATTAAATATTCGCGAATGGGGAATATTGCAGTGATATTGCAGGAATATTATTATCATTTCACAATAATAATAGAAATACTGGGTAATATTTTAGTCACAGTGGAGCAATATTATTATTATTTTATCGAATGTATATATAATTTCCTTTTCATTTTTCATTATTTTTATTTCGCTTTAACACTACTACCACTATTGTGATTAGTAATATACATATAATTAATGCCTGTCAATAATCGTTCATACGCAGCAGCTTCGGGATGACACACTTTATCGTAATACTTGAACCGTCCTTATATAGTAATTAAGACGAATCTTTGCACTGGCGAGAAAACACCAAAGCGCCATCTAGCGGCTATCTTGAGACAATTGACTTTTAAATAATGTACAATGGCAATAATCGGTTTCTCTCGATTTGTTTTGACGTAAACCTTAGCTAATTAAGTACATTATTAAAACATTTGTTCAGTTATGGTCAAGATTTCTGGCAAAATAAAACGATAAAATTAAAATATTATCATTAAACAAATGATGACTGATTTATTGCCATATGATATAGTAGAAATATTCCCACAGTATTAGTTTGAAATGCATCCAGGAATGTCATTCTGTAATTTTGCAGGAATATAACTGTGATATCTTTAAGTAATAAGTCACATATATATTACAGAAAATTTGTCATATATCTCAGTGTGTTGCATAACAGTGTAAAATTATACAATTTTTTCGGCATTATTAATATAAGATGAATTGAGAAATATCATGCTGTAAACTTGGAAGAGAATTACTATTATATTTTCATCAAACGTGCTGGAAAAATGACATATGCCGTGTCGATTTTACGTACGCTAAATGGTCAAAAGATACTGCGGGCGTTATTCTACTAACACACTCGACAGCGTTAGGTAATGAAAATAACGCACGGTAAAGCGTGCGTTATTTTCATTACGTCACGTTGTAGAGTACGTTATAAGAAATAACACCCGTAGTGTCTTTTGACCATTTACCGTACACAGAACCCCCATGCAATATATGTCATATTCGCAGCACTTACGCTAAAAAATAATGTGTAAATCTCGTGCGGTGTAGTGTCAAATAGCACCACTTGGGCGAAATGTCACACCCGCGTGCGCTATTGGCCACTACACCGCACTCGTTGCACAATGTACTATTTCATGCTATATGTCATACAAGAATATTACATGATATTTCGCGTATATTTCAATGTGAGTTGTCACAGTGAAATATTCTAGAAATATTTTGGCAATATTAATGTGACATGCATCGAAAAATATCATCCTGTAAACTTGTAATAATATTGATGAAATATTGCAATGTGATATGTCACATACTAATATTGCAGTAATGTGCTACGTATATTACGATATGATTTATCACCATGTAATATTGTAGAATTATTGCATTGTAATTTATCATCGCGCAATGTTACAAGAATATCTCTGCAATATTACAATGTGATAGATCGTACTGTAATATTAAAGAAAGTTTGGTGCAATACTGCAATCTTGAAAATCATACTGGAATATCACAGAAATGTAGCTGCAATATATAAACTTATCCGCAATATCACAGCAACGTTGAAATATTTCTACGACAGTCCTGCAATATTGGGTGTACCCGTACTCAAAGTATGGGTTGAGAGACAGTACAAATCTATCTATTTGGGAAACCTGTTTCAGATAAGAAAGCTGACGATTTACTCTAGTTATCGTTGCAGAATAGTACATTATGTAACAAGCGAATAGAGTCGAAGATTATTCCCGAGGGTTGGTTTACTGCCAGAGAGAAGCGAGTAAAAAAATGTCGGGTCATAGAAAAAAATCAAAATTAAGAAATTTGAATGTATATTCTTTTATATGTTACTAATAACCTCTAATTTTTTCAATGGCTTTTCCACATATGTTTGCAAGATATAACCGTTTCAACAAAAAATTACGTTTGCGTCGGGAGGTTGGGACTTCGGACCCTCCCCCCCACCCCCTCCCCCTCCTGCTAAAATAAAAACTTATATCTCTATATTATATATTAAAATACTGAATATCTATCAAAGAGAAAATAGGAATTTTATATATTTTGAAAAATAAAAATATTGACCCAAAAATATTAAAATATATGCAAAAACGTGGATTTTCTCATAATACAATTTTTTTAAGCATTTTATGAGAACTACATTCTTTATTACTTACTTCATAAGTGAAACTTGATGATCCTCTTTAAAAAATTGTTTAGTGAACTTATAAAATCACTAAAAATCAACATTAATAAAAAAGTATGCTTTTTACCTCATTATAGAGCATATAGCGGTGTGTTATGTTCTGAAAGCATGTTGCAACAATGCTATATTACCAACAAACCTTATAATATAGCTAGAAGCACCATAAACGGAAACCTTTTCTTTAAAATCACAACAATTTAATAAAAAAATTTTTATCTTACAAAAAATGACTTGAGCGACCTCTAAACAATTTTCAAAAAATCTGATAAATTTCAGGAGGCAGTTTTAAACTGTAAGAAAGTTATGGTATCGATAGCGCTACATAAAAAAGTGTTTGTACATTATGAACCACCCTAATTATTGTACACTAAAATAAGCTTGTATTTCACTGAACATTGACTAATGTAGTATTCAGAAAGCTGTGTACATCCTGTCTACCCGTAGGTCAAAGCTACAGTTATACTCAAACGATTCACCGAAGGAAAGGATACCAAAGGTAAGGTCATGAACCTGGCTGACCTCGGGTTGGGCTCTATGCTGGTGTTTATTTTTTCTTGACATACTGCACAATATTCAGAAACATTCACGAAAACGTTATTATCGGATTTGTAAGGCTTATAAATTTTACAATTCAAGTAATAACTACTTTTGAATCACAAATGTACGTATAGTACAATTTAACTGTTTCAAAGTTGTGTGGAGAGCCATAATATTTCCGAAATATTTAAAGTGTATTTGAGTAGAAGATTTTAAATCTTCCAGAATTTTTTCACAAAATATTTTTGAAATACCTTTATTAAAATTTATGTTCAAAAAAATGTCTTACTTTGAAATATTTCATGACAGATTTCTGAAGGATTCCGCAAATGCTGCATATAATGTTTCATGATATATTTCAACATATTATTTATTGGAATCTTTATTGCAATATTCCAGTGATATATTATTGTAATATTTTAAGCTGTTATGATACTTTGGCTATATTTAAAAAAATGTTTATATCTTTGAAAATAATGTGCAATCTGTACATAGGTATGTGATAATGGTTTTAGGCGCTTGTCTGCGAAAATCGCATAATTACTCCGCGTCTAGCTTACAAGTTCTAAGAAAGCATATAATTTGAAAGTATTAACACGTTAATAAATATTAATATTGAAATAATTTTCGAATCTGAGATTAATTCTACTTGTTTGTTCTTATTTGAAATAAAATGTGTTATAAATTTATATAATTATCGTTTCCTTATCACTTAGCAATAGAAACAAAGTGATTTTTTTATATTTAAGTACTTTAAAGTGGTATTCCCCATATGCCCAATCAACTTTTTATTGATTGTAGTTCAATGTATATTTGGTACGTTTTCATTTTATTTAATATTTCATTTAAATTATTAAAATTATAATAACAAGTCCAATTTAAATAAAATATATATATGAATACATTTCTTGTAATACATTTCCTTTTCAAACTACGTCAAAATTGAATTAGAAATAAAATAATTCTTTTACTATATTTTAAATTAATAATTAGTTTATTTAAAATAAATTAGTGACATCATATATTACCTATTCTTTTTCGGTAAATTTGAATGATTTATCAAAATATAACCGACATGTTTTTTACATTTTTTTATCAGCTTTAGGTCTCTTTGATTGGCCACAAAGAAAACCTCTATATTTCTTGGGCTACCACAAGATTTTGAGAGCCAATATGATCGAATTACCGTTTTCAAGGTTTACTTATATTTAAGATACATGTAGTTATGACACAAATATGGTAATTTATATATAAAAATTATTCACCAAAGTTATTCTATTTTTAAGCTATATTTCATAATAAAATTTAAACAATCGAAGAGTTTTAGCTTAATATTATTATTATTCTTAAAAGGTTTTTAAATCTTGGACTATATATTAATGATTATATTATCTATCAGTAGTTAAAATTTCAGAAAGCCTACTCTCTAAATTTGAAATAGTGAAAGTCTCACTAATTTTGGTAGTGAGTACATATTTCACTGGCAAAATAGTGCATATTGACTGATTTAGTAGTTAATACTGAAACTCACTAGTCCAATTAGTGATAAAAGTTAGATTCACTGCATTACTATGTGAATATTCAGTATTTAATTAGTGTATATTTACTTTCACTATTTATCCACTGAATTAATGGTAATATGAGCAAGACCTATTTTGCCAATACTTGTATAATTATTTACTTGTATAATTATCTTGTTCAGTCGTTTTAGATACTAACTTTTCATGTATGTATGAACATTTATAATTGTTTAAGTAACAATAACAATTATATTAAATTATTCATTTTTTATCAGTCTCAGAGAAATTAGTAAGGGAAAAATCGAAATCAACTTAAATGTAAGTTTCAGAATTTTCTCACTTAGGTATCCCGTTAGGCAAGTGGCTAAAATGAGCGACTTTCAACTCAGAGGACGAGGTTCGATTCCCTATCAAAGTAGTTTTTCATTATATTTTTAATTTCTTACTAAGTTTGATAATGAATAATATAATAATACTAAATTAATTAATATTTAATACCCGTAAATAGTTAGTAAATATGTGCTATATATCTAAATGCTTTAATTGTTCAATTTTTTAAATAATGAAATTTAACCATTTCGACAGTGAAATTTCACTAATTCTCATACTGAATCTGTTTCATTATTTCAACTAGTGAATATTCACTATTTTGCAGTTACATACTTTTCACTGATTTTTGTTAAATTTCGACGCATATGGCTCTTTATTTAGAAAAAAAATTTTTTACTGAAGTGGATGTGGTCTACTTTCCATTTTAGTGATAAGTTACTAATTTTTTTACCTTGATTTAGAAAGATTAAATCACTTTTTACCAAATTTATGGTATAAAGTGGTGGCTGATTACGACTCTATATTGAGATTAAGAAAATTAAAAATGGCGGATCAAAGATGGCGTCCAAAAACTGAAATATTACTGGATTTCGCTAAAAGTTGTATATAGGGGGTTTTCGGGGCCGCTCATTACTAATGAATCTAAACTGAGGTTTTGTCAATTCAAGATGGCTGCCAAAAACTGAAATATTACTGGATTTCGCTAAAAATTGTATATCGGGGGTTGGGTTGAGTTTTTAGGGTTGCTGATTATGTACGAATCTGAGCTCAGACTATATCTATTCAAAATGGCGGATTCAAGATGGCGGCCAAAACTGAAATATTACTGGATTTCGCTAAAAGTTGTATGTTGAGGGTTTTCGAGGTCGCTGATTACGAATTTGAACTAAGATTTTGTAAATTCAAAATGATGGACCCAAGATGCCGACCAAAAATTGAAATATTGCTGGATTTCGCTAAAAATTGTATATCAGGGGTTGGGATGAGTTTTCGGGGCTGCTGATTATGTACGAATCTGAACTCACATTTTGTCTATTCAAAATGGCGGATCCAAGATGACGGCCAAAAACTGAAATATTACTGGATTTCGCTAAAAGTTGTATATAGGGGGTTTTCGGGGCCGCTCATTACCAATGAATCTGAACTGAGGTTTTGTCAATTCAAGATGGCTGCCAAAAACTGAAATATTACTGGATTTCGCTAAAAATTGTATATCGGGGGTTGGGATGAATTTTCGGGGCTGCTGATTATGTACGAATCTGAACTCACATTTTGTCTATTCAAAATGGCGGATCCAAGATGACGGCCAAAAACTGAAACATTACTGGATTTCGCAAAAAATTGTATATAGGAGATTTTCGGGGTGGCTGATTAAGACTCCGTCTTGAGATTTTGACAATTAAAAATGGCGGCTCAAAGATGGCGTCCAGAAACTGAAATATTACTGGATTTCTCTAAAAGTTGTATATACGGGGTTTTCGGGGCCGCTCATTACTAATGAATCTGAACTCAGATTTTATCTATTCATAATGGCGGATTCAAGATGGCGGCCAAAACTTAAATATTACTTGATTTCGCTAAAAGTTGTATATATGGGGTTTTCGGGGCCGCTCATTACTAATGCATTTGAACTCTGATTTTGTCAATTCAAGATGGTTGCCAAAAACTGAAATATTTCTGGATTTTGCTAAAAATTATATGTTGTGCGGTTTCAGGGTCGCTGATTACGAATGCGAACTCAGATTTTGTCAATTCAAAATGGCGTATCCAAGATGGCAGCCAAAAATTGAAATAATACTGGATTTCGCTAAAAATTGTATGTTGGGGGTTTCCGAGGTTGCTGATTACGAATTTGAACTCAGATTTTGTAAATTCAAAATGGTGGATCCAAGATGACGGTCAAAAATTGAAATATTGCTGGATTTCGCTAAAAATTGTATATCGGGGGTTGGGTTCAGTTTGCGGGGTTGCTGATTATGTACGAATCTGAGCTCAGACTATATCTATTCAAAATGGCGGATTCAAGATGGCGGCCAAAACTGAAATATTACTGGATTTCGCTAAAAGTTGTATGTTGAGGGTTTTCGAGGTCGCTGATTACGAATTTGAACTAAGATTTTGTAAATTCAAAATGATGGACCCAAGATGCCGACCAAAAATTGAAATATTGCTGGATTTCGCTAAAAATTGTATATCAGGGGTTGGGATGAGTTTTCGGGGCTGCTGATTATGTACGAATCTGAACTCACATTTTGTCTATTCAAAATGGCGGATCCAAGATGACGGCCAAAAACTGAAATATTACTGGATTTCGCTAAAAGTTGTATATAGGGGGTTTTCGGGGCCGCTCATTACCAATGAATCTGAACTGAGGTTTTGTCAATTCAAGATGGCTGCCAAAAACTGAAATATTACTGGATTTCGCTAAAAATTGTATATCGGGGGTTGGGATGAATTTTCGGGGCTGCTGATTATGTACGAATCTGAACTCACATTTTGTCTATTCAAAATGGCGGATCCAAGATGACGGCCAAAAACTGAAACATTACTGGATTTCGCAAAAAATTGTATATAGGAGATTTTCGGGGTGGCTGATTAAGACTCCGTCTTGAGATTTTGACAATTAAAAATGGCGGCTCAAAGATGGCGTCCAGAAACTGAAATATTACTGGATTTCTCTAAAAGTTGTATATACGGGGTTTTCGGGGCCGCTCATTACTAATGAATCTGAACTCAGATTTTATCTATTCATAATGGCGGATTCAAGATGGCGGCCAAAACTTAAATATTACTTGATTTCGCTAAAAGTTGTATATATGGGGTTTTCGGGGCCGCTCATTACTAATGCATTTGAACTCTGATTTTGTCAATTCAAGATGGTTGCCAAAAACTGAAATATTTCTGGATTTTGCTAAAAATTATATGTTGTGCGGTTTCAGGGTCGCTGATTACGAATGCGAACTCAGATTTTGTCAATTCAAAATGGCGTATCCAAGATGGCAGCCAAAAATTGAAATAATACTGGATTTCGCTAAAAATTGTATGTTGGGGGTTTCCGAGGTTGCTGATTACGAATTTGAACTCAGATTTTGTAAATTCAAAATGGTGGATCCAAGATGACGGTCAAAAATTGAAATATTGCTGGATTTCGCTAAAAATTGTATATCGGGGGTTGGGTTCAGTTTGCGGGGTTGCTGATTATGTACGAATCTGAGCTCAGACTATATCTATTCAAAATGGCGGATTCAAGATGGCGGCCAAAACTGAAATATTACTGGATTTCGCTAAAAGTTGTATGTTGAGGGTTTTCGAGGTCGCTGATTACGAATTTGAACTAAGATTTTGTAAATTCAAAATGATGGACCCAAGATGCCGACCAAAAATTGAAATATTGCTGGATTTCGCTAAAAATTGTATATCAGGGGTTGGGATGAGTTTTCGGGGCTGCTGATTATGTACGAATCTGAACTCACATTTTGTCTATTCAAAATGGCGGATCCAAGATGACGGCCAAAAACTGAAATATTACTGGATTTCGCTAAAAGTTGTATATAGGGGGTTTTCGGGGCCGCTCATTACCAATGAATCTGAACTGAGGTTTTGTCAATTCAAGATGGCTGCCAAAAACTGAAATATTACTCTATTTCGCTAAAAATTGTATATCGGGGGTTGGGATGAATTTTCGGGGCTGCTGATTATGTACGAATCTGAACTCACATTTTGTCTATTCAAAATGGCGGATCCAAGATGACGGCCAAAAACTGAAATATTACTGGATTTCGCTAAAAGTTGTATATAGGGGGTTTTCGGGGCCGCTCATTACCAATGAATCTGAACTGAGGTTTTGTCAATTCAAGATGGCTGCCAAAAACTGAAATATTACTGGATTTCGCTAAAAATTGTATATCGGGGGTTGGGATGAATTTTCGGGGCTGCTGATTATGTACGAATCTGAACTCACATTTTGTCTATTCAAAATGGCGGATCCAAGATGACGGCCAAAAACTGAAACATTACTGGATTTCGCAAAAAATTGTATATAGGAGATTTTCGGGGTGGCTGATTAAGACTCCGTCTTGAGATTTTGACAATTAAAAATGGCGGCTCAAAGATGGCGTCCAGAAACTGAAATATTACTGGATTTCTCTAAAAGTTGTATATACGGGGTTTTCGGGGCCGCTCATTACTAATGAATCTGAACTCAGATTTTATCTATTCATAATGGCGGATTCAAGATGGCGGCCAAAACTTAAATATTACTTGATTTCGCTAAAAGTTGTATATATGGGGTTTTCGGGGCCGCTCATTACTAATGCATTTGAACTCTGATTTTGTCAATTCAAGATGGTTGCCAAAAACTGAAATATTTCTGGATTTTGCTAAAAATTATATGTTGTGCGGTTTCAGGGTCGCTGATTACGAATGCGAACTCAGATTTTGTCAATTCAAAATGGCGTATCCAAGATGGCAGCCAAAAATTGAAATAATACTGGATTTCGCTAAAAATTGTATGTTGGGGGTTTCCGAGGTTGCTGATTACGAATTTGAACTCAGATTTTGTAAATTCAAAATGGTGGATCCAAGATGACGGTCAAAAATTGAAATATTGCTGGATTTCGCTAAAAATTGTATATCGGGGGTTGGGTTCAGTTTGCGGGGTTGCTGATTATGTACGAATCTGAGCTCAGATTTTATCTATTCAAAATGGCGTATTCAAGATGGCGGCCAAAACTGAAATATTACTGGATTTCGCTAAAAGTTGTATGTTGAGGGTTTTCGAGGTCGCTGATTACGAATTTGAACTAAGATTTTGTCAATTCAAGATGGTTGCCAAAAACTGAAATATTTCTGGATTTCACTAAAAATTATATGTTGGGGGTTTCCAGGGTCGCTGATTACGAATGCGAACTCAGATTTTGTCAATTCAAAATGGCGTATTCAAGATGGCGGCCAAAAATTAAAATATTACTGGATTTCGCTAAAAATTGTATGTTGGGGGTTTTCGAGGTTGCTGATTACTAATTTGAACTCAGATTTTGTAAATTCAAAATGGTGGATCCAAGATGGCGTCCAAAAAATGAAATATTACTGGATTTCGATAAAAGTTGTATATAGGGGGTTATCAGGCCCGCTCATTACTAATGAATTTGATCTCAGATTTTGTCAATTCAAGATGGCGTTCAAAAACTGAAATAATTCTGGATTTTGCTAAAAATTGTATGTTGGAGGTTTTCAGGGTCGCTGATTACGAATGTGCACTCAGATTTTGTCAATTCAAAATGGCGGATCCAAGCTGGGAGCAAAAAATTGAAATATTACTGCATTTCGCTAAAAATTGTATATAGATTTTCGGGGTGGCTGATTAAGACTGTCTTGAGATTTTGAAAATTAAAAATGGCGGATCAAAGATGGCGTCCGAAAACTGAAATATTACTGGATTTCGCTAAAAGTTGTATATAGGGGGTTTTCGGGGCCGCTCATTACTAATGAATCTGAACTGAGGTTTTGTCAATTCAAGATGGCTGCCAAAAACTGAAATATTACTGGATTTCGCTAAAAATTGTATATCGGGGGTTGGGTTGAGTTTTCAGGGTTGCTGATTATGTACGAATCTGAACTCAGACTTTATCTATTCGAAATGGCGGATTCAAGATGACGGCCAAAACTGAAATATTACTGGATTTCGCTAAAAGTTGTATATAAGGGGTTTTCGGGGCCGCTCATTACTAATGAATTTGAACTCAGATTTTGTCAATTCAAGATGGTTGCCAAAAACTGAAATATTACTGGATTTCGCTAAAAATTGTATATCGGGGGTTTTTGGAATCGCAGATTACGAATAAAAACTCAGATTTTGTCAATTCAAAATGGTGGATCCTAGATGGAGTCCAAAAATTAAATATTACTGGATTTCGCTAAAAATCGTATATAGAGGTTTTCGGGGTACTGATTACGAAGTTGGATTTTTTATCTTGCTTTAAGGATAGATGAACATACAAGTAATAACAACAGACTTATTTGATTGTTTACAAATTTTGACAAATAAACAAATAGTAAAAAATACTTAAATTTGCAGAAAAATTCTATTTACAAAAAGACGATATTTTTTCTTATGATTCTACAGGGAGAGAAATAAAATATATGAATGGCCACTTCAAGCATGAGAATATGACCTCTCAAAGTAAAGTTTGAACCTTTTTTTAACAAAGAGGAGTAACTCCTTTTTTTTTAAGTAGATGCTACTTTCCTCTGAAAGCTAAATCAACTTAACCTTAATTCAGAACTTCAACTTAAGCAAAAAAAGAGTAACTATTTTTTTTGTAAGCTGTTGTAGTTTGACGCATGACTACCAAGATAGCCTTTTGTTTTGAGTAGAATCAATGTGCTTTTCAGTGGATTCGACTTTTTATTTCTCTCTGTGTATATATATAAGGGTTCTCGGGATCGCTTTGCCGATTACAAACCCGAGGTCCGATTGGCAAAATCCAAGATTTTGGATCTGATTTAGGGTACAAGTTTAGGGCACATTGCGATAACAAATAATAAAGGAATTGGTATAAAATAGAATTTTGTTCTAAATTATTAATTATTTTAGTAAATCATTCTGATACATAATAAACGTTAGATTTTTCGGTAACTACTGTGTCACCTTATCTTCTAAAATATTAAAAGTACCATAATTTTAATATTATGCTTCTTAAATTTATCATATAAGGATGACGAGTGAGAATCTTTCTCGCCAGGTATCAGTAAGATCATATTATGTCCCATTTGTAAATATAGATTTATCAGTGTATATATTTTAGCACGCACATGGACACTACACGTGTATGATTCTAGCGTCACATAGCGGATCAGTTTGGCCGTCGCATTCTCCATAGTAGTAAATGGAGAGGTAATACAACTTACTTTCTTTAATTCTTTGAATAGCTTTATTAATCTCCTCTGTACAATATATATATATATATATATATATATATATATATATATATATATATATATATATATATATATATATATATATATATACAATAGATTCCTACTTCGTAAACTTTATCGTAAAGTTCCTTTTTTGATAGTGTTGGACCTTTTTTTTGCTTTGCGGGTCGCATAAGCTGCTACTGTTCCTGCATCATAAAATAATATTATTTAGACATGTTTTTATAACTTGAAAGTACCGTATACAATGACATAATGAACACATGCTACAATAACCAAACGATTCCATTATAATATAGGTATGCAATAAAATATACGTACTCTCAACGACACGCCGCTTAACAGGTGTCATCCGAGTCCAAATGTTTTTTCTACTGGGCGTTAAGCATACATCGGAACCAGAGCATGATCGTTTGCATAGTTCTTTATCTTTATATAAAGTTCGCAGCATCATATTCGCCCGGTGTTCTGGGGTGTGGTCAGGAGGGTGAGCGGAAAAGTGTGCGGCATTTTTAGATCGCGCGTAAGAGATAGCGGTGTGGCTGCATGCGTGAGTTAGTGAGGGGACAGGAGTGATAGTGCGTTGGTGGTTTCCCGCTAGTGTATGTAGGTATGAGTATAGCTGTACGGGATGGTATTGTAGGTATTATGCAAGCGGTTGCGAGACTATGAGATGGAAATGGTCCTCAATCACTTTTTTTTAGCAATACGGGTATATAGTGTTTGCAGGTACGTAAAGGAAACTTCGGGGATTGTGCAGCATGCACGGGGTTCTTTTCTTTGCGCGCAGCCAGCACTGTCATAGTATCGCCAGTATATGTAGGTGTGACTGTAGCTGTGCGGATGGCAATGCAGGTACTGTGAATGCGCTGCGGTGCGGAAAGTATGGGAGGGTAACCTGTACCGGCTTTCCTTTTTTTTTAGTGATAATTGCATGCAGCGTGCGCGGCTAGGTAAAGGTGGCTTCGGTGAAATGTATTTTGGAAGGGCCGTGCAGACGGACGCAAGCTTGGTCAATTTTTTTTTCTGTAGTTTGGTTATGTAGAGTTACGATAAAGAGTTGGAATTGCTACCGGGATTTAAAGTGGTTTTAGATGATAAAAGTATTTGAAAGCAAATTATATTTAAGGTTTTTAAATTATAAGAGAAGTAGAATTTTATAAGAATAAGTTTAGTATAAATGTTATTTAAAAACTTGAATTATTACGTTATTAAAGAATAAAATAAAAATATGATTTTAAAAGATTGAACAAGTACAATGATTTGAATAAAATATTTAGAAAAATGTATATATCAAATGCGTGTGGTAAGGAAATTATTGAAGGTACGAGGATAGGAAAATAAAATGTTGAAGAACCGAATATAATAAAATGTTGATTTTATTTAAATTTTTTGTGCGTTATGAAAGTTTAGTATAAATGTTATATAAAAACTTAATTTATTATGAATAAAATAAATGTATGATTTTAAAAGACTGAACAAGGATAATGATTTGAGTAAAATTAAAAAAAATGTTTATACCAAATGCTAACAGCTTGTGTATCTTGACTCTGTAATAATGCAGCTTGAGCTGTGGTGACAGTACTACACGGTAACTTGTATTATAAAAAATAGTTCAACAATTCTGTTTTAAATTTTTAAGACAATTATCAAGAAATGCCGATTCTGTATCAAAATACGATGATATACTAATCCTTTGGAGAGGATGGGGCCCCTGATCTATCGAAGGTGAGCGGAAGGGCGCCTGGTGACACGAGTTCCGTGCGAGCGCATCCCTCCCCTTCCCCCGTCGACGGAGCGCCTAAAGTTTAGTGTATAGAGTAGGAGTTGTAGCAGAGTAGGGGATAATACAGTGATCAGAGGTCTAGAAGATCATGCAGTAATGGAGGGGATCTATCACCCCCAAGTTACGTAAAGAAAAGGCCAATGGTGCACCTGTTTTTTTAAAGGCGTACCGTCACTTAGATAAAACTTGGCCTAAGTGGAAGGGTACCATGGTGTTGTGCGCACGATGGTAGGGAGTGCAGAGATTCCTATGTAAAAATATAAACAGTAAGACATAAGAAAATTCTGCCACTGCAAATGATGGAAGGGAGGCAGGGAAAAAGTGTAGTAGAGGAGTGTAAGAGAACACCTTGATGGTGTCATGACGAAAAAGTTTGGAGACGATCTTCAGTTCTTCTTGCATACTTAATAGTATTTCAACTGTAAAAGGCTGGGAATTAGGAAATTGGAGAGAGTTTCCAAACTAGATGTAAAAAACTTGACGCAAAGTAAGAAAAGTATTTTATTTTCTTTACTTCAAATACGTACATAAATTTTCATTAAAATTCATTCTATCTCGTGTAAAATGGTATCACTCGGATTAAACGAACTAGGACCAAGAATTTTACCTTTAGTATGCATTTTAACTTTAGTACATAAAACCGAATTTTTTATCTATTTAAAATATTTTACCTCGCAATTTGCTTTGTATTATTCAAGTTCTAAAAGATCGATGTTTTTTATTTTTTATAAAATTTAACGTAACTGAAATATTTCTTCTCGAACACATTCAATAAATTTTTCCTTTCACATAAAACTATTACAAATTATAAATATTTAACGAAAACTTTCTTTTTTTGTTGGATTAATCGAGCCTTATCCCAAAGTTTTAATGGTGTCAGCCCTAAATATATAGTAGTTTAAATACAGTATAAAATGACTCGCCCCGTGCGTATAAACAAATTACACTAATTGTAGATAATCAATAATATTTAAAAATTGATATGAAAAATTGTTTTCTATATTTTAACTTATGTAAATGTGCGATAGTGGAGTAAGTGGAGGGTTAACGAATAATAAGGTAAGATACTCAATCTTTTTTTTTTTATAGTCGACAGAGGACAATTGTGTATATGTCAGTACTTTATTAATATAGTATTAAAAATTATAATTTCACATAAATATCACGCTCGTATACACACACACACACACGCACGCACGCACGCACGCACACACACACACATGTGAATAAAAAGATCTCGCTAAGTTTTAAGAATTACGCATTTCATGAATAAGATAATCCAGTTGAAGTGATGTGCATTCTAAGTATACAATTTCAAAATAATTTTTTATAAAATCAGCCGATTCCGAATTATTAAATTTACATTTTACATTAGTTTTGAAATCATTATTTTGAAACAAAAACACTTTTACAAAGTCGTAACCTTGTTGAGAGTTAATATCAACATCGTTCATAACTTCTCTTAACTGTTCACAAATAAAAATTTTACAGTTTATAATATCAGTTAACATTAGTTGAAGCCGGCAGCGTTCTTCTATACACACGATAGCATTTTTGAATCCTTCTAAAGACGGTTTTTGTAACACAATAGTCGGTTGATAAAATTTCTTGTATTTTGTGTGATTATCTTCGGAATATTCTGGTGTCTTTATTAAAGATAATCGATTTAGCGTTGTATGTTTTAGTAAAAACGATTTCCTAATCGTTAATTTCAAGACCTGAAGCATCATTGTCATTCCAGCATTCAGAAGCGAAGAATTCACTTATTTCACTGATATTATATTGTATTTTAATCCAAGTATCTGAGTCGATGCTCACACCGCTGCCGATATTGTTGAAGTTGGATGAAAGCAGGATAAATGACTGTGGTTGTTCATTATGTAAAAGTCGAATTCTGACGCTAAGATATTTTGTTCCCGATTTGTTAAAAAAATAAGACGTTAATAGTAGTGGATGATACGATGGGATTTTTTCTCCTTAGCCTGTGCCATATACACTTTTTTCTTTTCTTTTTTGATTTTGTTCATAAAAAAATTATCTTTTATTAACACAGCTTGAGAAATTTCCCTCACTCGTAAAAGGACCTCGGAGACAAAAAGTAAAGTTTCGGAGCGCTACACACACGATGTACGTGAACTCGTAAATTGTTCACTCGTTGTAGGTCTATGCAGTAAATAAACTACACAATTAAGTACACTTCAACATTTTAACACTATACCTTCTTTAGCAAACGTTGAAGTTCTCTTCACTTTTTGCTAAAATAGGTATTTACCTCTGCTACAGACTTATATTCTTTTTAAAAGTAAATTCGCTTTTACTGAAACACATACACATAATCCCAAATTGACGACCATTGAACGACTGTATAGTAGAATCAAAGCAGCTTGCAGTGGGTCCGTCAGAAAGATCCGATAACGGTTAAACGGCGCTCCAAAAGAGTAGGGAAGAAGAACGCTTGCCGCGCGCGATCACGGGGGTTGACATTGGGTCCACTCAATAGTAGGGGAAACTCAAGTATTTTAACCAATAAAAACTACGACACACACGCACACATACACACACATACACACACATTCACACACACACACACACACACACACACACACACACACACACACACACACACACACACACACACACACACACACACACACACACACACACACACACACACACACACACACACACACACACACACACACACACACACACACACACACACACACACACACACACACACACACACACACACACACACACACACACACACACACACACACACACACACACACACACACACACACACACACACACACACACACACACACACACACACACACACACACACACACACACACACACACACATACATACATACACACAAACTATTATTTTTTAACTTTTTTACACTCTACAACCTTTTTAATACATTTGTCTTGTACGTAAATTTCATTGTTTTCATGTCGATAATAATAATAACAAAAATTGACCAGATTCAGTCATTTTTTATTTGAACTTCTCTACATAATTTGACACTGCTTTACACCTTGTTTATATGACTTTACACTTCTTAGCACCTTTTTGACTTTTATGTATTGACTTATAGAAAAATTTGTACCAATGCGTAAATTGAAAATATTTAACTGTACACTTTGCACATAATGCTTTAAAATTATTCATCAAAATTATTGGACACAATTTCTTCTTCTTCTGATTCCAAGTCAGTATCATTTCTAAGGACTGTTAAAAGAATAATGAAGAATCCTTTGGAAAAATTGCCTCCTCGAAGTTAATAATATACTGCATTCTGTTTATAAATATCCAAAACAACCTACCGCGTCGTGATGCTTCAGGAGTAATTACGGATTTCGGTATTTTACAGCTTCCTCCAGTTTTCAATTGTCCTACAACTTTTATGAAAAACGGATCCTGAAACCATAACAAAAGTTAAAAAAAGTATATACATGCCACAGATAAAACAATAAGATGGATTAAAAAAAGGCACTGATAGTTACTTACTTGAAGCTCTACTGCCCAGCTGAACATTAATTTTAAAATCGGCTGAACCAACTTAACTATTTTCTTTGTTATAACTATATCTTTATTTACTTCAGCATCTATATTTTTTAAACACTTAAATAAAAGCGCTAAGTGGTACTGTAAGTAAAACAAAACATATATTAATATCAATTTTTAAATCTACGTCTTATAATTTATTTTATCCAAAAACTAACTTTTACACTTTTACTAGCGTTAAACTTAAGGTAACGCAGTTTTTCTACACGTCTCTTATATCGTATTCTCTATTTTTTCTCGAGAATTATCCGGCTCTATTCGTTGGGCTACGTATTGCCATATTGGCAGCTCTTCTTCGTCCAAAGGCTACGAAATAAATTAATAATAAAATTAATAAACATATTTGATGAGACTTAATTCTACCTTAGGTGCCACAATAATCAAACACTCACTAGGTTTTATTAAGAACACTTTATTATTGAACAATCAAACTTAGAAACTGTACAATCAAGCTTTTATCAGTGAAAGATTAATCGAATCGCGTGCGCGTTGTTGTCGTCGAGAGAGCTCTCAAGGAAGTGAAATGAGCTGCGCGCTGTTGCCACTTCTCGCTTAGCGCTAGCTCTGTTGAGCATGGGGAGAGGGGGTAGCAAAACCTGCACGGCCTCGCTCTCAAGCGTCGCTCAGCTGAGCGGTCTGCTCGCATCAATCTCAATACTCCTTCTCGAGCAGAAAACCAGCCAGCCTCTCCAGCAGCGTTCATGATTTATTTTCTAAAGACAAAAAAAAACACTATTACTTCAATTCATAATTTAATAGCAGCTTAGTCAATTTAGCATGTAATTCGAACGGCTGGGCCTTTGTGAATATGTCTGCTATTTGCTCTTTAGAAGCAATCCAGCTGATTTTTATTAGATTTCTGAATACACATTCTCGGGCATAGTGTTCTCGAACTTCAGTCATGTGTCTAAGTTTATTTGTACTGTTTATTTGAGCACTAGCTTTAGTAGTAAAATCAAGCTTAAAGAGTTTTGGAAAGATACCATTTCTTGACTGGCTTCACTCATCGCTACGTATTCAGCCTGACACGTCGATAAGGCTACATAGGACTGTTTGTGAGTTTTCCAAGCTACTGTATCTCCATTCAGTTTAATTACAAATCCACTTGTTGTAATTGAACCTTTACAGTCAGCAAAACTCGCGTATGAAAAACCTTGTAAATCATCAAGCTTACCCTCGAGTTTAAGACCACGACTTTTGGTATATTTTAAGTATCTGCAGACTCATTTTATCATTTTCCATTCCTCTTTGGTAGAGTTGATCTGATGTCTACTTAGAATATTTACAGCGTATGCTATATCAGGACGTACAGTGTTAGCAATATAGAAGAGTGAGCCTACTATTTCTCTATAGGGGCCATTTACTCTGTTAAGCGTACTTCCAAGCTGATCATCACTGTCTTCTCTGTTTCGCTTTTCTCGATTTGCCACTTGACTTGTGACCATGGGCGTTCTTTGAGAATGCATCTCACTATAACCAAAACGTTTTAACATTTTGTCGATATAGCATTCTAGCTTGAGTGTTATCTTGTGATTTTGTCTGTCTCTGTGTATTTCTATTCCAAGAAAACTTTTGGGTTCTCGCAAATTAGACATTTCAAATTCCAGCTTGAGTTTCATTGTTGTTTCTTCTAGCTTATTTACATCATTACTTGCTATTAGAATGTCATTAACATATAGCAGTAATATCAGATGTTTATCTTTATCTCTCCATGTGAACAGGCATGGTTCAGCATCGTGAGATTTCAAGTCAAGCTTTGTGGCAACGAAGTGCACACTGTTCATCGTTTTCCAGCATATTTAAATCGGACTCCACTTGATGTGATTCAACTGCTTTGTCACATTCCTTTACTTTCCTTGGGCGTTCTCCTTTACGTTTCTCTCCCTCCGCTTCAGAGATCAAAACTTCTTCTTCTTCATCGAACTTAATAAGCCATGTTTCTTGGTTTATTTCTTCAATTGGATTAGCCCAATCTTTAATACTTTGTTTGTTGTATTTATCACCAAAAACAAGCTTTTCATTGAATCGAACATCTCTGCTTTCGTAGTATTTTCCTTCCTCTGGTTTCAGAAATAAGTATCCAGTCGGCTTGTAACCAACCAACACTACTCTTTTTCCCTGCTGATCGACCTTAGGTCCAGTTTTCCTTTGAACTTTGATGTAAGCGATACAACCAAAGCGCTTTAACTGTCTAAGTTTAGTTTAATTTGTGGTTCGAACTTCTGTAAGGGAGGTATCATCTCGTTCGAGCTATGAGGAGTTCTATTATACAAGTAGACGGCTGCATTCAGGGAAAGGTCCCACATATTCTCAGGAAGCCGTGCGTCATACATCAGAGCTCTAGTCTTTTTCTGAATGGTTTGATTAAACCGTTCCGCAACTCCATTGTGCTCAGGCGTATCTGGGCTAGCTAATTGAAGTTCTGTTCCAAACTTCTTAAGAACTTCCATTGCATATCCTCCTGTAAATTCTGTACCTTGGTCGCACCTTAGATAGCAGAATTTAGCGTCTTGTCCCAATAAATTTCGCGAGCTTATAATGAACGATTCCAGGCAATAGCCTGTTCCATTTTTATGTTTCATCGGGCATGCCATCGCTAGACGATAGTAATCGTCAATAAATACAGATATGAATCTGTATTTCTTTGGATGTGTTACTGGACTTATCGGTCCCATAGTATCTGCGTGAACAATTTGCAAGGGATTATCAGCTCGTTTCCTAGTCGAACTAAAGGGCAATTTGTTAAATTTTGATACGTTACAAACTTCACAATCTAATACTGAATCATCGAACATAATTTCTTTTAAATTTTACAAATCTGGAAATTTCCTTTGAAATTCTTTCAAGTATTTCAAGGATGCATGTCCTAGTCTAACATGCCACAACATTGCTTTATTATTGTAAAACAAATTATTAATTTTACTGATATCAGAATCTACTTTTTCAGAACCAGTTGATTCGTTTAACTTGCTAATTTTTCTATCTCTTAAGGTGTTTACAAAATTTGAGTAGCTTGAGCAAAGCTCGTTGCTCTCTGGATTAGCATTTACATTTTCATCATTATCAACTTGCATGGGTTCATCGACCTCCATGTCTTCAAGCTTATTTTATTCACCAGAAATTTCCATATTTTCAGTATTTATTTCACTTTCAAACTTATTTTTCTTATTTGTTGTCACATCTCCAGCTGAATAATCGCGATGCTTTGTAGTGACATATGCAACAACCTTATTTGTATTTAAATTTTCATCTTTATTTTCATCCGAGTTGTTTGTTTCTAACTCTATCACCCAATAAGGTTGTTAATATATACCTGAGACAAAGATAGTTTTCGACAAAGGGTGGAAAATATCTATTTGCTTATTATCTAGATAGATACCTAAACCCTTATCCACAAAATTTCTTAGCGAGAGTAAACTTTCTGACAATGACTTTGCATATATTACATTGTTCAAGCTTAAGAAATCATCATTGATCGTGTAACCAGAAATATTACCCACTCCCTCCGATTTTATAATCGCAGAATCATTATCATTTGCACATTTAATATCAAGCTTCTTAGTGTTGTCAAATGTTTTAAAAATTGTTTTAAGAATCAGCCAGAAATGTAATCGATTGGCAATCATCGCTTCGTTCAGTACTGTCTAATTTATTATTCGCGTATAGACACATACACTCACCAGATTCGGAGGTTTGGGCAGAACTATTGTTGTTAAATTTATTTGACTTGCCTATTCCTCGTGATCTGCCTCGGGCATGGCCTCTATCGGGCTTAAATTTTTTGGGCTCGCTACCTTTGGGTGCGTCCGAATTATGTCGCTTCGTACCTCTATGATAACCACCACCACGCCTACCACCCCGATAAAAATCTGATGATTCATACCTTCTTTGACCTCGTTTTCTTTCAGGATTCCTTCCAGCTGGTTTTCAGTGTACCGGCAGTCTGCGCGAACATGGCCTTCGTACCTTGTTATACACTTAGTATATCTATAGTGCCTGGCACTCGGTAATATTCCCCTTCTACCCGAACTGCAGCAAATCATGGCGCAGCCGGGTAGTATATAAGAGATCGAGTTTCGAGACTTCGTCTGACTTCTGACTTCTCGGCCGACCAGGCCACAGAATAGTCCTCGACCACGACACTAGAAACGATTAAACAACTTCCAAAAGTTACCGACGTCCTTACCATTGCCTAAACCGGTACGCGTATTCAAAGAGCGCAGCGGGAGAGAAAAAGATACAGGAGCGCGAGCGAATCCACCGCTACCAGCGCCGAGCCGCCGCGCTCACTACAGAGCGGTCGGAATAGCTCTCGCGTTTACTATAAGTAAGGGGGCGCGCGCTTCCCGATTCAGTCGGCCTCGGCGCACCGCACCGGCCGGACCTCCTCGGTTGAGAGCAATCTCCCGAAGTAGCTAGTGTGCGGTGCACGGTAAGTGCCTACTCGCCCCGTGGTGGTTAACCCGGGTATTGTCGTGCCGAACGGGCTTTCTGGCGGGCTTAGCTCCCAAAGAAGCCTTATTAGGAGGGCAGTATCCCTCAGTTCATCACGGCTCTTGACGAACGCGCGTCAAGAGATCGGGGGCAGTTGAACGAAGTCCCTGATAGGAGAGCTGCTTAAGGGCGTCGTTCTCTAACGAGAGCCGACCACTCAGAAAACCCCAAGCGGATGAAAACGCCAAAGACCGGCCGGAAGCCTCGTCGTCGGTCCGAACGCCAGAGGAAACGGCGAAATACCCGTCGTCCCCGGCCCCGACCCCGACGACAGAAGCAGAATCGGCCACCGACACCACCGCCTCCTTCGCCTCAGACGAGTGAGGGTTTTCCTTCCCACAAGTGCGCAGTTTGGTGTTCGTGGTACCACGACCCGCAACAGCGCTGCCCACTGCGGTGGAAATCCAGGCAGCTCTGGACCTGGGGAAGGAAGAGGAACAAGAGGATGTTCTTTGCCTCTTTCCCTCTCCGGACGACGAGCTGCCGGACGGAAAGGAGGCGCTATTTCGCAAGCCGACGCAGCCCGTCTTGCCACGCTTTCCGGCTCGACCTCCAGCAGCCGAGACCCCTCGGTCAGCTCGTCGATAGCCCAGAGGCATCGCGGCACTGAGGGATCCGCGGAAGCTGGCAGCGGTAAAGCGGAGGCTCGGTTCGATTACGACGCGGTCGACGCCTAGGGTGCGTCTTTTTCACATCTCCGAGGCTCCAAGGAGTCGCAGTATGAGCCGCCGATGGTCTCTTCGACTCCTCCAGTCGAGACCGCCAAAAAGTCCCGAGCGCGAGGCTAGAAAGCCTTAGAAGCAATCTCTAGTTACAACCGGCCCTTTTCAGGGCCATCACAATAATCAAAAAACGTACGGACGGATTGAGCGGAGTACTCCCCTCTCCTCCCCCCTTCTCCTTACCCCGCAACTCTCACTTATAACAACCTCTTGCACCTGAAGCACATTTTCGACTTCCTTGTGCACTCATCCTTATAGTGCCCTTTATTGCCACAATTGTAGCATAGCACATCCGGATGACGCACGTGGTATGTTTTGGCACCAGTGGTGTTCTCCTTCTGTCCAGCTGATTCTGTTGATCCACCTCGAGCTGATTCCTTTTGTACAATATAATCCTTGATCATATATATATATATATATATATATATATATATATATATATATATATATATATATATATATATATATATATATATATATATATGTATATATATACATATAATAAGTTGATCTATTGTTAACAATTTATCCGTGGCATTAATGTTTAAAAATTCCGTCTCTCTAACACGTGGCAAGTTCACAACAATACCTTCGAAAAACGCATCTCATATCTCTACTTCTGACAAATGCGATGTATCTGGTAGTTTGTTGTATAGCCGAACTATATTATCAAACTTGTTTCAGAATACTTCAGATGCTTTCTCTTTACTAGAATTATATTTAATATTATGAAGCTGCTTTCTCAAACTGGCAGTCGTCAAGCTGACTTCATTTTCTTTTATACGTTTTATTTGTTTTAAAAGTTCGACCGGATCGCGAATATCTGTCACTTTGTCGTGATATGAAGTCTCAATTCTATTTATAATAATGTCACGAACTCTGACTTTATCTTTTTCCAGCTTAGCATTATCAAAATCACGTGTAGGCTTAACTTTTGAATCAATAATATACAATAAATCAGCAATAGTTAATTCTGAGTTTAAATAATCTAAAAAGGAATCCATATTCATATTTCGCGTTAATTTGTATTCTCTTCGAACTGTATTTTCTCGATTTGTTACTACAATACGGATTTTATCTTGTATATTATCAAAAGTTTTAGTTGACTCTAATTTATTAATTTCTTCTTGAACTAATTTGGCAAGATATTCTTTACTTACTATTACATTTGTTTTATTTTGACTAGAGGATGCAGCTTCAGTCATATCCTTTGGCACGTGAATCTGTGCATCAGCACCAGTCGCACCAGATCGAACTTTGTTACTTCCAGCTGAGTAGTCATCATTTGCTACTGCCTCATCACACAATCGATCTTGCTCTATCCAATAAGCAACCTTTTCCTCTATCCAGCTTAATTTCAAATAATTTTAGTCGAGCTAATAATTACTATTTTAAATAGTTTTAATTTTTATGTACGTAATATTCGAGCTTATATTGATTCAACATTTCAACCGATCGAATCAACGGGCTTCTCGCATCTTTCTATTTCCTCGAATTTTGTTTTGCCTCGTTTGTTAACATCGAGCTTATAGCGTCCTCCGCGCGCGTATGGGATTTTTGGGGATCCTAATTATGAATTTGCTATCAGATATTCAAAATTCAAAGCGGCGGACTAAAAAGTTAAAAACTCAAAAAATTCTGCGAAAGTCTATATCTTTATGTTTTTTGAGTGGCTGTTTATGAATCCATCGTCCGATTTTCGTCATTAAAATTTGCGGATCAAAAAGTAAAAAACATTAAATTCAGTCAGAATCTATATCTTTATGTTTATGGGGTCGCTGATTACGAATCCATCGTCCGATTTTTTAAATTCGAAATGGTGAATCAAATATGGCAGACCAAAAAGTAAAAGAACTCATGAAATTCAGTAAATAAACAATATCTGAGTGTTCTATTGGTCTATAATATTATATCGGTTATCCTTCTCGCTCTTAGTATAACTCAGAACTAACGGTGTGGATGATACGAGTGTTTACTTCTGCATACTAAACTGCGAATACGCCTAACGAGTACACAAGGTTCTAAAAATGAATAGCAGAGGAATAACATGGTCACTAGAGAAGAGACAATCTAAATTAAGCAATATTTTATTTTTCTCTGCCAAGAAATGGCGATTTTTTGTACATGTGATATAATACTATTTCCGAGTCCGCCATATTAGAGTCGGCATTTTGAGTTATGGAAATCGGACAGTTTCGTAATCAACGACTCAAAAACTGTCAAATTGAGATTTTGGCATAATTTGGTGTTTTTTTTATTACATTTTGGTCCACCATATTGGAACGGCAATTTTGATTTTTGAAAATTGGACGATAGATTTGTAATAAAGCACCCAAAACCCACTCAGATATTGATTTGTTATTGAACATTATGAGTTTTGTTACTTTTTGGACCAGCGTATTGGATTCGCCGTTTTAAATTGCGAAAATCGGACGATTGATTCATAATAAGCGACCGAAACATATAAAAAACGCTGCCAACTGATTTGTCACTCTGATTTCTCAAACAGATGTTTTACATTTATCTTTTGTAATATTTTAGAAACGTATCTGTATTAATTAATTTTTTGATATATAAAGATATGCGATAAATGGGAATACATAATGGTAGTGGCTTGATTATACGTATATATTATCTCATTGTTAGGTAAAATATTAATTTGTGCATGCTTTAAACATTATTTACATAATTATATTAAATTCAATACTAGATTCACTCATTGTCATATAGCAATATTAAACGGGTTCCTATAATTAGGCCTGATCTAATCTAATGTGTAATCGGCTTTAGCTTTTCAGCTTAATATCACGTGACCTCGCTCGATCGGAGCTCAGCGAATACTTGTGGTAGGCCCTCATTACTGCAATACTTGTAGAGTGCAGTAATGAAACGTTGCAAGATAAACGTGTTTTTATGTTTTTATCGATAACTTCAGAATTTTTAAAGTTATAAATTCGATTTTTGTTCACAATAGTTGCCTATGAAAATACCTAAATACTAATTTCTAGATTTTACCCTAATCCTTCCCTAAAGGGTCAACAACCTTTGTAAATTTAAAAAAACACGTTTATCCCCTTTTCACCCCCTTAGGGGTGAATTCGGGAAAAATCCAGAAATCGATATTTAGGTATTTTCATAGGCAACCTTGGCGAACAAAAATCGAATCTTGATAAAACGTAATAACACGTTTACCTCCTATTCGTGCACTGAGGGGGGGGGGGAGGTAAATTCTTTCTTATCTCGCCCCTACACTATAAGAGATATATGTCACAAAAATTTCGGGTCTCTAGGTCCAGGTCTTCCTTTCCTTACCGTACTATAGTCATCGCTATGTAAGTATGTCGTTACACGATTCTTCCACTAGGTGGCTAACGGTTACCGTTTCCCACAAGAGTTAGCGCGCATAAGTGTACATATACATAGTCATTCCGCGACTCTATTATTCGGGTTTTGAATTTAATTTGGGAACCTCTCTTACTACTGAACGTATTACCAAGTCTGAATTGATTTTCAATTTTTTCTAATATGACATTAGAGTTTTTGAAAGTAAATGGGGAGATGGTTCCGTACATCATTGTACCCATAACAGGAGGCGGAGCCTGTTTACTTACATCGCTCTCCTTTCTTATGTATGACACTAAGCTAATGGCTAGAGAAGTATGTGAGCTATTTGTGAACCAAGTAACGGAAAATTGGCAGGAGATTTCTATCATGTCTCACGACAACAAAGGGGACAATTATACGAGGTCCGCTGGGTATCCAGCTGACATGTCTCGATTATCTATTTATGGTGATTTATGCGAGTTGGTAACATCTGGACAATTGTTCCAGTAGGTGTTTGAAGTTTATCGCAATAATAAGCTCTATGAGCATTTCGGTATTGAAGGTCACCGAATGTTGAGGATGCGTTTTACGCAAGATCTGTCAAGGGGTCATTTCGATGACTACCTGCCGCACGACTCTGAAATATTTATCCCTCTGATAAACTCCACCCTACAGCCATCACCTCTTTCTTTGTCCATGAAGAAGCCTGGGAAACGCCGTGCTAGGTGTACTGGCGATAAAAGAAGAAAACAACTTAAATACGCGGCCAAGAAATATGCACTCAATAATCCTTCAGTAAACAGAGCGGCGGTCGCCAGATACACGAAAAGTCATCCCGAGGTGAACAGAGCTGCGGTCACCAGATATACGGAAAGTCATCCCGAGGTGAACAGAGCTGCTGTGGCGAGGTATACGGAAAGTCATCCCGAGGTGAACAGAGCTACTGTGGCGAGGTATACGGAAAGTCATCCCGAGGTGAACAGAGCTACTGTGGCGAGGTATACCGAAAGTCATCCCGAGGTAAACAGAGGTGCTGTTTCCAGGAATGCGTAAAGTTATCCCGACGTGAACAGACATGCGATTCCCAGGTATACGCAAACCCCTCCCGAGATGAATAGAGCTGTGATCAACAGGTACCAGCAAGATAATCCTGAGGTAATCAGAGCAACCAGGTCTCGATATGAGCAAATTAATCCTAATTGACAAGGTGAACGATAGATACTTCCATGGAAGGTAAAGGCTAACTCAGGCATGACGTACAATCCTGACCTAGATTATGAGGCAGATCTCACTATAGCCCTGGGTTCTATGAACCACAAGTGCAAGTACTGTAATGTCCTCAAGTGGAAGGAAAAGACCCCCGGAATGGGCTGCAATACTGACAAAGTGCAGCTTCCATCCTTGGAGACTTTTCCAGATCCTCTCTACAGCCTGCTTATGGATAGACACCCCGCACATGGTCATTTCGCGAACCTGATCCGGAAATACAATGATTGTTTTCAAATGACATCATTAGGGGTTACGAAAATTGTAGCAGAAAGATTTATGCCGACTTTCAAAGTTCAGGCGCAGGTGTATCACTTGGTAGGAAGTCTCCTGCCTGCAGGAGGAGGATATTATCTGACAAGTGGAAAGAGAGCTGCAAGGCCATGCTAACTAAATGATTGACGAGGTGTTCAACAGATGTCTGATGCTAATAGAAGATGCAGTGCTTGCTTTAGAAGATCAGAGTATATCTAATTATGGGCTCTAACGATGACAGAACACAGCTGTGAAAATAAATTTGAATGCATTAGCACAAGTAGTAGTTAACAATGAGGGTTCACTGAAGAATGCGCAACACATTGTCTATCGTCAGATAATTCACAGCGTTGAATCAGATACTGAAAAAGTATTTTTCCTGAATGCTCCTGCAGGAACTGGAAAGACCTTCTTCATAAACTTGCTTTTGGAAAAAGTAAGGACCAATCGTAGTATTGCTTTGACTGTTGCATCATCTGGCATTTCTGCTACGCTTCTAAAGGGTGACAGGACGGCTCACGCGACATTCAAACTTCCGCTTAATCTCATTAACGTAGAAAACGCCAATGTGAAATATACCAAAACAAAGTAATATGGCCAAAGTGCTTCGGAACTGTAAGCTTATCATTTGGGAAGAATTCACTATGGCACATAAAGGAGGTTTTGAGGCACTGAATAGATTTCTTCAAGATATCAGAAATAACAATGAAGTGATGCGAGGAGTTACTATGCTATTAACTGGAGACTTTAGGCAAACTCTACCAGTAGTACCAAGAGGAACTAGAGCAGATAAGGTTAAGGCTTGCATCAAAGCTTCTTATCTGTGGCCGGTAATCGAAAGACTTTCTCTCAATAAGAATATGAGGGTCCACCTGGGAGGTGATATCACAGCTAGGAAATTCTCTGAACGTCTTCTTAAAATAGGAGATGGAGAGTATCCTGAGTCTGATGGAAAGTTGATCATCTCTGAAGACTTGGGATTGGTAGTATCAACCCTACCAGAACTTACAACCACGTTTTATCCTGATATTGTCGATATAAAAAACAAATCGATGGATTGGTTATATGAGCGTGCTATTCTGGTCAGAAAAAATGACAGAGCAGCTCTAATTAATGATGTTCTTCTTAAATCGTCTACGGGAGAAGAAATGGAATATAGATCTATAGATATGGTACCGCAAATAGACGATGCAGTTCGTCATACAATTTACATGGAGAGCATATTTATAAATGGATTTACAAGTTATATACGTGACAAAAGAAAATCTATTAAGGGATTATTCTGGTTTAGACGCTTGAAAAAAAAGGCTTTTTTGTGAATTTTTTCTGACTTTATTATCAAAGATATTAATACAAAACTTTTTCGGCGTATCAAATACATTCTTAAAGTACGAAATAATTTTTTTTTATTTTTAACAGTTTTTGGGTGATATAATCAGAGCCCAACGTAACGCCTCAAAAGTAGGTAGGTCGCTGGCGGGTGTGATATCTTCATATCAGTTCACCTAAAAATAAATTCAAAGAGTTTTAGATTAAGTGTAATAGTGGTTATCCAGCATACTAGAATTATAAATATTTATTGAAAAAAAAACAAGATGGCGTCGAAAGTAATAATAATAAAAAAAACGTGTTTTTCTTCACTGTTTTTTGCAAGAAAAGCATAGTAAAAATCAATATTTCAAGGAGATCCTAGTACATTGGAGAACTATATATATGTAGAATATGTGGTTAACATTTCATAAGGATCGGTTCAGTGGTTTCTGAGAAATCACACCCGCCAACCGAAAAAACATTGTTTCGAGAACATCGCGTTTAAAGTTTTTTTTAATTAAAAATCGTGAAAAAATCTTGCTTACATTTAATCAGCGATGCCTGCACAATACAAAACGCCTTCTTCTTGTTCAAAGTTCTCATTTTCTTCTAACCTGGCCTGTCTCTGTTTGGTCCTTGTCTCTTTAGGCGATTCAGAGCTACGATGCTTCGCTAAACATTTACGTCCATCGTCGCGGTTTCGGGCGAAGTCGACGGCTGTCTGTCCGAGTTTGATGCCCATAACACCCATTATTTTTAATACTGTCTCGAATCCCTCGTTAAAAATGCAGGCGACTGTTTTGCTTGCAATCTCAACGATTTTTTTACCATTGAAAATATGTTTGGAGGCCATACTTCAAACGCATTTGTTAAAACTTTCGTTATTATTCTGGGTATGGCCACCCAAACATCTTTCGAGCAAATCGGTCCTGGTTAAATCGTCATATATTGGCTTTAAAACTTCTTGTACATCGTCACAAAGAGCAGGTTTATGTTTGTAAATAGTTTTATTCTCCTTGGCTTTTAGGTATTTATACCATTTAACAGAACAGTACGAGTGCTGTGCATTTTCGTCGAAGCGACATTTCCATAATGCCATCAACTTCCATCTTACCGGCACTACCATCGTCGTTTGCATTGCAGTTTTCTCGATATTTTCACACCAAGCCAAATACTCCACTTCATGCTCTCTCCCTTTCCATTTTTCACAACCTTTACAGTAGCTAGATCTTACTGCAATGTCTATAACTTTTCCAGAGTACTTGAATATGAGAGAAACTATTCCGATCAATGAAGAAAAACCTCTTTTCGACCAAGAGCCATTACCGGAAAAACTCAAAATATCTTCTGGTTCTCCTCTTTTTTTATTTTCAAGTTTTTCTTCAGCGAAAGCTCTGAGCTGCACTAGGTTGAAAACTGCCTCGACAGCAATCAAGATGGTATCAACAATTCCATAATAAGCAGATATACTTAAACCTTTGCCTAGATCCACGAGATTGCAAAACATGTTTATGCCGTGAACACCAACTCCAAGCAAATGCATAACAAATACTAAACGACGATTCACTTCATAGCCCGTCCCAATCATTGGGTACGAGTCAATAAATTTTTCTCTGCATCCACAAGTTATAAGCAGTTTAAAACCTAATCCCCGCTGACTGTATTTATTAAACAAAACGTTTCCGTCACAAACTTTACACTTCAAATAACTTGACAGCATGGAAAACACAAGAAAAAAATTTATAATACAGTAACCAGCCATTTGCTTGACAGGCACATTGAAAGTCGCGTCTTCAGTTTTTCTCAATTTTTCAGCTGATTTGCTGGTTGACTGCGAATCAACTGCGTCAGTATGTCTATTGCCTTGAAATTTACGATTTTACCGGGTTTGCCGGGACGTTTGTTACTGAATTTAGACGATTTTTGATCCATAGTGAAATATCAAACACGTGCTGTTACTCGTTCAAAGTCAAAGACGAGACTGCTACTGATCACTCCAAAGCGAAGCAAAAACTTCTCGTACAAGGTACATACAGCCCAACATTTCAAAATCTTTACCTGAAGAATACTTCTACACATGCTCCATTCGAAGAAAAACATCAAAGCGTAGGATACATGACTCCCAAGCAGCTTCTTGAAGGTACAAAGGGGGATTAGTCGAAAGGTGGGTCGAGCGAGCGCGCTCAGGTAGTAAAGGTAACGGTGCACAAGTGTAAAAATAACATAGTTAGAGTGCTCGGATCGTTCTAAAATTTTTACACAATACTTCTACATACATCTACTTTCGAAAAACGCACAAACAAAAATTCGATTTTTTGAAAGTGATAAACCAGAATGATCCCTTAACATCGTTGTATATACTTTAAATGTAACGGATGGTAGCAACAAGATGCTTTGTCACATATTATACTTGTATTTCAATTACTAAAAATTTTCCGGTGTAAGTCTTATAAAGAAGCTGCCCCTGTGGCTACCATGTTTATTAGTTCATCCAGAAACTGCTAGTGTCACTTTGTAAATTTAGACCCTCAATAGCAAAAAAATGTTTTCCAATTCCACCTCATTTCTACCCTCTATACTCTACGTATTTAAGTTGTTAGATAGAAAATAATGTCTGAAATGGAAAGAACGCCCAATATTAGCCTTAGAAATCATGTTTCCATCACAAAATGTCTTTTTTAGTGTCCGAAATATTCGAGTATCCGTAGGTATCCCGTAGGTGCAAGTAAGTGGTCATTTTGACGATATTTGTGTCATAAACTATATTAATCTGTATATTATTATTATCAAAACGGTTTGTACATTGTTGAAGAACTGTAAGAAATTAAAAATATAGTAAGGAAAACAACGTTTATAAACTTTAATTATGTCTTTTAAATACTTTTTTAATCATTTAAACCTGATAAATACAAAAATAATTTTTTTTTCCAAAAAGGCCCGACAGATGATTTTGATTTAGATGTTAAAATGATTATTTAGCGTCACATTATAATAGTCTATAAGAAAATTCCATTTTGTTTCACTTTTCATTAAAAACTACATCAGCCGCACTGTGTACATATCGCATACGTACATAGCACATAAAAATTTCTACACATACACACCTACACTTATACAGACATACTCACTCACACATATACACTTAAACATACAGACAACACTCCCGACTGACCACACAATAGATAGGTATCACAATTTCTTTTGATATATATATATATATATATATATATATATATATATATATATATATATATATATAAATATAAAACTGTTTATAATTTTGTATATATATATATATATATATATATATATATATATATATATATATACACACACACACTAGGGGGGTACCCCTGCTCGCTCCTATATATATATATATATATATATATATATATATATATATATATATATATATATATATATATATATTACCTGGCGCCCATTATATAAAAATATAGATAAATTCGGTAAAGTGCTGAGCAACAGTTATAAATAAAATAGAGTAACGACATACCACGTTACAAACTTATTCACTCAACTTTTAACTTTTTAACTTAACTTTTAACTTATTCACTCAACTTTTAACTTTTTAACTAAACTTTTAACTTATTCACTCAACTTTTAACTTTATAATTTTTTTCAGTTAGTAACTCTTAAATAAAATGAATCAGTTTTGATTTTGATTAACTACTAACTTAACTATTTAAAAATTAAAAAATTACCCAACACTGAAGAATAGCGTTAGATATTGGATCACTGTTTTTAATAAGACAGATAAAGATAAGTAGTTTATTGTTTTTGAAATCGAATCTTCTGAGATCAGATACAAAGAAAATAGAGTCAGTTAATATAGCAGTAAAAATAATATAGCATTTTCGGATAAATCCAGTAAACATATAAATGATACGAGCTTCTCAGATATATCTCAAACTTCTGAGAATCGTAATAAATTACTATTTTCTAACAAAATTATGCAACAAACTAACGATGTGACAGATAATGAGGAAGATGAGATATATGATGATATATATGATGCTCTTTTTGCTAAAATAAGACAGATACAGCATTTTATAAAGAAGCTATAAAAACTATTAATAAAAGTAGATGGTAAGAAGCTGTAACTGATTAATTGAATTCTATTATTAAAAATGATGTACAGGAATTAGTTGATAGGCCCACTATATCGAAAGACAGAAAGAAACCGAATATTATAGATTCAAGATGGGTTTTGAAACGAAAATTTGGAAAATATGGTAAAACGAAATATAACGCTAGACTTGTAATACACGGTTTTAAAGACAAAAATATTTATGATTTAAGGGAAACGTATGCACCTATTATTAACGAATTTGATTTAGACGTTTATCAACTCGACGTAAGGACAGCTTTTCTTAATGGTATTATAGACGAAGAGATTTTTATGGAAATTCCCTAAGACACACATCATACAGAAAAAATACAACGTCCGAAGTATGTAAATTGAATCGGGCATTGTATGGTTTACGCATAAGTCCAAAATTATGGTATGAGCGATTTGTGAAAGTATCATAAGAAATATGTTTAATTTCTAAAGACATTGAAACCTGATTATTTATTTGGAGAGAAAAGGATACATTTTTAATATTAGGATTATATGTTGATGACATGCTCATGGCAAGTAATAGTTTGGCTAAATTAAATTATGTAAAAGAAAAGATACAAGAATAATTCTAAATGACTGACGTAAGTGAACCTCGAAACTTTTTAGAAATAACGATACAACGAGATAGACAAAATCAAACTATAATATTAAATCAAGAAGCTTATCTAGATCAAATTTTTGAAAGATTTGGTTTTAATGAAATGCATCGAAAACGAATGTCTATCGTTGCCATTCAAATTGCAAATAGACATAGCAAATTAAGAGCAAGTACATACGATTGTAAATATTTAGCTTCGTCATTAACGGAAAAAAACGCTCCTTACAAATAAGCTATAGGTAGTTTATTACATCTCGCGAATGTAACACATCCAGATATTTCATATGCTGTAAATGTCTTGAATAGACATTAATTAAATTCTACTAATGACGATTGGACGATGGTTAAACGAGTTTTCA